>PDHQ01000021.1:220346-304961 GCA_003339415.1 Ophiocordyceps camponoti-saundersi (nom. inval.) | reverse complement strand
GCTTTCTGCGCCTCCGCGGTCTCCCCCCCCCCCCCCCCCCCCCCCCCCCTCTCACTGCGCCAGGCCAGCCCACGCCACCCGCGCACATCGTGCCAACTTTCTCAGCTCTCGCACCCTGTGACCGCACGCGGCAGCCAGCTGTCGCCGCAACGCTGGCTCATGGGTCAATAAATGTCTCGCCTCCAGCGCCTGCGTTAAAGAGCAGAGCAGTTCCAGCGCTAGCTTGACACAGTCGGTCTGCACTTCTTCCGTGTCCTCTTCATCATCCGTCCGTGATGATTTAGCCAACGTCTCCTCGGAAAAGGTGTTGGTACAGATGGCAATGAGGCTTCCGAGATGGGGTTGCACCGCCTCCGGGGCCTCGCTGAGGACGCTGTCAATTACCTGGAGCGCGGCCCTCGTGTCCGGTCCGATGCCCGACTTTTGCGCCGTCGAGATGGCTATGCGCAAGATGCCGCCCGCGTCGGCCTCGAAGACGGGGAAGCGCATGTGCTTAATCATAAAGAGCACGGCGACGCTGTAGTTGTTCGTCTGCGTCGGCTCTAACGAAGGGACACTCGCGCCCGCGTCCAGCATCGGCTTGACAAGGTCGACGTAGACCTTCTGCATCCACAATGGCCGCTGGACGCTGTCTGCGAGAAACGTCTGGGGCGCAACCACCAATTCCAAGCCTCTACCGAGACGATAGCCCACCGTGGGGTCGTCGGGCGCCCGGCGCAGTAGCTCTAGCAAGCCTCGCGTCCGGTGGCCGGTCGATCGCCGCGCGAGGCTACCGGCAAGCGTGAAGATTGTCAATGCCTGTTCCAGGCCCTTTCGTTGGTCATCCCGACTGGATCCACTGGCCGCCGCCTCCTTCAGAGCGTTCTGCGTGTGTTGCCCGATCACCGCCATCACATCATCCACCGTCTCGAGTTGAAACCTGTTGGCCAGGCAGGCCAGCATGGCCCTCATTACGCCTAGGCTTTCCGAAGCGTGGCCGCCATGGGATGCAGACGACGTTCCGTAAATCAAGAGTTGTTGACCGATACCCATGTCAAACTAGGACCTTGTGTTAGCCTTACTTTTCCGGGATAGCTTTGGATACGCGACGAATTTCTCTCACCAGCCGCGCCACTCCAGGTCGAGGCATTGATCTGAGAATGCCCCAAGAGAGAACGTTCAGGGGTCCCATGATTAGCCAGTGCCATGAGTCTTGAGACGTCACTTGTCCTTCCGGCACAGAGATGCAATCCTCGCGGAATAGAGTCAGGAAACAGGCTTCAAACTGCGGCGATGAGCATTCAGATCGGCTGATCTCTCCCACCACGAAGCTGGCGAGGTCAGACAACATAGAAAGGTAGCGATAAGCAACGTCCGGGTCGGCGCTGGCAAAGTCGTCTCCAAGGCTTAGGGGGGAAACCCCAGCTTGCATCTCCTCCGACGGTTTCGTAGCCCTGCGGTACAAATAACGGCATATAACGAGGCTTATGAGCAGGAAATCGTCTCGAAGCTCAAAGGTAGACTCGACTTTGGGAACCTCCAAGTCGTTCATGCCAATGTCGGCGAGTCCGATCGAGCTCAGTGTGGGATATCTGGCCAACGTGGCGCTGAGCCAGGATGACTGCGACGGCGAATTGTCGTCAAGCATCTTTTGAGGACGTAGAGGATCCTCCAAGAGCACGTCCGTAAAGGCATCTTTGAAGAAATGAACCACAAACTCGATACCGGCGACCAAAGCACACCACAGGCGAGCATCTCGCCTACTGTCCATTGTCGCCACGAGCTCCGACGTCAGCGCACAACTAAACGAGACGAAGCATCTCATCGTGTGCGTCAACGAGGAACCCAGGCACGAGCAACCAACGAAGGCAATGACCGACGACACTCTCTGAATCGTAGAGACGGACTCTGCGACGGCGCCGGAATAGCTTTTTCGGATTATAGCCAAGCCTCGCTTCATCAACGGCTCAAAGGCCGCAGGATAGGCCTCGGCAGACCGTCTCAGTGCCTCAATACTTTGATTGATGAGCTCGTCTGATCCAGCCTGTGGCCAAGGTACCTCCCAGGATCGGGCTGCGAGGGAAAAGAGCGCGTCGCAGATCTCAAGGCAGATCTCTGCGGGGAGAAGCAACTCTGCAGCGCACTGGTCTAGCTGCTGTTGCTTCGAAGCCCGCTGGCAGACCAACGCGCCCACGCCCTGAACAGCCTCAGTCGATACCTTGACGTCGCTCAAAGCGTCCGCCCCTCCTATCGCCTCGACCAGCCCTCGATAGACATCTCCATAAAGAGGCCGAAACACCGAATCCGTGGAGCCAAAGTCTTGCCTATCCTGGACCGACATTTGCACATCTGCGAGAAGTAGTCTCGTCTCGAGAAGAATACGCAGAATCCTGAGTAGGTCCAGCTTATGCATCGAAGACTTGGGATGCCGTAGATTTTCCTTGACGTGCGCCACGGCCGGAGACGACATGAGAGAAAAGGCCCGCGCGTCTGCGCTCAAGACACTGACCAGTAGTCTGCCGGCGGCCGCGGTGTAGGTGAGACTGGAAAGGTCGGCGACGCACTCGCGAATGACTGTCAGGGTGAATCCACGCAGGGCATCTCCCTCCAGCCTCGTGGTGAGCGCCTTGAGCACCTCGAGCGCGGCCCAGATGGTGTCTTCGACGTCGCCGTTTCGCACCTCATACTTGACGCTGTCCCACGTCCTTTCGGCGTATGGCGCGACCGATTGCTCAGGATCCGAATAATCTTCGAAGCACGCCCTGAGGGTGCGCAAAATATCGATCTGGCAGTTGTGAGGATGAAAGTCATGGACGTTACATCGAGTGGTTCATGCACACACCTTGACATTGACAGTGACGCCGTCCCCCTGATCAAGCTTCTCCAGCAAAAAGGGCAGGGTATTGGGGGCCAGACGGCCCGTTGATGAAAAACATCGCCGCAGCTGGAGCTTGAGCTCCTCGGGCGTCAAACCACTTTGGGATCCGCGAGGCAAGGTAATGGGAAAGTAGACCTTGAAGGCGCCATAGATGTCGTCCAAGATGTCCTGCGAAGGGGAGTACTCGGCAGCGAGGAAGCGCAGAGTGTCGAGCCAAATCATTAAGCATTCGGGGTCTCTTTCCTTTTGGCAGAGACTCAGGAGACGGCCGATGAAAGCACCATCGCCCTCGTTGGATTGGAGGTCACGAGCGACGGCGGCATCGGTGATGAGGGATCGGAAGAGACTGTAGATGACCAGACGCGTCTTCGCCGCTTGACGAGGAAAGTCGTCGTTCAAGGCACAGACCATCTGGATGATGCTGCGGCCACTAGACGGCTGGAATGACTTCATGGTGATTATGCGCGACAGGGCTGTGGCGGAGGCCATGATGCCGGCCTTGTGATCAACGTCGAACATGGCGCCAAAGAAGTTGACGAGCAAATTCACTATAGAAGACAGAGATTAGGACTAGGCAAGGCGAAATTAGCGAGCGAGAGACAGCCAGCATACCTTGGCTCGGCTTCAGAAGATCCTGATCGAGGAAAAGCAGGGTCCGAGACAGAAAGTCCAAAGCTGACAACCCAAACCGTCAGCGGGATGCCACGAATTCTTCCAACGGAGAAAGGTCACCCTTGGCGCGAGTCGTCCAGTCTGGGATATCGCCATCATCGCGCATAGCGTCGTCCTCGTTGCTACCAGGCATCCATTGCTGAACAGCCTCGACCCAGCGGGCGATCGGGTTAGATCCAGGCGAAGCGGATTCGATTTCTAAATAGCGTGTGAGAAAAACCATGGGATCTTCCGCGAAGCCGAGAGCGAACCTGAAGCCGCACGGCGGCCGATGTCGGTCAATGTTGCCTCGTCGTCCTCGAGGACGAAATCGAGGGCAAGCTGTCGGAAGTCGGTCATGGCCGCAGGAAGCGTTTCAAATCAGTGGCTTCCTGCCGTAGGACAGGAGCAAAAGTAATAAGCTTGGGGAAGAATGAGAGCATTTGGAAGCACCAGGAAGCGACGATGTCGACGGCGGTGGTGGAACGTGGTGTTTTTCTTGGTGGAGTGAGGCACGCACGACAATCAGAGATGGGTGATGACGGCATCATCGCTGAATAAGCAATCCTTATCGCGGTATCGTTCTCTTCGTCTTTTCCTACTACCTGCTTCCCCTTCCTCTCGACTGTCCTCAACTGCCTACCCAGGTATCCAGTTCAATTCTTCAGCCATGGCCTCTCTCCGGAAGATTCCACGCCGTTTTATACCGCGGTTCGTCCAAGGCGACCTACAGCAGCGCCGGTGGGCTCAGGTTCACGATGTGCGCTTCCTGGCGACGACGCAGCCCTCAGACATAATGCTGGAAAAGTATCGAATCAAGCTCCAAGAGAAGGCCCAGCGCGAGGGATTCCAAGACATATACAGCCTTAAGAGCGCATACTCTGATAAGATCGAAGCCCAGCGCCGAAAAGACGCCGTTGAACCTCGGATCGAAATCCCCGCCGGCCGTCCGGCCCCGGACGACACCCCGCCCGGGGACGCATCGCCTCGACGCGGGTCCGGTGCCGCCGCGGCCGCCGTTCAGCCGCTGAACGCGATCCTCGACGTCGAGAAAGCCCGCGAGCTACCCGAGAAAGAATTGACGGCTGTCTGGCGGCTGCGACACGCCGACTCGCCGCAAAACATCTGCGCCGTCGTCCCGGCCGCGACCTACCGGGCCATGGAGCTCGCGGCGCGGACGGCGCCGCAGTTTGTCCTGCCCGTTCCGCACGCGGAGCAGGGGGCCGAGATGCACTTTCTACAGTGGACCTTCGACGCCGCCTCCAACACCAGCACCGTCCTCTTCACTCAGCTTGCAGAGTACAAGGCTCGCGGCGGCTTTGCGCAGCCCCATACAACCATCACCCACCACCTGGACTTTGCTTCCGACAAGGGCCTCGTCTTGATGTGCGGCCGGCTCGTCGACGGTCGAGGTGTTCGGCCCGAACACGCTCAATGGCTCGTCATGAGCCTGCAGAGATTCTACGGTGCCTGGGACGATAAAGGGGAGAATGCGACTGCGAGGAGAGAGCTCCTGAAGTGGTTTGCCAGCGGAGACTCACGCTTCAGCGTGGAGAAGTTGCTAAACGAGTCGGAGCGCATGGGCTGAGAGTAATGGTCGAGAGAGAAGCGAAAGGGGGGCGGAAAGGGCAGACAAGGGCCGAGTAACAACGCTGCGCTTTCTGAAGGACTGCTACAACTCTACGGCAGAGCACGGTCAGCGTCACAGCTTGGCCCGCACGCCTTCCTCCTCCTTCTTTGCCATATCCTTCAAGACGCGACGCAGTATCTTGCCCGACTGCGCCTTGGGTATCTCGTCGATGAAGCGCACACCGCCCCTCAGCCGCTTGTGCGACGCCACCCTCTCCTCCAGCCAAGCGATGATATTTCGGGCCAGCGCGTCGCTCGCCTCGACGCCGGGCGCGGGTACAACATAAGCGCGAGGAATCTCGGTGTACTTGTCCGGATCCCAGACGCCGATGACGCCGACGTCGGCGATGTCTTTGTGTCCGAGCAATTTGCTCTCGAGCTCGGCGGGCGGCACCTGGAAGCCATCTGGTCTAGCGTCAGCTGAGGACGGCCTCAGAAGAAGAAGTAAGGAAACGGTTGTCACAATACTGTATTTGATGAGCTCCTTGAGACGATCGGTTATGTAGAAATGCCCCTTGGGACAGATGTGAGCGACATCTCCGGTTCGGTACCAGCCATCAGGAGTGAATGTCTCAGCGTTGAGGCCCGGCCGCTTCCAATATCCGCGAAAGACATTGGGTCCTTTGAAGAGAAGCTCGCCCGACTGATTAGGCGGCAGCTCCTTGCCGTCAGGATCGACAATCTTGGCCTTCATGTTGGGCACAAGCCTCCCGACAGCGCCCTGAAAGCGCCACCACTCGTCAATAAGCTGGGCGTTGGTGACGGGACCTGTCTCGGATAGGCCATAACCCTGCTTGACGCCGACGGAAAGCCGCTTCCACACGTCGATGACGAGCTCTCGGCTAAGCGGGGCGGCGCCGGAGTTGATGAAGCGCAGAGAGGAGAGGTCGTAGTCCTTTACGCACGGGTGACGACTCAGTTGCAGGACGATCGGGGGCGGGACGAAGAGGAAGGTTATGCAGAGCTTTTGTATCAGGCGGCAGGTTTCGACGATGTCGAAGCGTGGCATGACGTGACATGTTGCGCCGGTGACGAGGGTTGTGTTTATGACGACGGCGAGGCCCTGGGGGGGGGTCAGCAGAATGAGAAGAAATTCATCGTGAGACCGCCGTTCCATAAGAAAGAAAGACGTACGTAGACGTGGAAAAAGGGTAGCACGCCCAGCTGACGATCAACATCCCATTGCAAATGGCCGGTATCGGCCTTGTTTGTTTGGATGGAATTAGCCACGACGTTGGAGTGCGAGAGCATGACACCCTTGGGCAACCCCGTCGTGCCAGAGCTGTAGACGAGAAAAGCCAGATGGCGACTAGGATCAATCACCGCCCTCTCAGGTCTAAACCAAGACCCCGTCGGCGTAAGCTCCGACCAAAGCTGCAGCCCCCTCCTCTTCTCGACGGGCACACGACCAAGCAAGAAGACACAACTGGAAGACAAGCCGACGGCCTTGGTCGCCTCGAGCGCCTTATCCAGCACATCGACGTGAGTGACGAGGGCACGGGCGCCAGAGTCGCGCAGCTGTCTCGCTAGATCATCTGCCGTGTAGGCCGGGTTGGCGGGGGTGACGACGCCGCCGGCCCAGAGGACGCCGAGGTTGACGACGGGGGTGTCGATGTCGTTTGGGGCGTAGACGGCTAGCATGTCGCCTGCGGACCAGCTGAGGCGCTGTCGGAGGCCGATGCCGAAGCATTGGGCGAGGTCTTTGACTTGGGCGAAGGTGTAGCTTCGGGGGGTGATGGTGTCGACGAAGAGGGCTGTTGTTTTTGTTTGGTGCCGGGGGTAAGCACGGATGTTAGCTGGGGGGGGGGGATGTTCTTTGGAGAAGTCTCTGAAGATGAGAAGAAGGGAGAAACGGGGAGAAGAGAGATACGGACGGTGATCATCGGGATATGGCCGCGGTCTCTCCATGAAGTAAGTCCAGACGTCGACATCCGGGATGGGAATGTCTCTCCATGGTGAGGAAACAGGCATCGTGTGATTTTTTTTTTTCCCCTCTTCTTTCCTTTCCTTGTCTTCTTTCTCTTCGCCTCTCTTCCGAAAGACAATCGACTTCGAGCGGGAAGCCGAGGTATGATGAAGAGGAGAGGAGAGAGAGAGAGAGAGAGAGGGAGAGGGGAGGCAGGCTTATTGTAGGTATCCGCGGACCGCATCCGCATGTTGTACATGCCTACCACTGCTAAACACAGACCACAGGTAGGCCAGCGCCCCCCCCGGGTCCTCGGCATTCCCGGCTCTACCGTCCCCCACGTTTCGCTCCTTGGGCCGAGGCCGGAATGCGGGAGGTGATGATGCAGTAGAAGGCCGAGTCTCTCATTCGCGCGCCGGAATCTGTCTCTGTTTCTGTCTGCTTCTTGCTCACTGAGACATCTAGCTCGTCGTTAAGCGCGCTTATGGCTCTGGCGCATCACACCGCTCCTTTTGATCCTCCGATTGACTGTTTATTTGGTCTGGCCTCCATCTCTTTTCTGCTCTATCTCTCTACGATGAAGAGGGTATCGAATCAATACGAGGTACTTATAGAAAGTGTATATATAAACAGGTGAATTATTATGCTTCAACTCGTCCTTGCGTCTATCTAGAGATATAGCTATATATGCTCTGTATATGTTGGAGGGACTATACAACAGATCCATACTCCATCCTCACCCCTTCTCCCTCTTTCTCCCCTCCCCCCCTTCTTCAACACCGTCTATCTCGCTTCTCATACCTCACTCTCTCTCTCCCTCCCATTCTCATGCCCAACCCCGTCTCCCTTCCCAGGCCTCCACGGCCTCACAGCCTGTCGGCACTCGACACTCATCTCGCACATCACACGTCTTCCACAACACCTCGCGAACCTCCTTAAAGACCTGGTCGACAGCGTCCATGGCCCAGATGACGTCGAGGTGCTCGTATTCGTCCACCACCTTTCTGTGCACCACCCGCACGTGCGGCTCGCGCCCCTGATCGAACCGCCTCAGCAGTCTTCTCCCGTCCACCAGATCGTCGTTGGCGCACACCCACAGCGCAAAAGGCGGCGCACGCTCGTCGTACCAAGCCGTCTCGCCCATCGACTCGTCGCCCTCGCCCTCCTCACCCGTCGCCAGGATACACTTGTGCTTGGCGAAGCCCTCGCGACCAAGCCACCAGCGCATCGACTCGGCACTGACGTAGACGGGAGCAAACTGAAACATACGATCCCGCAACTCCCGGTCCCATCGGGCATCCGACCAGTCGAACAGGTAGGAAAAGACCTTGTAGCCCAACCAGCCGTATACTCGTGGCGGCAGCAGCTGGTGCATCTGCATCATGAAAGGGATAAAGGAGTGAACGCCGAAGACGAGGCGGAACATGGCCGGCGATATGACGCGCATAAACTTAAAGTAAGTCTTGCCAACAAGAGGCCCGGCATAGGCCGCCGGCGCGAGGCCGCAAAACACCGTCAATCGATCTCCGAGCTCCGGCCGCTGCTCTTTGGCCAACGCCACCATGGTCTGGGTCGTGCCCTGCGAGTGGCAGACGAGGCCGATCTTGGCAAAGCCCGTCTCGGCCACGACCCGGTCCGTGAGCGCCGGCAGATCCAACACACCCATCTGCCGTATGTTCCAGCACCACATGCGCGGGTCCCCGTGGTTGAGCGTCGTGTGTCGCGGTCGGAAGCCGCACCGGTTATTGCCCAGCCAGACGTCGAAGCCAGACTTGCAGAGCCAAAAGGCCAGCGACTCGTCGTCATTGCAGCAGTAAGCCCCGGAGCTCTGCAGCAATCCGTGCATCAAAAGCACGGGGAACCGTCGGCCCTTTTCCTTTGCTTCGCCGGCACGCCTCGTCCTCTCCTTAGGGTCGTAGACATGCCACAGCTCGAGGATGAAGCCGTCTTCCGTCTGCACCTCCATCGTCTCGGCGTCGAGCCCGACCCTCCGGGCGTAGTAGCTGACGTCGCAAACGATCGGGTCCTTTCCTCCCTCCGTGGGCGGATACTCATCCGCCGTCTCCTCGTCATTCTGGCCCGGCCGGCCTGCCGAGGCTCTCCTTTCCCAGTTTTTCCGCGCTCGTCTCCTGATATCTGATCGCCTCAGCTCCTCGTCGTAAAACGGGCGCTGCCGGTCGCCATCGAGCACGTATAGCTTGCGGCAGAGGTTCGGGACGCTGCTCAACAGCGAGCCGGCGACGATGACGCCAAGAAAAGAGAGGCTGAGACAAAAGGACGACAGCCGATAGAACAGGCTCTTGGCGGTGCGCGCCAGCGACGGCGGACCGTAAAGGGGGAGAGGTGGAAACAGGGGATGCGTGTAAGACGAGATTCGCAGCGTATTCTTGGCCGATATTCGCGACTGCGGCAAACCGGCGATGCCGTCTGAGCTGTGCGTCTGAATAGAGCGTGCTTCGTCTTTCAATCCAGCCAGATCTTGCTCAAAGACGCGACTGGCGTCTGGACTGCGCGAGATGGGGGTCCGTGGCGTGACCAGATGTGCCGGGATGGTGGCGGAGGAAGAGCCGGAAATGGACAGCTTCCGGGGGAATCTGGTAAAGTTTGAGGCCTTCAAGACGGTCCGGCCATTGGAATTCAGAGATTTCGCGTGTCGAGCGTGGTGTCTAGTCGGGAAAGGGGCGTCCATGTTGCGCAATCGAGGAATCGGTTACGGGTGAAAAGGAGACGGGGGGAGGCGGCAATGATATGCGTAGGCATGTATCCGTCTGTGTGCGTGTAAGTTGAGCCGCCTGCAGTCGAGCCTATCACAATATATTGTTGCATACTAGGTAGTAGTATGATGTATGATGCATATATCCGTATGTATGTAGATATGTTGAAAGCAACTCTGCAAAGGATGAGGCCTAGTCTCCCGAACCAGTGCACTACATACGCAAGTCACGCACCTTTTACAGTCAACAATCAACAGAGAGAAAAACCAACAGCCTCCCTGGAAAGCTTTCCGGGGTCAGGGAACGTCGTGTGTGACAGGGGTCATGTGAGCCCCCTGGCGCGCGTGGGGTTGCAGCGTGGTAGCGCGTTGGGGGGTTGTGGACGAACGCCACACCGGTTTCTGGACGCCACAAGGAAAAAGAAGAGGTCGCTTATCTACTGTAAATTGATGACAATGAAGCAGGCTTCGGGTGGCGCTTGAGGCAAAGCAAGCGATGCGTATCTGTACATACAAATCCGTAGATGCTGGTCCATTGTCGGCGCAGCGAGACGATACAGAAACGGTGAGGTCTTTGTGTTCTGACGCACGTTGCCGCTCCTCCGGCGCATGACCCGCATTGAACACATCCGGTCCGAGCGAGCGAGGGCGCCAAAAACAGACAAAACGGGGCAGAGACCGGTGGGGGGCAGTCGTTGTTGATATCTGGGTATTTATCACCCCGATACTGAGCTGAGCTGAGCTGAGCTGAACTTGCTGAATCAAGTTTGAAGGGTTGGGGGAAAGAGGTTGTGAGAGTTTCTCTCATTCACTGATAGGGAAGAGAAGTCTGATATCAGTACGGATAGGGATCTCATGATATTAACTGAAGGGGCAACGAATGGGTCGTTATGATGCTGGTGCGCTACGCTCTGCCCTAGGGGGGTGTTGTGAAGCTTACTCAGCCGGGGCGGGGCCGAGCTTCCGGATTCGTGCCGGGGCCGTAGCATCGGACGCACAGCCCGTATGTATAGAAACACGACCTCCATCTCATCCTGCACAAACGGGGCATCATTCATCCAACGAAAGATGACCTCTGCAAAACTTGAATTCCCAGGTGAGAGAATGTCTCCATGAACTCTTTCTCTCTCTATTCTCATGGCCAACACATCTAAATACTTAACATCACTATCTACAGGATCGATGACTTTTCAATGTTAGCCGCCTGCAGATCACGCTTAACAAGATTGCCAGCTACAGCAAGACTTGTACGCTGGCTGCATACCTAGGTAAGTAAACGCGGCTAAAGACTCAAATTAGAGGGATGCTGAGTTTTATACGCTCACACACGCGGAGTCAGGCCTTACTCTGCCGCACAATCCATCTTCGTCATGCAGGCTGTCGAGCAAATCGACATCGAGTTAGTTAAAGCCGTGAACATTCTTTATCTGCTAAACTTTCTCCTCCGTAATTCTCATTCGCATGATGACACCTGCCATGAGTCATAACGGAAGGCTCCGTGACATCTCGGGCGTTTTTGCTTTCAACAAAAGTAAAGGGGCATAGATGAGGGTAGAAAAGGGGGGGCAAATTCACCTTGGAAGAGCAAACTGAAGAATATAGGCACACCACACGCATACAGTTGGCAGCAGCAGAGAGGTGAAAGCTGGCGTAACTACGTGACTCAACCCAGATGCCTTACATCTTCTCCTCTTACTCTTCTTCTTCCTCTTAAACCCCCCCCCCCCCCCCCCCCCCCCCCCCCCCCCCCCCCCCCCCCCTCCCCCCCCCCCCCCCCCCCCCTCTTCCCCTTTCCCTTCCACTTCCTCTTCACCATCAACTTCTTCTTCTTCCTCCTTCATCCGTCCCCAGCTCTTAGCTCTACCATCTACCATTTACTTTTACATTTCTTAAACACCCGTGTGCTTCATGTGCTTCGCCCTGAAAAAGTTCTGATCAATAAATCTGGGAGAGAGGAACAGAAGCTCGGGTCACGGTTGAAGGGAACACGCTGAGCACGCAAACGCGTTTCGAAGCAGCATTCCCCTGAGGAGCACGCAGCAACGCTCCCAGGTATCACGGAGCCTGCCACGATCGCCAGATCTACCATCACACACTCGACTGAGTCGACTTTCTCAAGATGAGTCCTTCCGAGGCGCCACTCATAACGGGTCCTTCCAAGGCGCCACGCATCCGACGGCGGACGAACAGCGAGAGGCAAACGGACTTGGGATACGACATTCACGATGTCCGAAAGGAATTGAAGCCCAAGGCATCTTACGGCTCCGTGTTTTGGAACAAACACGCCCAATTGTGCGGCCTCGAATGGGAACGCGAGTTCTTGAATTGGGAGATCCGGTATGCAGATTATTCACGTACTGGAGGCGAAATGAGCCGCAGACAGTGGACACAAGCGGATGCGAAGGGTCGAGCCTCGGCACGGCTGGCCTCTAATTTCGACAAGCTGAAGGACATCTCCTTGAAACACGCTGATCGCCTCGACCGATCCAAGAGACACAACGGGTCTGCCGAAATTCCCCGACGGATGAGGGAGGCCTTCGTTCGACTCTTCACTACGGGCCCCTTGAGCTTCGGTTTTTCTCGGCTCAGCCAAGGAGCGCGAGATAGTTCCAAGCAAAGCGATATGCGAAAAGCGATGATCAAAGCATATTGCCCGACAATACACGGCGCCTCCCTGTGGGAACCTGTGCTCGGGTGCAAGTGTCAGGCCTCGGCTGTCAACGCCGCCCACCTCTACCCCTACAAATCGGCCTCTCTCATGGATCTCATCTTTGAGCACGGGTCTGAAGAAGAGAATTTCTCGCCTCTGAATAGGCTTTTTCTGGACGGGAAAATCGAAAAGGCACTGGAAGCGGGAATCATTGCAATCGTCCCGAATATCGACCTTGACCAGGCTGAGATCGGGACACACCCGGTCATGAGCAACGAGAAATTGGCAGCTTGGCAGTCAAAAGAGGTCAAAGACTACAAAGTCTGGGTTCTAGACAAACAAGACCCTCGGGCGCACAAGGAATTCTACGATCTTGATCTCGGTTATCCCGTCAATACCATCGCCGAACTCCATAATCGCCCACTCGCCTTTCTCACCGACTTCCGCCCCCATCCGCGTTACGTGTGGTGGTCGTTCCTCAACTCGATATACCAGTTCTCGACTCGGCATCTGTGGGATGAAGACGGTACCAAACAAGAGGTGCTAAATTGCACGACGTTCTGGGGCACCCACGGTCGATATATCAAGGAGAATTATCTGCTCGGATTCGTCGAGGAGATGGGCTCGTCGCTTGAGCCAGAGGCCGCGAGAATCATAGCTGGCAATGCCCAGCGCGAAGCCCCTTGGATTAGAACCGAGGCGGATTCGATTCTTGTGGCAATAATGACGGGTCAAGCTGTGATGAGGAGTCGGGTCAAGGACTTGTCTGATGATTCGGAGGAAGAAGACTTGCAGGAAGAGGGCTTGGATGAAGGGAACTCGGAGGAAGAGGACTGGGGGGGAGAAGAGGGTTGGGAGGAAGAGGAGGAGGAATGGTAATAAAGCATCATCCTCTCCATCTTTATCGATTCGAGGGAGACACGACTTCACGTAGCCTAATAACGGTAGGTTCGTGAAATATCGCTCTTACATATACGATGATTCCTATTTTCTCTACGGATACCTAAGAATGTTTTCTGTCTTTTTAAATGACAGATTCCCTTTGGGAGGAGAGAGAGGAGAGACTGGGTTTCATGTATGTATCTTAGCGAGAAGTCTTCCTCGAAGATCATCCTGATGCTTATACTAGAACAAATAGAACGCACTTGAAGGCTTATAGCAGCTATCTATGCCGCGGGCCGCTCTAGGGACGTCATGCTCCTCTTCGAGCTCGAGACTAAGCAATAAGAATACCTAGGCACGCAACGGTGGGGCCGGCACGGCTCCCGGGAGAGTGTAAGCCGGGCCCGAGCGATGCCGGTAAAGACCCAACCGATACCGACGACGGTACGATATCTCGACTTTTTGCCTCAGCAAACAGATACTTACCATTGCAGATATTTCGCCATTTATGTTATGCAAGGATCAATCAGCATCAAACTCTCCATCTTCGTGCTCTGCGCAACGTCATCCGCTAGTGGAGGCGCGGCTCAACCGACAGCCGAGGCATCTCTTCAACATCCGACATCGCTGCTAACATAAGCGCAGCAGTGAAAGGAAAGGGTCCCTCCGCAACCACCCATAACTTCGGCTACGTGCCGAACAGCCCTCTTCCAAGACAATTCGGAGAGATGGCTCAGGTAGCAGACCCTACAAGGGCGCTGCCGTGATCACGCACCACACAAATCACGTTATTTGATGTGCCTCCTCCTTCGAAACGGAGGGGAATTCGTACGCCTTTTATTTCTGCTCAGAAGACCTAGCTACTAGACGGCCCTTATGGCCGTGATACCTTCACAAAATCACGTCATCCGGAGGTTTCCGCTATCAGTTGAGCTACAGGCACCTCGGTTCCCGTCTCAAGTCTGTGTTCCTGCGGTTGAGGAGGAGCATCATGCTGAGCGTCGTCCCGCGTTCAATCGAGCGGCTCTGCTGGGCACAGCCATCTTCCCTCGTTTCGTCTGGTTTGGCTTCACCGGAGTGGAAACTATGCTGCGCTGAACATCATCCGGCGGAGCGAAATAGCGAATATCCTCGGGTGCCGTAGCCGCGTCGGGGCAACGGAAGGCAGCGTGCTCGCGCTCGCATGTCGCGCATTGAATGCGCGTCTTACACTGCGGCTCAACGTGACCATAGCAGTAGCAAAACTCGCAAAACTTGTCAAAGGCGAATTGCTTTCCAAACACTTGGACCATAGAGTGCTCTTTGTGCCATTCCAGTAGGCTTTTCAGCGGTCCAGGAGTCGTTACCGCTTCAGAGTTCATCAAGATAATAGTTCCGAGTCGAGCTCGGGTCGTAGCGACGATCAATCTCTCCGTGTTGTTCAAAAAACCGGGCATGGTAGTGCGAACGAGATCCACAATAACAACCTCGGCTTGGTGACTCTGCGAATCATCAATCGTTCGCACGGAAATATTTGCCTCAGGAATAACCGCGGGGCAGACACGTCGAAGAAGGTTCTGGTATACGGCTTGCTGCTGTGAGTAAGCGCATATGATGAGTATTTGTCCCCAACGAGTGCCCGGAAGAAGGTGACAATCGTCATCCAAATCAACAACGGCGTGGCTACGGAATAGTTGAAGGGCAACGTTAATTCCCAATTGAGCCTGTGCTGGGTTCGCATATGATGTGCCGATCTGCTGCTCGGGCAGTTCGCGAATGTCCATCCAGAACGAGTTCGTCAGAACGGAGTCTTCGAGTGCCATGTTCGGTACAAGCTGTCGCAGCTGTCGACGGAAGTTGCGAAGATGGAAACTGTCTTTCTTGGCAATGCTCATGGTGACGCCGTAGTGATAAGATGTTGCCCAGCCTGCGATATTCCCGAGGCACCGATAGTTCTTCGAAAGGATTCCATCAATGTTCCCGCTGTCAAACGCTCGGTGGAGGAGACTTTGCTGGCGTTGACGGGAGAAGATAGATGGAATGTCTGTATTATCAGCGAGCGGGCAAACGGGGCCAAGCTGTCGAGGATCGCCAATAATTAAGGCTGCGGCGCCTGGGAACCTGGATAATGGAATCAATGCCGCAGTTTCCGTCACTCGACCTGCGTCGTCAATGATGATGAGGTCTGCGGTAAATTTGAAGTTATTCATCAGCCCTGCGATGGCAACAGGGGTGGCAATGATCATCTGAGCGGCGTCCAGCATTTCCTGCATAACTGTGCGACTTCGGGATTTGATAGTGGCGAGTCGAGAATTCCATGCGTCATAATCTGAGCTTCGCAGCCGAGCGTCGAACATAATATCATGATGAGCCCTTGTCTTGCTGATATACAGTTTGGAGACCTCAGAAAGCGAACTGTTGCACGCTGCAGGACCCTCGGCGAATGCGAGTTGACGGGTGCGCAAGAGGTGTTCCGTGAATTCGCGCTGAGCTCGGGTCAGTTTTTCGGTGCCTTGCCAAGCTGAAGGAGACGCTGCATCAAAATCGATAACATTTGACTTTTCAGCTTCGATCGGGAAGATTCGTAGGACCTTCCTATCTGGAAGGTCGCGTTTGGCACGTTGAAGTGCGTCGTTGCAAATTTGATTTGAAGGAGCGATCCAAACCACGCGACCGAGAGGGCGATCCTCAGGCTCCTGAAATTGCTGCTTCTCGGGTTGTGGGAGAGGAAACTCGACGGTTTCGGTGATGCTCAGTGGGAAACCGTCCACGCCCAGGTTCTTTCCTAGGACACGAGGCTGAGGGTGGTGATCGAAATGCTCAGTCACGCTCGGAGGGCGGTTGTCGTCCCACGGTTCGTTTTCGTCCGCATTGGCAGCTGTCTGGTCTTGCTCTGCATGTTCGATCAACGCAGCGGCGCGCAATTGTTGCACAATTTCCCTGTCCCGATCTGGGATTTTGTCGATAATGAGGTCGGACATGGCTACTCGACGAAGTCGTTGGAGACGTTTGATCCGCTCCAAGTCCTCCAGCTCGAATGTGAGATTGACATTGTCGAAGACTGCTAGCGTACGGGACTCTGCTGCGACCAGTAGATCGAGTTCTGTTTCATTCGGGTTGCGCTCGGGGCCGAAGAAGACGGCCGGTGTGCGACAAGTGAAAGGCGGTGTCGGAAGACGCTTTTCAGTGGAAGTCCGGAAGTCGTCTTGCAGATCCTTAACTTCGATCCATCCCGATTCCACAGGCTTAGACATTGCTGCACCGGCGACTTTCATGCCCAGGGTGGATTTACCCCCCCCGGGGCAACCGGTGACAAAGGCGATCCCTGCGCGTGTCCGCTGCAGTCGGCACAGCACTTCTCGACCGGCTGGCCATAATTTGTCCTGCAGTAAATGCTCCCTTAAAGCAGGGAAAGCCACTAGGAAATTTCGCAAAGGGCCTTTGTATCCCTTCCAGCCTACTACATGGTTCCACCATGCTTGCAAGGCTTCCTCCTTGGAGAGTTCGTTCATCATCGTAACCGCTGTGGCTTCGAATTGTGTGGTGGCGAATTTTGGTTCCCACCAGACGACTGCCTCCACTGGCTTGATGGAGGGCTCCGATGCCTTGATGAAATCACGGAGAGATGGTACGTGATGATACTCCGGCAAAGAGACAATCATAGGTGGCGCCATCATGTTCGGGTGCCAGTTAGTGCATTTTGGAACGTGCACATGAAAAAGTGCAGCGTTCGACACGATTCCAGATGGTAGGGGGATTCGATGGCCAAACCATGGTTCGCCGAGCGGTGATGGGGCTTTGGGGAAAACGAGGCCTTGGGATCGGGTCCAGTCGCGGGGGCGGACAGTGTAGTCGGCGTCGTCCTCGTTTTCGCCGGGCACGAGGGTCTCAGCGTCCAACATTTTGGCTGCTGCTCTCTGGGTTTCCTTCTCATCAAAAGGGAGATTGGAGGGAGGGACGCGATTGGTGAGCGGAATGCGTAGGTAGAGGCGCACTGCGTCGTGCGGCTTGGGGAGATTGGCGGCTGCCTTGCCTGGGTCGAGGAGGACGAAAAAGGATCGGGGCTGACCGTCGGCACGAATACCGTAGTTGGCGACGTCGGTTTCGTCGGGAATCCAGTTGGAGGTAGCGTCAGGGAAGATTTTACTTGGGAATGAATTGCTTCGAGCCTCGATAGCCAGGTCATCCTGATGCTGTTGTTCCTCACAAACGCCGGCGATTAAGGCGACAGTGCGTTGTTCCCTGGAAAGGAAGACGGCGTTGCCGTGAAAGGGACGCTTGGTGTAACTTTGCAAGTTAGGCAGGAGGATGTTATTGTATGTGAGATCGTCGGCTCCGGTGCGACAATGAGACAAATACTGTCGGTATCGTCCTCGGCGGTCCAAAGGGGATTCAAGGACACTCCATAAGCAAAGAGATTTATCATCTCCACCCTTGATGTATAAGGTAAAGGAGACAATGTCAGTTTCGGCATGGCGAAGGTGTTCATATGTCTGATGAACCAGGCGTTGAACATGGCTATTTGCATGATTGCTTGAAGTCATCATGGAAGCCCCGTGTGGGATAATATCCTCGAAGGCGATGCTTAGCTGGACACGGATGATTCGATGACACTCATCCTGGATGAGCTCAGCAATCGGCTTTTCCTGGGAAGGCCATTCCGACACCTTCTCCGAGGGGTGAGGGCGGATAGAGTGAGTGTTCTTATGTTGACCGTGGAAAAGGGCCTTCATCAGATCATTGTCGGATGTGTCCAAAGTATCTACAACGGGCTTCGTTGTAAGTCGCAGCAGAGGAATGTAGATGCCCAGCACGTTTTCCTTGAGCCGATGATTGGTGATACGGAACTGGATATGCACATTAGGCTCGACGTATTTTTCCAGCGAGAGAGCAGCGCTGGAAGTGAGGCCAGGAGCGCCGCCATGGCCGATGCGTCGAATCGACTGGAAATGGTAAGGGGCGAGCTGCTCGTTCGTAGCTACGAGGCAGTCCGACCTGGCCTGAGTGGCGGATGTTGAACCATCGGAAACCTTGTGCCCTTTCATCATAGCGAGAATGCGTTCCGCTGTGGTGGGAGGTTTGACGGGCACGAAGCCTTCAGTCTTCTTGGCACCTGCCGAAGCTGGTTCCTTGGTTTGTTCCTGGGAGGGCTTCTCCTGAGGCTTGTCCCGGGTGGATTCCTGGATGGGTTCCTGAAGCTTATCCTGAGCGGGTTCCTGAGCGGAGTCCTGAGCGGAGTCCTGAGCGGGTTCCTGGAGCTTATCCTGCGTTTCTCCGGCGGCGGAGGTGGAGTTGTCCTCGATGGGGGTGCGGGTGTCACTATCGGTGGAGGAAGCAGAAGAGGACCGGAATGTAGAGGAGGAAAGAGATGACGGTTTACGACGGCCGCGTCGATTGCGAGCCATCAACAAAGATCAAAGGTGATGTTTGCGAGTGAAGAGAGGCTGGTGCTTGATGAAAAGACGGGGAAGGTGATGGAAAGGGATAGGGAACGGGGAAACAGTCGATGGGAACGGTGAAGGGCAATGGAAAACGATGGAAAAGGTGATGAAAGATGCTGAAAGGCGATGAGAGATGCTGAAAGCGGGTGTGAGAAGGGAAAGAAAAATTTTGCTATGTGTGTGGAAATTTAGAAGAGAGGATGGAAGAGAGGGAAGAGAGAGAGGAAGGAAGGAGAGGAAAAGAGATAGATGCCCGGGTGGAAAGGTGGGTCCAGGCTTCCAGCTGGCAGGCAAACGGGCGATTGGGGGGTTTTGGTGAAAACAATGCTGTCGACGACTGCCAGCTGCGTGTACTGGAGGTCTCTTCCCGAGTGATATTCCGCACTCAAGGCGTTATCTGCGATGCTGTCATTGTTTCCGCACATCGCCACGGCGGGAATAGTCCCGAAGCATCTTATGATCTTAGCAACGTCTTTCGCCTACGTCGCTTCCAGTCCCATGTTTTGTTATTGTATGCCATCCGGTATATTAGGGAGCGAGCCTGGGGTAGGTAAGTAGTATGTGATGGTGTTGGTAGTCATTTTGGAGCCGAGCTTAGAAGGCATGAGGCAAATTTTTCCTTTGACTTCAAACAGAAGTCTCTTTTGGAAGATAGACTGAGCTTAGTATTTCTCGGCCGTAAGTCCTCCTCGACGAACATTTTGATGCTCACACTCGAACGAATAAGACGCATTTAGCTACCGTGCATAAGGTGAGTGCACAAGTTAAGTGGCGGTGACAGTTCAAATATGATAGAAGTCAGAGCCAGTAGATTCAAGAAACGAGATCAGCAAGGCCTGCCACTGCGTCATGAGGTGTTGATAATTTGTTAAACCAGTCCATCAGGGAAAACAGGCCAGTCGGGCAAAGGGGTAAGTGCTCCAGTGTCGTTGGCCAGTGGAGACGCGGCTCAACCGACAGCCGAGGCATCTCTTCAACATCCGACATCGCTGACCTAAGCCCGGCGGCGAAAGGAAAGGGTCCCTCCACCTGGGAAGCAACCACCCACAACTTCGGCTGAGTGCCGAATGGCCCTCTTCCAGAGCTCTAGGAGCCGTGATGAACATACCATCGAAAGCAAGAGTCAGAGTCTCAATTCATTACAAGATTCGCTTCCCCGAAGATGACTGCTCCTGCGGCCTCGCCGCTCCGAAGATTCGCTCGCAGGCGCCGGTCCGACAAGCCGGCTGTCTCTGTCAGCCTCATCCTCGACACAAAGGCCAAGGGCGATGACTTCGGCCTGCTCTCTGAACACCTCTTCGCCGACCTCTTCCCCGATTGTATGCCCGCTCCTCGCTTCCTACTCTTCTGGCTGCTAATGGCGTGCAAGCTCCCTCAGCCGAGCTCAAATCCCCGATATACCATGTCGCCATCTCGCCATGGCTTCCCAACCCGACGCCGTCTGACACGGCTTGGGCTATCGTCCCCGTTATGCCATCCGCCGCGTTGCCGCCTTCTACTCTGCAGTTTTCCCCGTCCTCAAAAGCTCTGCAAAGCTTCGCCACCGTCTTGCAACAGATCGCGCCCTCGAAGCTCTCCGGCTACAACCGCGCTGGCATCAAGATTCTCCTCCTCGACGTGACCCCTGTTCCACTCGATACCGTTTTCGTCAGCTTGGAGAGCGAGTCGACTAAAAGGTTGGAGAATGGGGAGGGAAAATTTCACGAGCACCCTCAAAATCCGAAAGGGAACGTCGATTCTGGTCGCAGTCCCACAGAGCTCTTGACTGCCGCTATCAGGGCCTCGCTCGCCGGGATTGACGTTGTCCATGCCGGATACTTGTTCTCCTTACCGCTGCCTCCGCACCCCGTCAATCACGCGCCGCCCAACCCGGGTGTCATCCTGCTGTGTGAGCCGGTGGCCCAGGGGGTCCTCACCGATTCGACAAAGATAGTCCTCATGCGAGGCCGAGTTCGCTCGAGACGTACACGACGCAACACAGCCATCAAGGCTTCTGCCGATGACGAAGACGACACACACAATGAGCAATTCTTTTCTGCGGCCGAGGACCGCCATCGCACTCTCGAATCCGCCGACGAGTCGGAGACGGACGTCGTTTCCGGCCCGGACGAGCTCGAAGATGATCTGTCGGATGACTCCATGGACGACATGATCTCGCTGCAGACGCCGGCTCTGCCACCGACCAGCACCAGCGCCCAACCCGGGTCTCCCATGACCGCCAGCACACTGCGCGGACGGAGGACCAACGGTGCCGCCACCCCGGGCTCTGTCTTTTCCAACATGACATCGACCACAGCCAAGCCTGATCAGGCCAGGGGGCGCTTGTTCAAGGCACATGGACTGTTGGAGCCGATTGCCCCGGAGCTACTGCATCCGCCGCCCTCGCCTGAAGACGATGAGGAGGCTAGAGTCTACGTTGACATGTCTTCGCTGCCCAGGCTCGGCTGCTTTTCTGGAGACTGGGTCCGTATCGAAGCGTCAGAGGAGCCGCCTTCCAACGGCTTCGGTCCTTTTGGCCTGGGCAGCTTCGGGAACACGGATTCCGAGACGACGTGGCGGCCTGCGCGGGTATATGGGCTTCCCGAGGCCTACTCGCAACGTCCGCTAGCCCGGATATCTAGCGCAGAGAAGGGCGAACGACACGCTTCCTTCTTCGGGTCGCAGGTGCAGCGGATGGCCAGCCCGGCCGCCTACGCATCTCCCATTCTGCTCGCCAACCTGGACGAGGCTGCGTATTTGCGGATATCGGTGCTCAAGAGGTCGTCGTTGCCCAGCAGAGGCACACATTCCCGTCTAGCCAACGCATCGCGTCCCCTTTACGCCAAGGACATCGCCATCCACCACATCCGCACGCCCATCTCGGCGGAGCGCGCCTACCAAACGGCCGTCTTGGGCGGCCTCAAACGCTACTTTGCGCACAAGATCCGCCTGGTGCGGACTGGCGACCTCATCGCGGTGCCTGTCGATACGCAGCTGGGCCGAGTGCTACGTGAGGGAACCGACGGCGGCGGCTCCGAGGTCGACGACGTGATGGCGCTGACGACCGGCGACGGCAAGTGCAGGCCGTGGTCGCCGTACATCGACGACGTCGCCTGGTTCAAGGTCGGTCACATACAGGTACAGAGGTCGGAAGAGGACGAGGACGTCTGGGGCTCCGTGGCTTGCATCGACAGCTCTGCCGTCGGTATGCGCGTGACTGGCTTCGAGACCAGTCGCGTGCCCGGAGCCAGCCAGAGTACCTGGCCGTACTATCTGGGTCTGAGAAGGGCTCCGGCTCCGCTCGAGCGGAGGCCGCCCTTTACCTCCCCTCTGCGGCGCCAGATGCGGGAGCTCGTGTCCGCCGCGACGAGCCCGGCGGCTGTTCACCTCAAGCTGCCGGCCGTGGCCGTGTTGCTAACTTCGAGCCACCGAAATATTGGAAAGGCGACGCTTGTCCGGTCCGCCTGCGCCGACGTCGGCCTTCACACGTACTCGATCGACGCTTACGACATCCTGAGCGAGGGCGGCGGCAGCGGAAGTGATGTCAAGACGGACGGCTTCCTACGAACCCGAGCGGACAGGGCCATGAGCTGCGGTCCCGACTGTTGCGTCATCTTGATTCAGCATCTAGAGGCCCTGACGGCCGACCGAATCGAGGCTACAATCAAGGACGTTATGCAGCAGGCGAGAGTGCTCGTCGCGACGACCAATGAGATCGATCAGGTTCCCGAGGGTCTCCGCGCCATCTTCACGCATGAGCTGGAGATGGGAGCGCCCGATGAGGCGGAGCGGGAGGCCATCCTCGGTGCCGTCGTCGACGACCAGGGCGTCAGTCTGGAGCCGACGCTGGACCTGGCGTCGATCGCCCTCAAGACGGCGGCGTTGGTGGCGGGCGACCTCGTCGACGTCGTCGAACGGGCCTCGCTGGCTCAGCGGGCCCGGCTCGAAAGGCTCTCGGCGCGCAAGAGCGGCTCCGGCATGCCCGTCACTGTCCGCGACGTACAGGTAGCTGGCGGTCCGGAGGCGCGATGTCTCATCTCCGCGGACTGGGAGGTCGCCGTCGAGGCAGCTCGTAGGAACCTCTCGGACTCGATCGGCGCGCCCAAGATCCCCAACGTGACATGGGACGACGTCGGCGGCCTCAGTAATGTCAAAGAGGCGGTGGCGGAGACGATCCAACTACCGCTCGAGCGGCCGGAGCTGTTTGCCAAGGGCATGAAGAAGCGGTCCGGCATACTCTTCTACGGCCCTCCCGGCACGGGAAAGACGTTGTTGGCCAAGGCTATCGCGACCGAGTACAGCCTCAACTTCTTCAGCGTCAAGGGGCCCGAGCTGCTCAACATGTATATTGGCGAATCTGAGGCCAATGTGCGGCGCGTTTTCCAGCGGGCGAGAGACGCGCGGCCCTGTGTCGTCTTCTTTGACGAGCTGGACTCTGTCGCTCCCAAGAGGGGAAATCAGGGCGATAGTGGTGGCGTCATGGACCGTATCGTCTCTCAGCTTCTTGCCGAGCTGGACGGCATGTCCGGTGGTGACGATGGAGGAGGTGGCGTCTTTGTGATCGGCGCGACGAACAGGCCTGATCTGCTGGATCCGGCGCTGCTTCGTCCGGGCCGCTTCGACAAGATGCTCTACCTCGGCGTCTCGGACACGCACGAAAAGCAGCTGACCATTCTCGAGGCGCTGACTCGAAAGCAAGCATCCTCCTCTTCCCCCCTACCTTGTTATGCGACACATCAAAGAGAAAGCTGACCACTAGAAACATAGATTCGCCCTCGATGCGTCCGTCTCTCTTTCGGCCGTCGCTCACCGGCTGCCGTTAACCTACACGGGCGCCGACCTCTACGCCCTCTGTAGCGACGCCATGCTGAAAGCCGTGACGCGCCAAGCGGCCTCGGCCGACGCCACCATCCGCTCCATCAACGCCCAGCGCCGACGCGACGGCGAGCCGGCCATCTCGACGGCGTCCTTTTTCGACCATCACGCTCGGCCTGCTGACGTTGCCGTCTCCGTCTCGGACGCGGACTTCGTCGCGGCCCAGGCCGAGCTTACGCCCAGTGTGAGCGAGGGGGAGCTGAGGCATTATGAGCGGGTTCGCGCTGCGTTTGAGGGGGTGCGTGGTGCTAATCCTGCCGCCGCCGACGGTACAGGTCATGATCGTGATGATGACCATGATGGCGATGGAGGACGTCGACCTGAGATTCTACAACATACCAGAGACATGGACAAGGGCAAGGGTAAGGGAAAGGCCGTTGCTCCGCCAATCTTGGACGCAGACGACGGCGCTCAGTCTTCAGTTAACGGAAGCTCCTCCAAGGGTAAGGGCAAGGGCAAGGCGGTCGCGCGATTCGAGCATGGCACAGCGAGCGATGACGATGGCTTGTACTAAGACTCAAGCGGGATAGAATAATGGTGCGCGTTTTTGTATACACATACCATATGTAAATGTACATCAACGAATAGGATGGCATGAGCCTGGATAACGCCATGAAAACACCCGCACACTTGTCCGTCCGTCCGTCCGTCCGTCCGTCCGTCCCTAAGCAGACAAACAAAGAGAATACCGAGAATTACAAGGGAAACACAAAAGCTTACTCGCCGACGGCCGCCTCCTTGGTGGCACCGCCTCCGTCATGGCCCGGCTCGGCATCATCCTTGGACGGCACCGGAGCAGCAGGCACTTCGGATGCAGCCTCCTTGGACTCAGGTTCGGAGGAACCGCCTGGCCAGCGGGCCGAGGTCGGGCTCTGAGGCGCATCCTCACGGCCGGGAGGCCATGCAGCGGTGGATGGGCACTGCAGGAAGGCTGGCGACTCTTCGACAGCGGCTTTTGAGACTTTGGCTGGTTCTTTTCCGTAGACTTTCTCGCGAAGAGCCTTGGTGCGTAGCGCCTTGGCCTTTTGGGCGGCTTCGTCGGCGACGGAGCGGATGGGGAGGGAGGACGAAGCTGCGGCGGTGGCGGCGGCGGCGGCGGACGAGGAAGAGGAGGGGGCTTCGGGGGGGTCTTGGGGAGCAGCAGGGGGGGCGGGAGGTTTTTGTTGGGATTTCGGTTGTTGTTTGCGTTGTGGTTGCTTGGGCTTGTCGTGAATTGATGGGATGGTGTGTTCGTCGTAGTAGATTTTGACGTGTTGCTTGAGCTCACCGTATTCGTTCCAGTCCTCGATCTCGACTAGGTCCTAAAACAGTTTCAGCCACGCCGAACCTGGAGACGACAAAATAGGTAACAAGAAAAGGGGCGGGGTGACAACTCACGCCGAGGACGAGGCCCTCCTGGACCAAGCCGGGGAGTTTCCTGGGACGGCCTGTGGCGTCCTTCCCGGAGCGGCGACCCCACAGCATACGAGCCTTTTCATCCGTGGCCACATCGACGGCTTTGAAGGGCACGCGGTTGGCGCGGAGGATGGTCTCGAGCCGTGACGTGGCGGTAACGATGTGGGAGGAGCCGGCGGTGAGCGATGTGAAGATGAATAGGGCCGGGTTGGTGGAGTAGGTTGTCATGGCGGTGAAAGGGGGGAGGGGGGGACTGAAGGAGAAGAGAAGAGAACGGAGAGGTTGACGACGATGGATGGTTAGGTAGCGGTGAAGCGCGGGCTTGGAGTTGAGCGGTGCCGGAGCTGATGAGGGTGGAAGGGGGATAGGCCGGCGCTGAAACGTCGAGTGGTGGTGGCTGTTT
Organism: Ophiocordyceps camponoti-saundersi (nom. inval.); assembly: GCA_003339415.1. Classification (NCBI taxonomy): domain Eukaryota; kingdom Fungi; phylum Ascomycota; class Sordariomycetes; order Hypocreales; family Ophiocordycipitaceae; genus Ophiocordyceps; species Ophiocordyceps camponoti-saundersi. Next base: position 279,601 of record PDHQ01000021.1, on the reverse strand, counting down.
TGACAGCTGGCGACGTCGCACGAGTAGGTAAGGGTTTGTCGTCGTCGTCGTCTTCGTCGTCGTCGGTGTCGTACAGAGCGGATGGGCCGTTCGTTGAGGGAGGGTTTGGTTTGAGGTTTGAGGTTAGAGAGGGAAAGGGGGACTCACCGCCTTCCATAAGCGTTCTGCCATTTGCGGCAAAAACCGCCACCGTTGATGAATGACGCCATCACTAAGGCAATCTCTCTCTCGCTCTCTCGCGCGCTCTCTATCTCTCTATCTCTCCGCCTTTCCTCTCAATTAGGACATTTTCCTCAGCCTCAGCTCGAGGCTTTCCCCCCCCCCCCCTTGAGCCCTCCAAAAAAAAATGGCGCGCGTCAAATGGGGTCTCTGGGCCAAAGTGGTGATCGGGTACGGCGGGGATTGCGGCAAAGGGAAAAGGATGTCCGTCGGCTGATGATCGAGATGATAACAAAGCGGTGGCCTAGTCATGGCCGGCGGACCGGCGCTGACCATGTACCTCATGCCGACGGAAGATGAGCTCCGAAAGCGATATAATCCGGACCTCCGAAAGAAGAGCATCGAGACGAGAGAGGAGCGAGAACAGGACTTTGACGAGTTTGTCACGCGATTGAAGACGTATTCCAAGTCGGATAAGCCAAGTTTGTCTTCTTTCCTCTCTCGGAACGCAGGGAGGGATAATCAGAGGCTGACGATGATACTACGTTATTCTTCGCATTCTCCAGTCTGGGTCGCAATGAAGGAAGACGAGCAGCGGCGTAAGCTGGCGGCTCTGGAGGCGGGCAAAACGCAACAGCGTGAAGCCGATGCGCGGCGCGACGAGATGAGACGCGAGGCCGGGCTGGCGTCCAAATAGATGCTCCCGAAGGAGAGAGTCGAAGGATGGCGGAAAAGGCGGCTATTGGCGGGCCTTGAAGATGCATCATGTATGTATGTTATACGCACGAGATGTGCATCCCTACCTACCTACCTACCTACCTAGGTATGTAAGTGAAGACGGGATCATGTGAGATTGCTACGCTGTGTTGATTCACCATCAGGCGGGTGACGACGAAGGAATTGGGGAAAACAAACAACGAACACGAAGTCGTTTTCTATCTTTACCGACGTGCTGCGCAGAAGGGCATAAGCATGAGTTCAAGCTCTAAACATAGAGACTCTCTAAACAGAGAGACTGCTACCTATACTCAGTAGGTACGTGGGCGTTTCTATTTTAACAGCCATGGTTGGCCGCCTTTGTCTCGCCGAACTCGACACGTGGGGGACGGTCGGCAGAAGGAACGGCAGAAGAGAAAATACAGAGTTCTGGTCTGTGTTTTTCCCGTTTGTTACGTGTAACTTAAGTATCTGCCTCCTATGCAAACTGCATATTTACACTTGGGACTTACATAGAACGCTGCCAAGTAACGGGCGGCCAGGCGGGCCTGCAGACGAATCCAGGTGGGTAGTAGGCAAGTACTGGTAGTTACGCTGCAGGAGGAGCGGAACCGTTTAGCAATGGGGCCCGTGTCAAACATGACCGTCACGTCACGAGGGCTTGTTCTCGATCCAAGGCAAAAGGACCGAGCCAGAGTTCTTTTTTTTTTGTTCATTCTAATTTGTGGTGTTTCTTTATGCGTGTGAATTGCTATGTTTGTGTGAGATGATGCTGTCGTACAAATGTGAGTGAGATGCAGCAGCAAGAGATTAGTAGGAGAACACCTTTATCCATACATGCCTACTACCTACATACGAGAGTCCGTACCCTCCCGCAACCCTCTGGCCGTCTTCTCCCGGACGCGAGCTCAAGTCAATTTGTCCCGTCTCGTTAGGGTTACCAGGATGGATGACCGTGCCGATCAGAAGTCCCCTCCCCATCCCTTTTCGTCCACCTTTTTTTTCTATTCCCCATCCCTTCCCCAGAGCGAGTCGGGAGCTGATACAAGCTGAGCGATGTCTCGGAGCCTGGAACGAAACCAGTTGGTGTGAAAAAAAAAATAAAAACTTCCCTACTATAGTTACAGGATGCATGGGAATGGGAAAAAAGAGGTGTGAAGCGCAGATAAGCATAATGCAGCGGATCGTCTGCGGGCGGTTGATGATTGGGCGCTCGTCTCACACACACGCGGGCACACAGACATATACTACAGGGCCTGCTTAGGACGTCGACGTCGACGATTGGTCGGGACTTGGACGTCATCTGGACCGATAGAGTTTTTCTTTGCGTTGACCCCCCGTATTCGTATGGAACAAAAGTTCGTTTTCTATTTTCTAGTTGGCGTCGGTACTTTATCGCCTATTAAAACACAATGTTAATTTACTATAGTATCATGAGGTACTAGGTGGTAGGTGGTAGGTTGTAGGTAAGAGACGAACGACCTAATAGAGCTCCTTCCCTACCTAGGTACCCTTTCCCCGCCCCATCGGCATTCGGTCCGCGCCGCTTCGCTCACGGGCTGCGGCTACGACGTGGGCCGAGCGAGTGAGCGAGTCCCGGTTACCGGCACGGAGTCTGTGGCTGAATTGATCATGCTCTCTGGTGCTAGCCGTATTTGGACCGAGGAAAAGAAAAATGCGGGGGATCCGATGGCGTTTAAATTACCCGAGGCTTGGGTGGCGCAGCAGCAAGGGAAAGATACCTAGGAAGTTATGCCTTCCTACGGCTCTGATCCTTCCTGGTGGATACCTGGGTACCTTCCTACTGGGGTAACATGGAGCCCACTTTAAAAGGTGTCGTCAGATGGCTGGGCAAGACGTTGTTGCTTCTTCTTCTTCTTTTTTCTTCTTCCCTTGAAAGAGGGCATCGATGCAACGTTCGTATGTATTGTTTCTGTGTGAGTGTGTCTTATATCCTTAGATATGTGTGCTGCTTGTCACGCGCTAGCAACTAACCTATCCCATCCTCCGAGAAACAGCCTAGACACAGGCCTAGTCCCTCTTCTTACACAGTCCTCAACGGTCGAGACACAAAAGGCCCTTCGCGATAAGGAAGGCGCTAGCGCAAAGGAACCCACGCCTGGGGGGGGGGGGGGGGGAAGAGAGGGGAGGGGGGACGGCCCTGCGTCCTTTTGCCTATCTGGGCAAGTACATGGCCCGTGGCAGGCGCGCTCCATCCCTTGCCCTGTCATGTCAGCACAGCCAGTTCCCCCCGGTCCCGTCCGGGTGTGCATACAACATAAGGTAAGCCGTTTTTTTTTTCCCACCAACAACGAAGTCTCTTTTGTCTCTTCACGACGCATCGGGTTGAGGAGGGGAGAGAAGAGGGGATAAGGGGAGGGGGTGTGGAACAAGATGGATCAAGAAAAAAAAAAGACCAAAAAGAAAAGGTGAATTCGTCAAGGGAAGCAATCAAGAAACAAACTGGCGATCTGATTGCCGGTTTCACAGTGATAGGTTAGCGAGATAGACTCAACCTACAAACCGCGGGGCGAAACAGAGAATAAAAATCATCTATATCAGAAATGAAAAACATAAACATAAACATGTCGGAATGTGCCCTCCTTTTTCTGCTCATTCCTCCACATTGACTAAATGGCTCTTTTTCTCTCTCTTTCTCTCTCCCTCTTCCCCCCCTCTCTCTCTCTTATTTTTTTTTCTCTTAGCGATGGCCAAATAACAATTTCTTTGCGGTTCCGGCTAAGGCGGCAGCTAAGGAGGATGCACCACCGTTGTCCGCGGAAAACCACATGGGCCTTTGCATAGAGTGCGCAACGGCGAAGCTCATGACCCGGTGGAACTTGCCGACCCCCCTAATATGTGTGAGTGTGTGTGTGAGTGTGTGTGTGTGTGTAAGTGCCCGCATGTGTGTGTGTCTATCCGTGGACGTATCCCTGCACCGGCAAACTGCCTGACCTCTACGGATACCTTTCCTCTATTTACCTCTCTGCATCCTGATAGCGAATATACATACATACATATTGCCCGCCCGGCCATTTCCACGACAGGCATACTGATAGATACGCTTACCTTTTGAAAAAACCCCCCCCAGCCTCACGCATGTCATAGGCAAATACACGCATATTCACATATAACACATCCAGATACCGATACCGCTCCCGATACCAACAACGGCGATACCGATACTGATACCGACCTCAAGACCCGTCCGTGGCGTGCGCCAACAGACAGACCTCTACCTGGCTTAAGGTACCTAACTGAGAGGGAGGGCGGATGAAAAAGGCAGGCGTAAAGGCGAGGCCACGCCTTCCTTGCTTCAGCTTGCCCCCTCTCTTTCCCGTCTAGCGAGCGAACTGCACCTGCACCGCACCGCCGGTCGGCGTCTCGAGCGGCGGCGGCGGCTTGTTCCTTTGCCTCCGCATTATCCTGCTTTGGGCGACGAGTCGTTGTCGTTGGAGCAGCTGTGGCCGTTATCTCTCTCTCTCTCTCTCTGTCTGTCTTTTTTTTTCTTCACCCGCCTTGTCCTCTCTCTTCTTCCTCTTTCTCTCTGTCTCTCTGTCTCCCTGTCTCTGTCTGTGTCTCTCCGTGTCCATCTTTCTCTCTCTCTCGCTTTCTAGCTGTCTCTTTCTTTCTCTCTCGCTTTTTCTCTCTCGCTCTTCCTCTCTCTCTCTCTCTCTCTCTCTCGCTCTTGCTCTCTAGCTCATTCTATTCCTTTTGCCTCTCTCCCTTTACCCCTCCCCCCCCTGTCCTTCACCTTCGCTTCGTCCTTCGTTCTTTCTGGAAAAGGGAAAAAAGAAAGGGAAAAAAAGCATCAACCCAGGTAACCAACTACTACCACTACACGGATACTACCACCTCTACCACCACCACCATCATCATCATCACCACCACCACCCCCTTCAACCACCACAATCACCTACACACCACCAACGGCCGGGACCTTTAGACTTGAAAGTCCGGTCACTACCTAGTCTGGATCTGCCCCCCCCCTCTTCCCCTTCGCCCCCCCCCCTCTCCTCCTCCCCCGCCCCCCCGGATATAAATCCGATCCCGCCCGCCAACCCTGTCTCAATCTCTTCATATCATCCTTTAGCAATTGCTGTTAGTTTTTCTTTTCTACCTCTTTCTCCTCTCTCACGTCGTCTCGCCTTGGGCAGACGTTCCTCTCCCTTTGGTTAGCCATCATATCCCGCCACCCTCTCCCCTTCGAAGCTTCGTCATGGGCCTCAAGGATCGATTCGGCGTCGGTGCGCGCGAGATGCCTGCCGATGCGACCGGCGCCGAAATCCGGCCGACCGTCTCGGCCAATCACAATCCGGATCGCGAGCTGCGTCGCTTTAGAAAGCAGCATAAGTGGGATCCCTTTCTCGACATCGACAAGCTCGATAATATCGACGATGCCCTCGCTTCAGGAAACGTTGACAAGGAGGCTGCCATTGACGAATCGCTCATCCAGGAGGACTCGCCCTATCCCGAAGTTCGCTCCTCGGTGCCACCCCATGACATCGATGTTCCCGTCAACACGATCCGCGCTTGGGTCATTGGCGGCTTTCTCTGCACCATCGTCGCCGCCTGCAATATCCTCCTGAACTTGCGCCGGACGCCAATTTCCATCACCTCGACCGTCGTCCAACTGGTTGCCTATCCGTGAGCAGTCTTTTTCCTCTCTCTCTCAAAAAGCTCCCTATCCTCCCACTCGTTCGACTGTCGTGAAACTAACTTCGCTGGGGACGTTGGGGGGGAACGTTAGCATCGGTGTCGGCTGGTCCCGCGTCATGCCCGATGTCTCTTACACCATCTTCGGTTACACCTTGTCTCTTAACCCGGGCCCCTTCAACGTCAAGGAACACACGCTCATCACCATGATGACGGCCGCTGGCTCAACCATCAGCTACTCCATTGACATCCTCCTCGCCCAGGAAATCTTTTACAAGCAAGAGTTCAAATGGGGCTTCCAGATCCTTCTCATGCTGTCCACCCAGGCCATGGGGTTCGGCATCGCCGGCATCGCCCGCAGATTCCTCGTCTGGCCCTCGTCTATGGTCTGGCCTGCCACCCTCATCACTTGCTCCGTCATGTACTCGCTCCACGACCACCGCGCCTCGGATCCGGCCCAGACCAACGGCTGGAGCATCGGCCGCTACAAATTCTTCCTCATCGTCGCCCTCATCGCCTTTACCTGGGAATGGTTTCCCCTCGTCATCGCTCCTTTTCTCTCCCTCTTCATGTTCGCCACCTGGATCGCGCCGACAAACGTCGTCGTCAATCAGATCTTTGGCGGCCAGTCTGGCCTTGGCCTCCTGCCCATATCTTTCGACTGGGCCGTCGTCATCGCTTTCCTCAACTCGCCGCTTCAGACGCCGGCCTTTGCAATCTTCAACGTCCTCGCCGGAATCATGCTCACGGCCATCGGCGCCATCGGCCTCGCATGGGCCGGCCCCGAGTTCTACCGTTACCTCCCCCTGAGCGCCAACCAAAACTTCGATCGCTTCGCCCAGCCCTACAACACCAGCCGAATTCTCACGCCCGACTTCACCGTCAATGAGACGGCCTACCAAGCCTACTCGCCCATCTTGCTCGGCCCCACCTTTTCTCTCTCGTACGGCCTCTCCTTTGCCACCCTCATCTCCACAATCACCCACGTCGCCCTCTTCTACGGCGTCGACGTCTGGAACCGTGCCCGGGATTCAAAGTACGAGGAGCCCGATGTGCACCTCAAGCTCATGCGCAAGTACAAGGAGGCCCCCGAGTGGTGGTTCCTGTCCATCTTTGCCATCAGCTTCGCCTTCGGCATGATCGCCAGCCAGTTCTGGAAGACGCACTTGACGTGGTGGGCCTACATCATCTGCATTCTCATCGGCGTCGTCCTCTTCATCCCCATCGGCATGGTTCAGGCCATCACCAACCAGCAGACGGGCCTCAACGTCATCACGGAGATGATCATCGGCTACATGATGCCCGGTCGACCCGTCGCCATGATGCTCTTCAAGTCGTGGGGCTACATGCTGTCGTATAACGGTCTGACGTACATTTCCGACATGAAGGTCGGCCACTACATGAAGATACCCCCGCGCAGCATGTTTGCCGCTCAGGCCTTTGCCGTCATCTGGCTGTCCTTTGTACAGATCTCGACATACAACTTTCTCCGCGGCAACATCGAGGGAATCTGTACCCCGACCCAATCCCAGGGTCTGACCTGTCCCAACGCCAGGACCTTTTACAACGCCAGTGTCATCTGGGGTGTCATCGGTCCTAGAAAGGTGTTTGGCGCCGGCGGTATCTACTCGTGGACCAACTGGTTCTGGCTCATCGGCTTCGCCGTTCCGCTCATACAGTTTCTCGCCGCCCGCCGATGGCCGCGGTCTTGGGCTCGCTACCTCGTCTCGCCCGCGCTGTTTGGCGCCGCCAGCATGATGCCGCCCGCTACGCTGTTCTACCTGTTTCAATGGGTCATTGTCGGTCTCGTCTTTAACTTCTTCGTCCGCCGACGATTCTTTGGCTGGTGGAGTAAGTCGTCCCGCCTTCTCTCCTCTTCACGTCGTGGAAATGAAGACAACTAACGATGAGACTCAAGCTCGATACAACTACCCGCTCTCGGGCGCCCTCGACATTGGCACCGCGCTGTGCACCGTCGTCTCTGGGCTCGGCCTGGGTCTCAGCGAAACCAATTTCCCCCAGTGGTGGGGTACGACTGTCATGGGCAACACGCTTGACGCAAACAACACAGCCGTCACGAGGACCTTTGTCAAGGGGCAGCAGCCGATCGGACCGTCGAGCTGGTGATGTCCGACGGCGGGACAGCAGGGTCACGCTGGATCATGACCCGGTGCGAGGTTGGATAGTTGGGAAGGGGGGATCGTGAAGCTGTGACATGATGTAATGATGTAGCCAACATTGCCGTATTTGTGGATTGTATATGAGTTTCTCTTTTCTCTCCGTTGGTGATGTTGATGAGGAAGTGACCGGTAAAGCTTGTTGGTTTTGAGGCCTGTTATTGGCTTCGTCATGTGAAAAGAAAGTGAGAGGGTCAGAAGTCAGGAGGTCTGTGGCTGACTTGTTGGTTGGACTCTGGCTCCGTTTCTTATCACCGTGCACCTTGGGGAGGGTGCTCCTTATCTTGTTATGGCGACACAATATCATGCGGCAGCATCTCACTATCTATGTATGGATCTTCCACGCTTTAAAGGTGGATACCTAAGTCGGTAAGGATAGACGATGGTGGTTTTCGTTTTATCAATCAGTCTTATCATGAGAGGCCATCGTGAAAGGCACGGCAATGGCGGTTCCCCTTAATCCCGGGCTGCCAGCTGGAGAGGTCTAGGGTAGTTCCCGAATCAGACTTCTCTCAAAGATCTTCGGCGAAATAGAAATTCCGTTGATGAGCAAGAAAACGCACAAAACTCAGCCCGCCGACCTCTCCATCAATCAACGAGCCTGAACAACGCCAACCTCAACCTCGACTTCAACCCCTGTCGTCTTCGCCTCTTTTCGCTTCCTCTTTTCCATCAGCGCTCGCTCGGCGATCTATTTCCTCCCGCTCACTCAAGTGCAAAAGACTCCTCGGCGCCGCAACCGTGCGTAACTTACCGCCTCTCACTTCATACATACATATGCTCTTCCTTTACCGAGGCAAAAAAAGCTCGAGGCTGACGATTTTTTATCTACCTTCTTTCTTCTTTTTTCTTGTTTCACAACTTCTAGCGCAGCTCGTTTCTCAAGCTTGCTTGCCCGCCATGAGCGATATTCAGGATCGTCTTAAGAAGCTTCAGCAGGGAGCTCGGATTGGTGAGTGGCAATATGGCTTTGGAGCTCACGGCATGGCTGTTGATGGGGAGTGTTTCTTACTGACGTGTGCTTTCTTTCTTTTCCTTCTGCTAGGGTACGTTCGCGATACGCCGACTCGACGACGCTCTGTGGCATCTTCCTCTTTTGGAGGTTTTTTTTTTCTCTTCTCACCATCCGCTGATGTTCTTCCTTTCGCAGTGGAAAGGGAACGCCTCGGAGAAAGGTCAAGCGCACGCCTGCTCGGTCCGGCGCCGATGACAAGAAGCTTCAGCAGACGCTTAAGAAGCTCAATACGCAGCCTATCCAGGCCATCGAGGAGGTGAACATGTTCAAAGCTGATGGCAACGTCATTCACTTTGCCGCTCCCAAGGGTGAGTTAACTTCGATTCCTGTTATTTTGTGCGATCTTGCCCTTCTCTGAGCTCATCGTTCTCTCGGTTCAGTTCATGCCGCCGTTCCCGCCAACACGTTCGCCATCTACGGCAATGGAGAGGACAAGGAGCTCACAGAGCTCGTCCCTGGAATTCTGAACCAGCTCGGTCGTGACTCGCTCGCCTCGCTCCGCAAGCTGGCCGAGAGTTATCAGAATATGCAGAAGGGCGAGAAGGGCGATGATGACGAGGACGAGATTCCGGAGCTGGTCGAAGGCGAGAATTTCGAGAGTAAGGTTGAATAGACCTGTTAACCGACTACCAGGACCTATTTTCACTTGATTTCAACTCTCCGATCTTCTGTTTTTTTTTCTCTATATCTGAGCGAGGGCTGGACGAGTTGCTTGCTGTTCCCCCGACCTCAGATGGCAGCATGAGGAGCTGCTTCACATCTACGGAGTACCGTGGCGTAGAGTTCAGCGATCGAGGTTATGCTACGAAGATGCTGAACGAAGATGACGAATCCGAGGAAAACTGTGTGTGTCCTGTCGTGCCATGTGAAACAGCAATGCCCGTCCGGGCGGAAGATTCAAGCGGTTACGTCTCGGCCGAAGTCCGAGTCTGCCTGGTTGGCAACCCACCCAGCCAAGGCTTTCTGGCGCACTTCGGCCTTCATTGCTTTCCTCGCCGTCAGCAGCGAGCCGTTCTTGACGTGATGGTATTTCGGTTCGTTGAGATGTTTGTAGATTTGTGGTGCAGGCTCGGCGTCTCTAAGTCGTAGAGCGTCGGCGACGGCCGCGGCCGCCTCCCACATCCGTCGTCTCGACAACCGGCTGGCGCTCCCGGGGTCGAGGGGCTTGCGGCCGTGGAGAATGCCGTTGACGATGGGCTCTTCCACGGAGCCTGCGGACCAGGCGACGGCGAGGTTGCAAGGAACGATGGAAGGGGACGCGGCTGTCCGGACCTCGCGCGAGAAGCAGAAGCGCTCGGACGTGGTCTCGACGACGAAAGAACGAAAGACGTAACCGTCGGTCCAGCAGCTTGCACCATCATCAGCAGCAGTAGCAGCGGATGCGGCGACGGGGTTCATGCGGCCGGTAGAAGCAAAAGCTCTCTCGCATGCGGCAGGGACATGTTGCGAAACAGGCAGGATGAGGGTGTGGATGTAAGCGTTGGACGGTTGGACCAGGAGCGAGGTTAGGGAGCTGAGGAGGGAGGTGCATTGTTTAAGGGCGAGCTTGTCGGAGCATGACTTTGAGGCTGATGGGGGGGCATCGGCGCGTGAGGGCTTGCGACGGACAATTCCGAGGCGGGAGAAGTGGCCGCGGCCGGGGAGGGGGGAGGCGGAGGAGGACGAAGAAGAATCGGGTGAGGGCTCGTCCCATGGTGAGGCATCAGGCTGGGCGGCCATGACGAGCTCCATGCTTGCGTCTCCGCCTGAGATATTTAGGTGTTATTGAATTCGTTTGGAGAGTGATGATGGAAAGGTATTGGACTTACACGGTGCCTCAGAGCAGTACATGTGAAGCTTGACGCCGGGCCGGATGCGAAACGGCGGCGTGTCGTCGCGAGGAGAAGGAGTGAAGACGAGCAGATCGGTAGCTAGATCTTGATCTTGGCTCAGGCTTCGACACTCATCTAAGACGAGGCGGTTGAAAGCTCGGATGGCGAGGATCTCGGCGTGCCAGTCGTGGAGGACGTTGCCTGCGGCGGAGGGGAGACGAGCTGCTGGGAGGCATTTCATGCCTGTGCTTGGATCCGTCAGATTTATCATTACTTTTTCTTCCTCTTCACTGAAGGTATATTTCTAGAATTGTGAAAGAGAGAGTCTTGGTTTTTACGCGAGGGATAGACAGGTGAAGACTTCGTTCTGCTCGGCGACGATGCCAGCTAGAGGGATCCATTCGCAGGCGCCGTTGTCGCGGATCGAGGGCTTGCGTTTGGACGAGAGGCGGTTGAACTGTGATATGACGGCGTGGGCGATTTCGTCGGCGCGAGAGGTCGATTGCATCTTTGGAGCGGGAGGTTCGCATCGTCGCTACGATGCGAATGAGAAGATGAAGCTATCGCGAGAGCATTTTCACGTCCCCATCGTGATTGGCTGCTTAGCCGTGCGATGCGTTTATCGATAAAGTCATCACGTGAGGCTCAAAGAACGCCGCCCTAGAATGGGGCTTAGTCAGTGCCACAACTACGACAAATGACCGCGTCCTTCGAAATTCCGACCTCCGTCGTAATTGCGCGCGTCGAATCGATCACCATCACCCGCTGGTCGCCATCGAACACACCACTGCGACAAGATGCGTACTTACGACGATACCTTCTCCGGCCAGAGGATCTACCCTGGAAAGGTGAGCGTTTCTCTCCCTGCTTCATCGCCGTCGCATGGGCCATGATGAGTGACGAGCGAGGCGGAAACTGACGATTCTTGAACGATGGCTAGGGAAAAATCTACGTCCGTGGCGATAGCAAGGTCTTCCGCTTCCAAAATGGCAAGTCGGAGTCTCTGTTCCTGCAACGGAAGAACCCTCGACGCATCGCCTGGACGGTTCTATACCGTCGACAGCACCGCAAGGGTATATCCGAGGTATCACAAACCCCAATTCTCCCTCCTCACCTGGTCCAAAAAAACAGCACGCTTACTTCTTTCTCTTTCCCCTCGAATCAGGAAGTAGCGAAGAAACGCACGCGCCGAACGGTAAAGGCCCAACGCGCCATCGTCGGCGCCTCCCTCGACGTCATCAAGGAGCGCCGCTCGATGAGACCGGAGGCCAGGTCCGCGGCCCGCGCCCAGGCTATCAAGGAAAGCAAGGAGAAGAAGCAGGCGGCCCAGGCGGCGAAGAAGGCCGAGAAGGCAAAGGTCGCCGCTCAGGCTTCCAAGGGTCAGACGCAGCGGAACATCAGCAAGCAGGGAGCTAAGGGCGCCCCAGTTAAAGTGGCGGCCCGCACTCGTTGATATCTTTCCTTGACCTGCTCGTCTTTTCTCTTCTCCGTTCTTCTCTCTTCCTCTTGATCGATGCCTGTCGATTCTTGTCTCCTTCACCTAGCTTTTTTCTCCCCGACACATCTTTTCCCTCTGTTAAGGCAGCGTGGCTGTTTTTGAGACTCGATACAGGGAGACCAACTTGGCAGGTATGAAGAGTAGAGATGAAGGGAAGATAGAGCCAAAACAAACAAACAAAAAGCCAATTGGGACAACCGCTGCGTAGTATGTGCTCTGATGCGTTACTTGCCAGACTCATGTACGCATGAGCATGAGAATCTTTGTTGGAAAGGGAAGAAGAGGTGTTGAAGCAGGTAGTTCTCAAGGCACGGTAACCAAGTGGAAGGTTGAGCAAGGAGGGATTAATTTCAACACGATTGAAATCTTCATCACTTTGCTCAGAACAGACACGCACAGAAACAGAAAGACCAACGACGCCTCAACCATTTTCGCCTTGGAAGTAAGAGGCCGGCTACAATCAGAGCTACCAACGTGGTATGAAGGAACAATAAAAGCCTTTATTGCAACGCGCCCCCTACTTTTCCCATCCCGAAGCGCATGCATGTATGTATATGCATAGGCAACCTCTTGTCGCTTTAGTGGGCCTGGGCCAGGGCTCGTCGTCGGTCTCGCTCTTCGGCAATGGTGAGCTTGACGCCCTTGCCCTTGGGCAGGGAGATCCAGGGCTTGTCCTGGCCGATGACGAAGACGTTGCTCTCGCGTGTTGCGAAGCTGTTGTCAATGGCGTCCTTGATGTGCACGATGTTGAAGCCGCCGTCGTGGCGCTCGCGGTGGGTGATGACGCCGACTCGGCCCATGTTACGACCGCCCGTCACCATGGCAATGGCGCCCGTGTCGAACTTGATGAATTCGGTGATCTTACCCGTGTTGAGATCGATCTTGACCGTGTCATTGACCTTGATCAACGGGTCCGGATAGCGAATGCTTTGGAAAAAAGGATGTGGTTAGCAATTGGAAGGGTTTCGCGAAAAATTAAAAAAAAAAATGAGAAACCACTCAGCCGTAGGGCAGTCGATGACGGGGGAAGGGAACTCTCTCGAGAAAATAATCCCAAGAGAAGGAGAAAAACCCCCCAACCCCAAAACTTGGACCAACGGCTGAATGATGTCTGACAGAACTCACGTTCTCGCATCGTGCGTGACCAAGAATGGGATCCCCCCACGGCCAAGCTGGACGCGCTTGACCTTGCCAAGCTTATACTCGGCCTCCTCAGCCTGAATGCGGTGGACGGTGAAGCGGCCCTTTGTATCGTAGACGAGCCGGAAGTTCTCGCCCGTCTTGTCGATGGTGATGACGTCCATGAAGCCGGCCGGGTACGTCATGTCGGTCCGGACCTTGCCGTCGACCTTGACCAGACGCTGCATCAGGATCGCCCTGGTCTCGCGGAAGTTGAGGGCGTATTTGAGCCGGTTGCGGATGAAGACGATGAGCGGCATGCAGTCGCGCTGCTTGTGAGGGCCGGGCGACGGCTTCGGCGCGTACGTTCCGGACAGCTTATCCAGCAGCCAGTGCGACGGCGCGCTGAGGCGCTTTTGATGCTTCTTCCTGTACGATTTGGTTTAGTTTTTTTTCCCCATCATTCCACGATCCATGTCGCTCAGAATTGGGAGATTTTGAGAGGATGTACTTACGGTCCTCTACCCATGTTGGCGGCTAGCTACGGAACAAAGCTGGCTTGGGGGTGTGGATGTGAGGTCGAGTGGTGTTTCTTCCCGAGGTGTTGAAGGCACAGGAGGAAAACTGCGGATCACTGGGTTTTTTCCACGGTTTGTTAATTCCCCAGCTGTAGCTCATCAGGGCCTCTGTGCCCTAGCCGGTACTTACCTAGCTACAAGCAGTAGGAGTAAGCCCCCCCGCAGGTCACGTGCTTTAATCATTCACAGGAAAATACAAGCATCACGTGACCTTACATCCCGCCTTTCACAAGCCACTTACAGACGATAGCGTGACGTGATTTTGATCTGCCTGTAAGAGATACGAACAGGAGACGCTTCTCACGCCGAAACGTATCACACATATGTATAAAATAGTGCGCCAAGCAGGGCTGCGAACATTGAATTGCCTGCCTAGGTATGTCAACAGTAGTGATATCAGGTAGTTACAGAGAGCATGAGACTGTATGTATGTAAGCGAGCCACTGTTCTGAGCCTCATGCTCTATTATACGGTTTTATACGTCTATCCGTAACCCAGGCTCTGTTGAAGGAAGTGTTTCCCAATGTTCACAGCTCGGCTCTGCGCGCTTAGTAGGTACTAGGGATGGTACAGATAGGCGACTAAACATTATTCGTCATTCATCTAGCTGGCTACTTAGTCTAGCTATACCTGCCGTAGTCTCAACTAGGCCGCTTCCAACGGCTGCATTCAAACGCACAACTTAACAATGTCATGCGCTTTTCGCTTCCCAGTACGTCCTACACACGCCTTCTCATGCGGATGCCCCCTTAGGTATTCATTCCGATCGCCGAATAATCGCCAGAAAGTCCTCACCACGACGGAGAGTACCTAGGCAGTTATGCATGTGTGTGAGCACCGGGAGATCAAGGAAAGTAAGGTCTCGTGTATGTATGTACAAAATAAAGGGCCTCGTCAACAGACCCGGTTCTATCCTCTCACAGCACTCGGGACGGTGCGTAAAGAGACGCTCCGTCGGCTTAATGCCGCCTCAACGGCAGTGATCCATTTAGCGTCTTGCTGTCATGAAGTAGCCGTGAAATCTCATTCTCGCTGCTAAAGGGCTGCGGCGCGCTCAAATCGGCGGAATCGAGCGTTTGCGGGGGTGGAATATGCGTGCTCGCGTTAGGCCACGGATACAAGACCTCCTTGTCAGAGCTCTTGTACGTGGTGTCCGCCGCCGCCGCCGCCGTCTTGGTTTCCTTGAGCAGCTTGACCAAGCTGTCGATGGACATGTCGATGGGCGGCACAAGGACGTCGCCGCCGCGGGAGCTATCCTTGATTCGCAAAGCGCCCTTTTCGATGCACTTGTAAACATCCAAGTACTTGTTGCGGATCCGGTCCCGTAGATCCGTTGGCTGCCTGCTGGACAACTCGAAGCGGGAGTCGCGCTGGATCTTGGTCCAGGCGGGGCCGTACACATGAAGACCTCTGAGGATGTGGGCGTCGTCTGTTTCGGTAAAGGGGCGTCGTTCGCGTCTGTCAGACTTTTTAAACGTTCCATGAATGCCCATCGCGGCGAGTTGCTGCATGTCCTTGCGGTGTGCCCGGCTCTTCCTCTTTCCAACCTCAGAGGTGGCTTTCTGCCCTTCCTCCCCGTGCTGGTCCACGTTTTTCGAGTCGGTGGCATCCGTCTTGGACGGCGAACCGGGTTGGAAACGGCGCAGCTGCTCATGCGGACAACACGTCCGAAAGCGGTCCTTGAGGTCGCCAGCACTCCGATCGTTGAAGGTAAAGTCGTCGTCTTCCAGAATGGTGGTCCACTTACCGACACCGTGGCATTTGACGCCCAGTAGTAACTGCTCCGTCTCCTCGTCAGACCACTTGCGTCGAGCCTTCACGGTGCGCTTCCGACCGCCACTTGTCTGCTTCAACTGCAATGAGTCTTCTTCCGGGAAGAAGGAACAAGAGCCGCTCGGCGGTTTTGACTGTCCGAATCCGTGATGGCCGAGAGAGCTTGACGAGGATGCAATGGGCGGGAAGATGGCGGCATCGGGTGGCGGCTCGACCAAGCCTTTAATCATGACCGGCATGGGTAGCGCCTCACCATGCGTTTTTTGCTTCTTGACGGGCTGCGGAAGCTGAAAATCGTCCATGCGTAGAGTGGGATGGAACTCATCGGACAGCGGCTTCACCGGCGCATGCTTGGGAGATGGTTCAAACACTTCCGCATCGGCAAGAGACTGCATCGGGGGCAGCATGAACAAGAAGGGGAAGCCATGGCGGACGTCGTCCTTGCGATTGTTGCCGGCGTCTTCGAAGATGGGCGGATCGGAAAACCGAGGACGCGCAGTCGGTTCAAGCGGTATTAAAGAGCGTTCGTCGGACGAAGTTAGCAAGTTGTTGAGCGGTGGCAGTTCGGCATATCCCTGCTGAGGCGTCGTTGACCCATTTAACAAGTGTATGAGACGGGGCTCGATAGTGGCCATGCTTTCTTTAAGTTGAGATGAAGCCCCTTTGAGGGGTAAAGGTGAAGGTGAAGGGAAGGAGAAGCGAGAAGAGGAGGACGAAGGGGGAGGAAGGGGAAAGGAGGGAAGCTCGTCCTCCTACGGACTTATACCCGAGGCCATGATCACGAGGGAAATGCTTTTATCATATGGGTTTCGACATGACCGTCGTCTTGTCTTCCCCCCCCCTTCAAGGCATTGCCCCCAGCCGAGAGAGAGAGGGTTAGTAGATGCAGAAAGAGAGCCTGGCTGCACGCCTTGCCAGTAAGCCTTACCAGGGAAGGTCGGCTCGGCATCTACTTTTTTCCCTGCAGCACGTGCGTCTAATGGACGTGAAACTCCACCGCGGAGGTACCAAGGTACCTCCCGGCTGCACGCATTAAGGTGGGTCGCCTCGTCTTCACGTGCGATTGCGGTTCCTCTCTTCCTATCCGCACTCCATAGTCCATACATAGGTATGTACTCCTCCTCGGACCTCTCCTCAGTCCTTTCTGACTCCTCATGCAGATCCGCCGTTAGCCTCGTCGGGGGTCTGTCGGGAGGAGAGGGAGCCCCCGGATTCGGCCTCGCGCAACAGCATCACATCTTATCGCACGGACACGTCCTTACTCCTTCTTTTTCCTCTACTTCGTTTTCTTCCTTCTCCTCTGCATCTGCTTCGTCTCCTCCGACTTCAACTCCATCCATTCCGCT
Organism: Ophiocordyceps camponoti-saundersi (nom. inval.); assembly: GCA_003339415.1. NCBI lineage: Eukaryota > Fungi > Ascomycota > Sordariomycetes > Hypocreales > Ophiocordycipitaceae > Ophiocordyceps > Ophiocordyceps camponoti-saundersi. Next base: position 262,752 of record PDHQ01000021.1, on the reverse strand, counting down.
CTGCATCATCCTCTCTCTTTCTCCGCTTCTCGCCGTATCATCGTCCAAGCTTCCCCCCCTTTCCCCCCCCCCTCTTCGGCCCAATGGCTTGATGCCACCTCGACACTTCGCCAGGCACATGCTACGCCGACTTTCGGCTCCCTGTCCCATCGTCCCACCTCGGCGTCATGGCCGCGTCCCTGCCGCCCATCCCGCGGGTCGTCTTCACTGTTCTTGAACCCTTATCGCTGTGAGACGCCCCCCCCCCCCCCCCCCCCCCCCCCCCCCCCCCCCCCCCCCCCCCCCCCCCCCCCCCCCCCCCCCCCCCCCCCCCCCCCCCTCGCCCTCTTCCCCCCCCCTCCCCCCCCCCCCCCCCCGGCCCCCCCCCCCCCCCCCCCCCCCATTCCCACCCCTCGCTTCTCCCCCTTCCCACGTGTCCCACCCTTCCTATAGTTCCCCTCTCCTATAATCGCCTGCATCACGATAGCTAATTCTACGGGTCAGCCTGGCAGGCTTTCTCGGCGCCGTCCGCGACCCCATGTGGTTCGCCGCCGAACAGGTACCTCCAGCTGCCTCGTCGTCCATGTCACCAAATGCCGTCGTCTTGGCTCTGCAGCTGGGCAACTTGTATCTGCTCATGAGCCTCGTTGGCGTCGCCGTCCTCTACACAACATCGGAACTCAGCGTCGTCCGTAGATATCTCTTTGCCCTATGGCTCGGCGACATTGGCCACGTCATCTTTAGCTGCCGTGCCCTGGGCCTCGACCTGCTGGCCAGGCCGTTGGAGTGGAATGCCATGGCCTGGGGCAACATTGCCGCGACGGTGAGTGACTTGTGCATAGCTCGAAAGTAAATACTATGCTCACATGTTTTCTCCAGGTTTTCCTCTTCGGCATGCGCTCCGCCTATTTCCTAGGCGTCTTTGGCCCGGACAAGCCGAAGAGACGGCCAAAGTCTGCTTGAGTCTGCCGATGGCGTCTTGCCAATGTCATTGATGCTGTCGTCACATGTCGCTTGCTTTTGTTGCATCCGCTTCTTCGGTTTCTACCACTTTGCGTCGCGTTATGCGGAGATGTCTTTCAGGTCTAGAAAGCGGATGTTCCGGATATCTTGACTCAGTCTGAAAATCGTACGCATGTATCATGCCTACTTCTCACGGATGTGAAGGCAAGGATGTGCATGTTGAACTCTGAAAAACGACAGTCTACCCATCGTTTCATACGCTCTACCTACATACCTACATACATGAAAACCTGCCTACCTGCATACCCAGGTATGTATGTACACTCTTGGTTCGTGAATGCTCGAGTTAGGTTTGTATAGAGAGAGTGACTACAGCAGCTAAGCAAAAGTCTTTGAGGTGAAAGAGAAGAGGTGAGAGAGGAGAAATTCTATCTGCATGTGTGCATATGCACGTACGTCTGTAACTGTCCCGGGTCAAAGACGGGCGTGGTCTTGGCTCTTCGAGTAGTCGGGATGAAGAAACAGGTAACTTTCCGTGCCTTCTAAAGTTCCAACCAAGCCGGTCATACACGATCTTATGCAACTATGAGCCGTGTACGCCGGAACTTGGCCACGGCGTTGATTGTGAGGGAGTCGTGTTATTCCTAGTCCCGGGTCCGAGTGTTGCGGAGAGCAGGTCATCCACCTTTGAAGCAGAGGCTGTCAACAGCTCTGGATGACATCACTCATCATTCGCTTGATGAGTGATGTCATCCGTTCGAATAAGCGTCTTTGTCATGGAACAAGTCGAGGGGGATCCGAGAAGGAAGATGTCAATGACCCTACAGACATACACCCACATACAATACATACATTCCTACATACATACTCTTGCCTCATACATGATACGGTTACAGGTAGAGTGGTTGCAACGTTCGATTCCTACAACTCCCGGACAACTGAAGCCGCACATTCTCTTCTTCCGCGAAGATATACCGGCCTTTTCCTTTCTTCTTCCCAATACACTCCCGCCTTTTCTCCCGCTGCAAAATACACTCACAACCTTGAGAGAAAAAACCACCTTCTACAGTTTCGTTGAGACCGGCTCTGCCGCCTACCTACCTACCTGTCTAGGTGTGAGTAGGTAGGCATTACGGACTAGGTAAGGCCAAACACATCTTGTGAGGCAACAACCTATTTATGTATGTATGTATATGATATATCCCCCTCTCTCCCTACGGATACTCCAGAGCAGACTCTGTTCCCCTTCGAAAGCTATCCTCACTTTCCCTTTCCTCTGCATATCCAGGTACGGATGTACCTATATCCGTATCCCGAGGCCGTTCAATGCCCGGCTAGTGCACGTTTTCCGTAGGACGGGCCTCCGTTCCGTCTCCCCGGGCGCCCCTTGCCCTGAGATGGAGAAGAGACCAAGTTCAGCTCTCGCAGACTAGAAGTTTAGATCACCACAAGAGTCGCAAACCCCTATAGGGCTGTAGTATTATTTCTATCATGCATATACCTGACTAACTACCTACCTATTCGTATATCTATAGATAAGCAGCTCTGTTACCTGACTGCTAAGGATAGCCTTATATAGCTACTAAAATAAGCAAAAGAAAAGGTCCCCTATATAGGAAGTAAAGCTAGTATATTATATATATTCTAAGAAGGCTCTAAGCTATCTATCTATACTTAAGGTATAAGTATTATATCTATCTAACTAAGTTAGGTTATATAACCTATACCTATTATTATATTTACTACTATATAAAAATAATTTAAAATATTTATTTTTTTCTAAAATTAAGGAAAAAAAAAGAGAATAATAAAAAGAAAAGAAAAAGGAAAAAATATATATAAATTAAGCTTTAAATAATAATCCCTTTACTTTTAACTAAATTTTATTAAAGCTTACCTTAATTTTACTATACTTAATATTTACTTTATTATTTATTATTATTATATTCGCTTCTAAGAGCGTTAAGTAGTTTAAATTATCTTTAGTTAATATAATTAGCATATCTATCTTATTTTTTATAATTTTTAATCTATTAGGAGCTTATATAGGAAAACTTAAGTTATTAATTATATTAAATATCTCTTAAGCGTAAGCTAATAATTTATAAATATAAGTTATAATCCGCTTTAAATTTAATTATATTTAGCTAAATAAATTTTTAAATAAGGATTTAATAAAATAGTTACTTAAATCGATATTTTTTAGTATAGGTGCCTATCTTTTATATCTTTTCTTTACTTAGTTTTTTATTATAATAAGAGGCTTAGTAATAGTAAAGTTTACTAAATTAGAAATCGTAAGCTAAAAAATAGCTTAGAAAGTTATCTATATTATAAGTTATAAATTAAGTTTATTTTAAGCTATAAGCTTAAAATATAATACTTAAGTTATAATATATATTTTCTTTAAAATAAAACTTAAAGTTAGTATTTAAGTAATAAGGCTTAGTAACGGTAATTATTTTTAAGCTATTATTAGCTATTTTAGCGCTAAGTATTTTTTAAGCTTTTTCCCGGAAAGCTTTCCCTTAAAAGGCTAAATTATTATTAGTTTTTCTTTTATAATATATAAAAATTAAGATATAAACTTATTCTATTTATTAATTTAGTAAAATATTTATTAATATATTATTTTTAAAATAAACTAATAAAGATACTTAAGGTTTTTTAGAAATATATTCTTAGCTATAATTTCTAATCGCTTAAAATATCCTAGCTTAGATACTAATTTAGGAAAATTAGTTAATAAATTAATAATATTTATATTAAGAAAATTAATAATAATATTAAATATTTAAATTAAGTATATAAGTATAAGAGGGAATATTAAAAAATATTAAGTTATTATAATATTTTTAATTTTTTATATTTTTTTTATTTTTACCTTAAGCTAGGTAAATTTTTAAAGCTATTATATAGATTTTATTATAAGCTATATAATTTACTATCTTATTATAGCTTAATTATATAAAATATTACTTATTATTATAATAATAGCTTTCGATAATTTTATAAAAATTAAATATAAAAATTATATTTATTTTAATAAGTAATTTTTAACTAAATAATATTTAGCTTACTTAAAAGCTACCTTAGCTTTAATAAAAAAAGTAATAATTATAAGTTTAATTTTTAACTAAATAGGGTCCTTAATATTAAGTATATTTAAATAATTAAGTATTATTTATAAGTTAGGCTATACTTTAAGGCGTTTATAAACTATTTTTCTATTTATTACCTTATTAGTAACTTATCTTAAGCTTTTAAGTAGCTAATATAAATTTTAAAGCCTCTTATATATTATAATATCGCTTTTTCTAAAGCTTATAATAAAGGGGATAAGGCTATTAAGGCCTAGGTAAAGGGGGATAGCTATAAATACGAGATTTCTATTAAAAGTAAGATTATTGCTTATTTCTATATTATCCTATATTAGTATATTAAAAAGCTTTTAATTTATAAAATTTAATATAATATTAGTTATTTATAATAATATATTAATAAGCGTTTAAGAAGTTATATTTACTAAGTATATAATTATAAGTTAAAGCTACTTAAATATATTATAATAAGAGGAAACCTTAATAGTAAAATAAGTTAAGGTAAATATAGTAAATATAAGAGAAAAAGGGTATATAAGAAAAAAAAAAATAACTAAAAAGGAAAAATACTTAGGTTTAAGTTAGTAAGGCGAAAAAGTAAGTCTTTTTAAAATTATTATAAGCTAGCTAATATAGCTAATATTTACTAATTATCGCTTCTTAAGTATTTAAGCTATATAAGGAAATATTTTAATAAGTCTTAATAAAAAGTTAAATTTACTATATCCTTAACTATAATATTATCTATATAGCGAATTATTTATAAAACTTTTCTTACTTATTAGTTTAGCTTAAATAAGCTAACTTAAGTTAGCTATAGCTTAGTAAATTTACTTTCCTTAGCTATATATATAAGATTACTTAGCTTAAATTTAGCTATCTTAATTATTTCCTAATAATATTTATAGCTTTTAGCTTTTAGTTTAAACTTAGCTTTAATTAGGCCTTTTTAGTTAGAGGCTTTAGTAATATAATATAAAATTAAATTAGTATATTAACCTTTTATAAGCTATTTTACTTTCTTACTAGCTTTAAGAGCTTTAAAAATTTCTAAAAATAAGGTAAAGGGTAATAACTTATTTTACTATATATTATATAAGATCTTAGATAGCGAGAAGCTAAGTATTTAAACTATCTTATAATTTAGCTATTTTATAACTTTTAATAAATAATCTAACTAAGATAATTTTTTAAGCTTAGCTTAATTTAAAACTTATAAGAAGATTTAATTTATAATTTTAATAAGGCTAATATTTTAATAAAACTTAGATAAGGCTAAGATATAAATAACGCGTTAAGCTTTTAGGAAAATAGCTATTTTTTTAAATAAAAAAGTAAACTTAAGGTTTAAGTATATAATTATAAGCGTAAAGGCTACGAAGTCTATTTAGCTTTATAGTTAAATTAGAGTTTCTAATACGCTTACTATCTAGCACGCTATTAACTAAGTAAACTTTAAAAAATAGTTAATAATAACTAATATAAACTTAGCGCTATTATTAATAATAAGGAATAGCTTAATATAATCTATATTAATAACTTAGAATAGGGCGCTAATAATAATAAGTTAATTTAGTAACTTAGGTATATAAAATATAAAAAATAAATACTTAATATAGCTTTTTACGTAAGCTATAATATCTTAAGCTATATTTAGCTAAAAAATATAAGTAAAAAGTTATCTATATATTAACTTTAAGCTAAAATATCTTACTTTATTATAAGCTTATCTTAATATTTTAGGTATTTTATCTAATAAAAAGTAACGCTACTAATCTTTAGATAAGTAGCGATATAAGAGGATATATTACTTAAGGTATTATTAAAAAGATAAAGCTTATTATTTTACTTATATTAATTTAATCTAATCCCGAGGATTAGTTAATTTTCTCTTAGTTAGCTATTTAACTAGCTTCTTATATTAGGTATTTTAAGTAAATCTAGCTAGAGATATAAAAATATTAAGCTATTTTAAAGTAACTATTATTAGTATAAGTTTCTTAGGTAACTTCTATTTTATTTATTATTATAATAACTTAAAAATATCCTATTATAGCTAAGATAGCTTAAGTAAGGTTTACCTAAACTTATTTATTAATAGTATCTTAATCTTATTACTTTTTAAATATTTAAGTAAGTCCTTAAAGCTAGTTTTTTTATCTTTTTATCTTTATAAGCCCTTACCTAAGTTAAAATAGCCGAAATTTATAATATCTAAAATATTATAATTATTAGATAAGAATAAAGTTTATAATAAGCTATCTATTATAATATTTCTATCTCTAAAAATATATTTAAGGATAATATTAAGCTACCTTAGCTTTATTACTTACTTAATATAAATACCCTTATATCTTTTTATTTTTAGGAACTAAGTTAAAAGTAAGTAATTAGTAAAAATTACTAATAGCTAAATAATATAAAAAAAATACTTATATTATTAGCAAAACTTAATAATAATATAAAGTTCCTTTTTATATATCTTATAATTCCGCTAAGTTTTTATAAATAGGAAAGAATTATAAAAAATAAATACCTTAATTTTATCTTTTTCTTATAATATAATATAGCTTACGCTATATTTTAATATATTAATATAAACTTATATTAGCTTATTAAGCTTAGGGCTATATATTATTATTATAGCTTTAGCTATAAATTTTAAAATTATAAAAAAAAGGGCTTTATATAAGCTTTAAATAAAGGGTATATTCTCGATAAGTTTAGTTAGAGGTTTAGAGAGCTTTATATAGTTAGTAATCTATTTTTAATATAAGCTTATAGCCCCTAAGAAAGCTTAAACTTATTACTAATTTATTAGTATAAGCTAGTTTTTAATCTTTTATAGCTAGCTAAGCTTTATTATAATCTAACCTTCTATATAATATACTTATCTAATAGTAAAAATATTCGTTATTTCTAAGAAAATTTTTTTAAAACTTAACTAAAGGAGAGCTTATAATAATCGCGGTAAGAAATAATCCTTAATAAACTATTATTACTTTTTAAAGCTTATATACTTAGTAAAGATATTATTAATATAATTATTTAAAAATATAATATAATTATTTTCTAAAAATATTATTAATAGCGATAACTTAGGTAAAAGTTTAAGTATAGCTTTAAAAGCTAATTTTATTATCTTAATAAAGCTATAAGCTACTAATTAAGTTCCTTATAGAAATTTTATTAATTATAATTAAGAAAAATTTAAAATTTAAAATACTAAAATATAATAAAGCTTAGGGGCTATAAGTATAGCTTAGTAGCTATATTTTAAATTAAATATATTAAATAAACTAATCTTAAAATTTAAGAATTAGTTATAAAATTCTAATAGTAAGGGAATAGTAATACTTAGTAAGTTTTTATTTATATTATAGTAATTTATTATTAGCTTTTACTTAGCTTAAAAATTAAATTTATTTTTAATAATTATAATAAGTTTAGCTAACTATTAGCTTAGTTTATTATTAGCTACTATTATATACTTATAAATCCTAGAGTTAATATTCTTATAAATAATTTTCTTTATTTAATACCGCTATAAAATATTTTATCTTCTCTTTTAACTACGGTATTATAGTTTTATCTTAAGTATAATTTTTAAGTAATATAAAAAGAGGTTTATTAGTAATATATTCCTTATATCTTAACTTTTAAGGTTACGATATATATAAAATATATATATAATCTCCTTTTTTAAGTATCTTAGAACTAAGGGTCTAAGTATAATATTATATAAATCGAATTACTTTATAACTAAGTTTTTATTAATAGTTTAGTTAATATCTTATTATTAAACTTTTCTTTATATTAAAAATAGGGATATTAGGGGTTTTATTACTTAGAGACCTAGCTAGTATTATTTATCTAGCTTTTAATATCGCTTAGTATTAGAGGTAATTTTTAAGCTAGCTATTACTCCCTTAATTATAAGAAGCTTAGGTAATAGCTATTTAAAGTAAAATAAAGCTAATATAAAATAATTTTAAAACTTAGCTTTAATATTAATATTATCTCTCCTTATTAGTTAAGGTATATAATAAATTAAAAAAGTAACTAAGTTAAAGTAAAAATATTTAAAAAATAATATAAAGATATAAGCTTTTTATAAATATAGTTTAGTAACTTACTTAGGTTATTATTAATATTTTAGTTTAAAAATTCTATATTAAATATATAATTAATATTAGAGCTATTTATATCTAAGTTTATATCTTTTTTTAAAAATAAAGAAAAATCTAAAAGTATTCCGATAAATTTTTTTAGTAAAAGTAATATATTAAAAGCGAGTATAATTTTCTACTAATTAGTAAAAGCTATAACTAAGCCTTTTAATATAATTAGTTTATCCTTTTTAGAAATTTTACTAATTTTAATAATACCTTTTTATATATTAATAATAGCTCCGATATCGAATAATTATAAAAGTCTTAAAATAATAAGGATATTATCCGAAGCTATAAACTTATTTATAAGCTTAATAATAGCTTAAACTTCCTTATTAATACCTTATATAAAAACTTAAAAAATAGTAAAATTTTAAATTAGCTATTTTCCTATATTAGTAATTATTATAAGTAACCTTTTATTAAGGGACTAGTTAAAGGGGTGCTTATTTACTAAGCTATATATAATAATAATTACGTATAACGAGCTTCTAAGGAAGCCGCACTCTAGTATGCTAAATAGCTATATATACCGCTCTTTCCTTTAAAGCTTATTAGCCTCCCTATTTAACTATCTTTTCCGTTCCGTTCCTTCTAATCTTTCCGCTATAAGCTTTTAGGCTAGATAGCGGCAGCCTTATTATTTAATCGCGAGGCTAATCTATAAGTTTAACGTTTAGGTTAATAACCTAAATATAATATAAGGGCTAAACCTTAATATAAGGCCCCTCCCCTTACCTATAAGCGCGGGATCCGTTATATAGTATACGGTAAGGTTAGGTAAAAAATTTTCCGCTAAGTTACCCGGTCCGCCTTACTTTTCTATAGCTTTTATAGTACCTGCCCGTTAAATCCTTTATTCTTTCCTTTCTTCCTTCTATAGCCTTATCGTTATTATTATTAATACTATTATTATTACTATTATTAGTAAGGGAATCCGCTACTTATTCTATAGGTTTAACCGTGCTAATATTTTCCTACCTATAAGGATATCTTAGCTTAGCGAATATAATAGTTATCTTTAAAACCTCGCCGCCGCCGCCTCCGCTATTATCGACTCTATTACCGCCCCTGCCGCTAACCCCGTCGATAAAGAAGATAACGACGAGGACAAGAACGAAGACGAGGACGGTTATAATAAGGGGGCCCTTCGGGAGCCTCCATGCCTTCGTTATATAAAATAAGGTTATAAGTATCGTAATTAGGCTATAACGCTAAGGCGTGCGGGGAAGCAGAAACCCTATATATCTTATACGGAATATATACTTTCGTACCGGACTTATACGCTTACCCCTTAGCTTTTAGTTTTAGCTTATATAGCGTAATATATTACCGCTAAAACTAAACCGCCGCTTAAGGTAATAATAAGAGCGGATAATATTCTTTAAGCGTTAATTATTATTACTTAAGCTTTAACGATACTAGCTAAGCTTAAGCTTATATATAGCGATACTTCCCTTATCGTATAATTAGTTTCCCTAATCTTATAATACTAAACGCGGAAAGCTAATTTCTTTTTTTAGGGAGTATATTAACGCTATCCTTAACGTCGCCCCCCCTTATAAGCTTTCGGGCTCCGGGGGGTTAGCTAATATTTTAATATTAAAGGAAAAAGTTATTATTTTAAAACGTAACGCTATTATTACCGCTACCGCTATACCTATTACCGCCGCCGCTAAACTAATAACCCCGACGCTATCGCGCTACCGCTATTACTTAGCTAAGGAGTCGTTATCTACGAAGAAGTAGCGCCGCTAAATATCGTAAGGGGGGGGGGGGGGTTTTTCGCGCCTAAAAATGCGCTTTTTAATATAAATTCTCCGCCGGTCGTTTTACCGTATATTTCCTAATATCTTACTTATTATTATATATAGCTAAATTATATAAAGCTTTAAAGCGATTAAAAGCGGTAATACCTTTAAGTTTTACTAAAAGTTCCTATATTAAATCTTAATAACTTTTTTACTTAATAAAAACCTCTTATCTCCTACCTTTACTTACTTTCTTTTATTTAGCTAAAATAATCTTTTTAACTTTCTATTTATTTTTTTTATCGATTAATATTATAGGAGGCTATAAATTAGTAATTTTCTATTTAGGTAAGGGGTTTAAAGCTACCTTTTTTAGTAAATCTATATTAAAGCGATTATAAGCTTTTATTAATAATCCCGTAAGCTTTATAAGGGTTAAGTTAATAACTTACGCTACCGTAAACTTAGTATTCTTCTAATCGAGCTTCTTCTTAAGTTATACGCTCGGAAAATTACGTAAATTAAGCTAAACCTTATTACTTACTTTAAAACGCTTAGCTACTTATTAATTCTTATTAGCCTAAAACTCCTAAGTTTATAAGGATAAGGTATCGGCCGCTTAATAAAGGTCTGTTACTTATTATAGTTATCTTACGAAATCCTTAGCCTAGCTTTTAAGATTCCTCGTTAATACTTATAAAATATCTAAGTTTAATAATATTATTATAAAAGCTTAGAACTTATAAGTTATAAAAAATAGCGTTATTTCTATAGCTAAGTAAACTTTACTATTTAGTATAAGCTAGGCTATAGGAAGCTATTTATCTTAATTATCTTAGTTATAAGAAACTATTATTTAAAGGTAAGCTTATATATTTTAATTAACTCTCTTATATCCTTTATCGGTTTATAGGTAGTAAGCTATATTAAATATTTAATTAATCTTATAAAGTTAATAAAAGTAGCTTTAGAATTCGCCTATTTAGTTAGTTCCTCTATTACTTATAATAGTACTTAGCTAGTAGTAAAACCGTATAAAATACTAAAAAAACTACTTTATATAAAGCGGAGTATTTATTAAGGGTATTAGCTTAAGTAAAATCTTTTTACTAAGCTAATTTTTAATTACCTATAAGTGCCTATTTCCGCGTTTTATAAGCGGGAAGTTTATTATAAAGTTTATTTATATATATTAGTAGAACTAATCTAAAATAGGTAATAATTTAAGAAAAGTAGCTTAATATTATTTCTAAGCTTTAGTTTTATTATAAGTATTATAGTTCCTAAAAAATTAGCGAATATATTATTATTAAAGCGGCTAGAAGAAGTTATAGGTTATAAGGGCTATTATACTTTCCCTTCTAAGGTAACTAACTAAGGCTAAGTTATAGATTATTTAGATAAGATAATTTCGTAATATATTAAGTAAGGAGGCTAGTGCTTTTTTAGAGTTTTTTATTATAGTAACCGGGGCTCCTAAAACCTAAAGCTTATTATAGAAATATAATCTTCCTTTAGCGTCGATATAGTAATCCGTAATTTAAACCTTAAGTTATAGCTTTAGAGATAGTAAGCGGTCTCCCCTTATTATAGCTTAATATATTTCTTAGAAAACCGAGTCTTATAATACTATTTTATTCTAAAGTTTTTAAAGCTTATTATTAGAAAAAACTTAAGTTTTTAGTAAATTATTATTTTATAAATTTATAGCTTTTTCCGTAGCTATACTTACGTTTTATTATCTATCTTCGCTTTCCTCCTCTTTTAAAATATTAATAAGGTTCTTAGAAATATCGATTACTATCGCTTATAGGTAAAATTATAAGGCTTTTTCGGGAATTATTTATATAAAGCGGGCGTCCTCCTTTTTTATAGTTAAGGGTTTATCCTAATCCTTATAAGAAAAAGTATCTAGGATTATAGCTTATTTACTAAGTTAATAATAAATCTTAAAATTAAATTATAATAAATACTTAGCCTAATAAGCTTATTATTTTAAAAAATACTAATAAGTTATAAAATACTCTAAGTTTTTATAATTAATAATAATATCGAAGCTATTATAATTATATAGTTTAGTATACTATTATTCTAAGTATTTAATAATCGCTAATATTTTTTTATTATATATTAGATAGTTATATTCGGCCGCGTTTATTTTTACGGAAAAAAACGCTATTAGTTATTTCTATCTATCTCGTTTCTAGTAAAGATAACCTCTTATAGTATAAGCGCTAATATCTACTTTTAAAAACGTAAGGTCCCTAAAGTTTTATTTTACTAGTAAAGGGGCCCTCGTAAATAGATTCTTAATTTCCTAAAAAGCTTATTCCTAATTAAAGCCTTAGATAAACTTAACCCCTTTCTTTATTAAGTTTATTAATAGTTTTACTACCCCGGTAAAATCTATAATAAAAAGATAGTAAAAATTAGTAAAACTTAGGAATCCGCGAAAGCCCTTAAGGGAAGTTAGCGTAGCTTAATTAACGATTATCTTAATCTTTTCTAAGTTTACTTAAAGCTTAATTTCCGCTAATATTATAAACCTTAGGTATTTTACCTTTTTAATTATAAATTTATACTTATTTAAGTTTAGATAAAGCTTATACTTTTAAAATTTATAAAAAACTAAGCGTATTTTATAAAAATAGTCCTCCTTAGTGCTATTTAAGTAAATAATAATATTATTTATATAAGCTAAATAAAACTTATCGAAATATAGCTAAAAGATATTATTAATATATTTTTAGAAAATAGCGGGGGCCCTTATAAGTCTAAATAGGGTAACTATTTATTTAAAAAAGCTATACTAAGTTCTAAATACTATTTTTTATTCCTCTTTTTTAGTAATCTATATTTTATAGAAAGCTTATATAATATCTAGCTTTATAAGTTATTAAAACTTAGCTAATAACTAAAAAGTATTACTAAGTAAAAAAAGCGGGTATCTATCTAAGACTATAATTATATTTAATATATAGAAATCTATATAAAATTATAATCCTCCCCTAGGTTTCCTTACGAAAAGGACTAAAGTACCCGTAAGCGAGCTATTAAGTTAGATAAAGCTTTTCTAAAAGAAGTCTTATAATATTTTTTTAAGGATAAGTAATTCCTCCCTTAATATATTATAAAAGGGGCTAAATAAAATCTAAGGTTTTTTACTATTTATTTCTTTCTTAAGCGGTATACGGTAATCTATATTTTCTTTATATAAGTTTAACTTATCTATTTTCTATTTATAGAAAAAGGGAAATATATTATAGAATTTTATTAAAATCTATTCTTATAGTTAATTATTTATTAAGGGAATCTTATCTTATAACGCTTTTTTTATATTTTTAACTTTTATTACTTAGATTTCTAAGTATTTAGTAAGGTTTTTCTTCTAATAGCGTAATTCCTTCTACCTCCTCTTTACTTCTCTAACGAAAGTTAAGCTATAAAGGTATACTACGTTTAAGATCTCCTTTATTAGTTAAGAGTAAGTATTAGTAACTTATACTTATTATTATAAATCTCTATATTATACTTATTTTTTATAAAAAACTAAGTAAGATTTTATATATTATAGCTAAAGCTTATTAAAAATAATTAGGAAATTAAGATCTAATATTATATATATTATAATTAATTAACTAAAGCTATTTATCTTAAGTAAAAGCTAAGTAATACTTAATATTTTTAATTTACTTATTATTACTTTTTTTACTTATTAAGCTAGGATTTTTTTTATTAATATTTATAAGTTTTATATTAGCTATAAATATATTATAAAATAGCTTTTATAGCTTTTATTAATTAATATATTTATTAATTTTAAGTTATTTAAAATTATAGGAATTTTAGTAAATAAAGCTTATAATTTAAAATAGAGAATATCTTTCTTTTCCTCTATTTATATTACCTTATTTTTTAAGATACTACGATATTTTAAAGCTATTTTTTTCCCTAATTATTATTAAAATTATATTCCTTAATTTAAAGTAAAATTTCTATATAGTTAATATAAGTTTCTTCTAAAGCTTTTTATTATAGCTTTTATAAGGGTTAGAAATTATAGTTATATATAAGGTATATATTTATTCTATACTTAATATAAAAACTTAATATTTTATAATTCTTAGCACTAATCTTTTTACTTACTTAGCTTAAAAGGTATTTTATAATATTTAAGTAAGAGTTTTATTATAACCGCTATTTTTTCCTTTTAGCTTTTTTTTTTTCTTATCTCTTATTATATTTATCGAAATATCTTTATTTATATTTTTTCTTATATTTAGGTTTATAGGAACGCTTTTAGCGCCTCCTAAGTATTTATTTAAATTAAGTTAGTATTTCTTAGCCGCCCTAAAAAAGCGTAAAATTTATTTAAAAAACTAAGTAAAATTTTATAAGCGATTAATAAATAAAAAGTATTCGTAAAATATATTAATAATAATTAGAAAATCTCGAAATATTAGGGAAAAGGCCCCGTATAGCTAAGTTAGTTTTATAAAATTATCCTAACTTATAAATCTAATAGCGGTTATTAGGACCTTTTCGAACTTAAGAATAAAGTTACTAAATATTTATCTATTATAATAAACTAAAGTTTAGAGCTTATCTTAAGCTTTTTTTTATTCCTAAATATTATTAAAAGTTCGATAAAGGTAGTTAAAAAAGTCCTTTAGGTACCTTTTTCTATTAAAGCTATTAGATTACTAAAAAGCTAATATTTTCTATATTTTATCCTTAGGAAAATAGTTTAGGATTTATACTTAGATATAATTTATATTACTAGCTTTACCTTAAAGCTTATTAATATTATATTAGTAAATTAGCTAGCTTATAAAAAAATAGAAAAAATTTAATAATCTATTTTACTTAAGCTAAAGTTTTTTCTATCTTATAAGGGCTACGTTAATCTAAGCTTAGTTAAGCGTAGCTTTAGTAAAAGTTAGTTTAATAGGGTTTATTCGTAATATTTCCTTAAAAGCGTCCGTATACGTAGCTATAAGTTATTTTATATATTCCGCTTCCTTTATCGTAAGAAAAGTTATAGCTTATTACTAGATAGTAAACT
This sequence comes from Ophiocordyceps camponoti-saundersi (nom. inval.), assembly GCA_003339415.1. Taxonomy (NCBI): domain Eukaryota; kingdom Fungi; phylum Ascomycota; class Sordariomycetes; order Hypocreales; family Ophiocordycipitaceae; genus Ophiocordyceps; species Ophiocordyceps camponoti-saundersi. Next base: position 247,721 of record PDHQ01000021.1, on the reverse strand, counting down.
ATATTTTTTATAATATAGCTTTTTACTCCGCTTTCTTATTTATAAGAAAAGTATTAGCTTATTTTTTAAAATATTATTTTATATATTTTAAGATTTACTAATAATATTCCTCCTTATTTTTTATTATATATTATATTACCTATATTTATTATTCTAATTACTAAACTTATAGCTCTTATTATAAGGGTTATTAATATCTGCTAAGGCTAGCTTAAAATTATTAAAGCTTTTCTATTTAGTTTTATAAGTTAGCTATTTTAATCCGATTTAATTTAATTAATCTATTAACGTTAAAGATAAAGGTAAAAGTTTATAAGAAAAAAATATATAATTCTATTAAGGGATTAGTTAAAAAGGTGCTTATTTACTAAGCTATATATAATAATAATTACGTATAATAAGCTTCTAAGGAAGCCGTATTTTAGTATATTAAATAGCTATATATACCGCTCTTTCCTTTAAAGCTTATTAGCCTCCCTATTTAACTATCCTTTCCGTTCCGTTCCTTCTAATCTTTCCGCTACGGGCCTTTAAGCTAGATAGCGGTAGCCTTATCGTTTAATCGCGAGGCTAATTTATAAGTCTAACGTTTAGGTTAATAACCCGAATACGATATAAGGGCTAGACCTTAATACTTTTAAAACCTTATATTACTTAAAGGCCTAATCTTAATATTATATTTATAAACGAAGTTAAGGTTAAGAAAATTTACTTAAAATCCTTAATTAGCTAAAATAATAATAAAAGATAGCTTAAAAAATATATACTTATTTAGTTTATTAAATATAATAATATATAAGATTTTAAATTACTTAATAGAGTTTTTTTACTATAATTTAATATTTATTATAGATTAGTTAAATCTAATAATATTACTATTTACTATTATTATTTTAGCTTTAAGTTTAGCCTTAGCTTTACTTTTTCCTTTTTTTATTTTAGTTAAAGCTTATCGCTTATATAATAATAGGTATTAGAATTACTTAACGCCCTCTAAACTTACTTATTAGAAATTAACTAAGTTAATTAGTATAATAAAGCGTTTTACTAGCTTAACTTAATTAATATTATTTATATTATTTTTAGCTTATACTTTTATTAATCTTTTTAAAGCTTATTAAGATATATATAGCTTATTAAAAAGTCCTATACTTAGGTCCTTTATAACTTTAGCTAGTTTCTTATAATAAAGTATAGCTTTAAGATTTAAAGCTAGTTTAAAGGTTTTTTCGATAATATTTAAATATAAAGATTAGCGCTTAATAAGATAACGGTTATTTAAGCTTATTATTATAATAATTATTATAAGTACCTTTTAGATAATTTTATTAAATTTAACCTTATTATCTTTTACTAATATAATTTAATTTAACTTATCTATTAGATTTTCCTTTAAATTTAACTTATTTATTATAATAATAGAGGTTATTTAAGTAATAAGAGTAATATTTCCCCGATTTAAGCTTAACTTTAGTAAAACTATATTTAAGTAAATTTAGCTAGATAAATTACTTATTAACTTACTTAGTATATTATATAGCTATTAGATTAGTTTTTAAGTTAAGGATTATTTTAAATAATTATTAAACTTAATATTAACTTAATATATTAGAATTTATTATATTAGCGTTAATAAAAAGATAGCTAAACCCTTAATACTTAAAATATTAGTAAACTTACTAAAGATAAGCCCCTTAAAAATATCTTTCTTCTAAGTTTATAAATTTTTATAAAATAAAATAAGATAATTTAATACCTTATAGCTTACTTCCTTATATTAAATATATATAAGTTAATTTTAAGAAAAAAAAAAGGTATTATTAACGTAAATATTTAATAAATTCTTAGTATTATAACTTATTATAATAAAACTTACTTACTTAGATATTTAATATCTTATTATCTTAAAAAGCTTAAAATTACCTTATCCTTAACCTTAACCTTAACTAACTTTATTAAGTTTATTCTAATAATTAAATTTTATTATAATAAGCGTTATAAATAATATTATTTTATAAATATTTTACTAAGGAGTATATTTAATAAGAGATATCTTAGTAAAATTAAAAGCTATAAGTATTATTTATTATTTTTACGCTTAATTTTAAAAATCTTATTTTAAAATAAAGCTTAAGCGTTATCTTATTAATATATTAAGTAAATACCTAAACTTCTCTTAGAAAAGATCCCTTATTATAGCTATAATAGCTACTTACTCTTAAACTTAGTAATTAGTTTATTCGGCTATTTAGATTTTTATAAAAGCTTAAATAATATCTTAAGCTTTTATTAAGCTAATTAAAATAATAGCTTATTATAATATAATAATATAATATAATTTTTAATTAATAATATTAAAAATAAACTTATAAATTATTATATTTAAGAATATATTTTTAAAAGCTAATAATAAGAGGCTATTTTAAATAAAATTTTTAGTATTAACTAATTAAAATATTTAGTAAATTTTATAATAGTAAGCTTAAAAAAATTTACCTAAGCTTTAGCTAAATTATATTAATATTTATAGCTATTATAAAATATAATTAAAAATAAACTTTTTTTCTAAAATTATTTATAATAAATAAAAATTATTAAATATAGCTTTACTTATCTTAATATACTTATAAATATTATAAAATATAATATCGCTATTTATAAAATTTATAGCTTTATTTATTAAATTAATATTTATAATTTTAATTTTTTTATTATAATATTTAGTAGCTTTATTAAGCTTAGTAAACGCTAAGTTAATAGCTTTTAGCTATTAGTAAATATTATTATTACTTTTAAATTTACTTATATTCCTATTAGTAAGAGTTTTAATAACTTAGCTATAATTATTTAAAAATAAAAGCTTATTTATATTTAAGCTTTAATTTAAGTTTAAAATATCCTTAGCTATTTAGAAATAAGTATTAGAGAATAAAAGCTACTATTTAAATTAAAAAGCTATAATAAATTTAGATAATATAAAAAATAATTTTAAATTAATAAAGAGTAATATAAAGCTTAAATAAAAAGAAAATATTAAATATAATAACTTTAATATATAATTTTAGTATTTTTAATATATATATTAAGAAAAAAAAAAGAAAAAAAAGGAGAAAAAAAAAAATAAGTTAAATATTTAATTTAAGTAAAAGCTATCTATATTTATAAGCTAAAAGGTAAGAGGCTAAAACTATTAAGCCCTTATAAGTTAGGAAAAGGAAAAACTAAGTAAGGAAAGTTAATTCTTAGTTAAAAAAAAAAAGTTTAGGAGGAAAAAAAGGTAAAAATAAAGCTTTTAATAATATTAGTTAAAAAAGCTAAGTTAGTTAATTATATAAATTTAATTTATAGAAAATAAGGTAATTAGCGCTAAGGGCTATAAGCCCCCTATCTTAGTTATTAGATAAGTAGCTTTATTACCTAATTACTAAGGATAGCCTTATATAGCTACTAAAATAAGTAAAAGAAAAGGTCCTATATATAGGAAGTAAAGCTAGTATATTATATATATTTTAAGAAGGCTCTAAGCTATCTATCTATACCTAAGGTATAAGTATTATGTCTATCTAACTAAGTCAGGTTATATGACCTGTGCCTGCTATTATCTATTTAGGTATACCTACTAGTACTGTAGCGCGTTGCTTAATCAACCCGACATTTCACGATCCTTCTTTCGGCTGCGACCAGCGCCAGAAGAGAAGAGCAAAACGCCAGCTGAGTCATCAGTGCTACTTGGCTACTCCGGGTTAGGGTCTCAGGGTAAGGGTATCTCCAACGCGAGTTGCTTTTTGCACAATCCTTCAAAACCTACATTCTCGCCAGACGTCTATGTTTTTCCTTTCCTCGCTTCTCTATACAAACACACAGCCGAGACGGAGAGCCCGGGCCAAGGTTTTCGACAACAGCACTCTGCTCTAGAAGATCAATCTCTTCATCGCGCATCGCATCCCGTTGGCGCGGCGACGGAAGGACGAATTGTTTTTCCTGCGCCTTTGATCCTTTCCTCTCTCTCGTGCAGCATGGAACTGCGCTCTCGTCAGACGTCGCTTGGGAAACGGGCGCCCTCGTCCTCGAAGCCGACTCGAAATGTTCGTCGGAAGATGGCGGTGAAAAATTCGGCGGTTCCAGGAAACGAGACGGACTCGTCCAAGCACACCAAGTCCAGCAGCAGGTCCGATAGCACCGTGTCCACTTCGCTCGTCGGAGGACCGATCCCGCGCCGTGGTGCGCCGTCAGGCATTGAATTTGACCTTTCGAGCGTCAGTCCTGCGAGCGACGAGGACGAGGACGAGGACGAGGACGTCGAAGACGAAGGTGTGGAAGAGGGAGAAGAGGGAGAAGAAGGAGAAGAAGCAGGCCAAGGAGTGAGAGAAGAAGGAGGAAAAGGAGGAGAAGATGGAGAAGAAGAAGATGATGATGAACAAGATGATGAAGACGATGATGATGATGATGAAGAAGGAGAAGAAGAAGGAGAAGGAGAAGGAGAAGATGAAGAACAAGAAGAACAAGAAGAAAATGGCGGTGAAGATAACGACGACGACGGCCTAGTAATCTTTCAGGACATCCTGAATGCGGCGTCACAACCGGAACAGAGGATTCAACATTCCGCACCGCAACAAGGAGAGCCTACGACTACCACGGAGACAGCGGCTGACTCGGACAAGAGCCACAATCAAGGCAAGACCCAGCTGAAGCTGGACGAAATACTGTCTACACTGCCTGATCTCTCCGCCGAGGCAGACGACCTGGTGACGGCCCTTCAGACGGACCGAAGCAGCGGTGGCCTGTCGTATCGCACTCTGAAGAAGATTGAGGCCTTCAGATTGTTCTTCGGTCCCTTTACCGATCAGTTCCCGTCTCGCCGGCCCTTTTCACCGTTTGCCGATTGGCGGTCGTTCGATGGTGACGAGGCCTCGCAGCTGGCCTCCGTCATGGCCAAGGCCAATTTGGTAACGGCACTCTACATGATCCATCAGGAGCGAGTCAGCAAACACACGACGAAGGAGAGAAAGCAGTTTCTCGAGGCCTTGGATCTCGCTTGTCCGGAGCTTTTCGCCGCCCCGGGCCGGCCCCCAATCCCTGCCCCCTTGCTGCTCGAAATTCGCACGCACTACTTCATGCATTTTCTCGCCTGCAACAAGGCTCGATCCAGTCCCGAGGCGATCATCGTGCGTGTCTTCTGCCAAGAGAAGGACGACAACACTGATCCCTCTATCAAGGGCCCTTATCGAAGCTTGGGGGCCGACGACGAGGGGCTTTGCTCGACGCGCGTCGACAAGATCATGAGCCTGATAGCACAAGGCCATCGGTCCAATAGAGACTCTGGCATATCTCTGCTTTGCAAGGCGTTTCCTTCGGTCGAGCTGACGGCAAAGTTCCACGACTGGGCCGTCGAGGAACTGCAATTGATACAGAAGGGCGTTCAGCAAGATCCGGAGCAATCGTCGGATTCCGAGTCGCAAGAGATAATCCGACATGAGAATGGGTGTGTATATACCTTTTTGTTGTGTGTGGTTTTTTGTTGTGCCGGCCAACTGACTGAAAGCCTCTCGCAGCCCCCAGATACCATACAGCCCGGAAGCCCTTCGTCGGTTGAAGGACTCGAACGGCGAAAGGCGGCGGCAGACAACCGACGAGTCCCAGATGGAACCGTCACAACGGCACGGGAACGATCCTTTGCCCTCGTGGTCTCGGCGAAGCCTCACGAATTCTCGGAGGACGGCGCGAGCTCAAAGCCAGGATGGCGGGAGCCAGTTGCAGAGCTCTGCCCCCCCGATCGCACATGGGTGTCGGCCGCAGTACACGCGGCGCCTCAAGTGGTCGGACCACGACTCGAGCATGCTCCTCCAGTGCATCAAGGAACGAGACGGCAACTACGCGGCCATAGAGGAGAATGACCAGGAAAGATTCGAAACGTCACGCAACCAGCAGGCCTACCGCGACAGAGCGCGCAACATGAAGGTGACGTACCTCCTCAACGACGAACCCTTACCCGAACGCTTCGACAACGTCTCCCTCGGCCAAAAGGAGAAGGACAGGATCTCAAAGGCGGGCAAGAACCCCTACCGCCTGGAGAAAGACGTCGACGAGCACGGTCATCCCATCAACACCGAGCTTCGGCTGACGGAGGGTGGAGGTGCAGAGGGGGAGGGACAGGGGTGGTGAGATGTGGACTTGCAGGAGCGAAAAACCTCGTGGATATCCGGACTTGGAACTGTATACATTAATGCTATAGAGGGAGAAGAGTAGGACGGAGCAAGCGAAGTCGAATAGCGAAGCTGAGTTTAATGTTCGCCACCACCCCTATTCTTCTGAAGCCAAGGACGCATATGCGGGATAAAAATGCCTGGACATCCTTTCTGATCTAGCCGATTCGAATATCATCATCTTCTCCATCTCCTCCTCATCTACCCTCGTTTCCGATCTCATCGGCTTCCCTCTCCCCAATTCCGCACATCGTACGTCTCAACTCATCCCATCTCATCTCATCTCATCTTCATCCATTCCTCTCTCATCATACTTTCACTCATGCATGTATGCATACATACTGTACATACATACATAACTACGTCCATCATTCATCATCAGCTTCAGCTCGCCTCAATTCATGATCCTTTTATTTCATCTAATCTGATACATCGACTGACTGCCTTAACATGGAGACATGTCGCAGTGACGATTATGCGTCTCACCCGGTCCGGCACGAGAACAGAAACGCAGAGAAAAAAAAAATGCCGGACGAAACAGTCAACAACAGGCTCATCGTCGGATCGTCCGCATCCCATGTCCCATTATTCGGCTCCTCGTCGTCGCCGAGAGCCAAGCATCGAAAATGCGGCATAAGGCATGAGAGAGACACGGGTGGGTAAAAGAAGGGGAAAAGAAATTGGTGAGAAAACCAACCGGCATTGCGTTGCCTCGAGCCGTAGCCAACAGGCATACATACGTACGCAACAGCTGTCGCCGAATTTCAAAGACACAGAAGAATAAGAAGCCCAAGGCTCCGCCACCGGAAAGCCTGCGCTTCACATCCATCCAATCGGACGCGGATCCGAGTCAAGGTTTAAAGGGAAGAAAGAATCGCGCCCCATCCGACGTTACCGGAAGCAGCCGCTGTGTGTGTCACTGTAGTGTGCCAGTGTGTCCACTGATGGGCTGCAGCGTCCGGATAAAGTTAGAGAGCAAAAAAAAGCGTTGGGTGTGCGGAGAAAAAGGAAACTCCGGAGGGGGGTATGACGACGCAAGCTGGGAAGAAAGGGGGAAGAAGGAATTACAAGAAGAGAAGAAGGAAGAGGTAAGAAAAGCAAAGATGTCGGAGAAGAAGAAGAAAAAGGAAAGAAAGAAAGAAAGAAAGAAAGAAAGAAAGAAAGAAAGAAAGAAAGAAAGAAAGAAAGAAAGAAAGAAAGAAAGAAAGAAAGAAAGAAGAAAAGGCAGAAGAGGCAGAAGAAGAAGAACAAGGACGAAAGCAAAGAGGAAACAAAAAACATCATGTCTCGGTCCAAAGGCTCCCCCTCCTCTCCTCAGAAGACACCAAAATCTACTTTGCGCCACGCGTTCCCTTGGTCTCTCTACCGTCGGCGGTGCTTCAAGCGATTGGTCCGCCAGGCCTCATACCATCGGTCGCGACTGGCCTCGCGCAGGTCTGTGCGCCAGTCGGTGAAAACGGCCTCCTTCAGGCGCTGAAAGTCGCAATGCTGCTCGTTGTAGGGGTCGGCGAATCCCCAGGCGAAGCGCCGGCCGACGACACCCGGCTCGTACAGGTCGGGGCTGATGACGGAGAATGGGAGGAGCGGCTTGTCGTCGTCGTCGTCGGACGCGTTCCTGCGGTCCGCTGAAAGGCGCGTCGAGCCGCTACTGCTGCCAGATGGCGAGTACCGGGTCTGGCCTTCGCCGCCATTGTCGCTGCTGTCCATGGAATCGTAGTCGTCCTCGTCGATGCGGTCCGACTCTTCGTTCCGGCTCAAGGCCTCGAGGGGATCGAGGTTGGCCGCCTTGATGTTGGACCAGACGGCCCGCTTCAGCACCTTCATGTGTTTGGCCGTGATGGTGTCGGCCTTGGCGATGACGGGGATGACGGTAGTCTTGCCGTGGAGGGCGCGAAGCACCTGCAAGTCAATGTCCTCGTCGAGGGCGGCCAAGTCCTGCAAGCCATTGGCGTCGGAGATGCTACCGATGGAGAGCTTCCGGGCTGTCGCGATGTTGCGATCGAGGCGGGCCGGGTCCAGCATCAAGAGGACGGCGTGGATGTGAGTGTCCCGGAAGCCGGGCGACCGCACCACCTTCATCTCCTCATTGATCGTCTCCTCGAACTTGCTCTCGACGAAAGCCAGCATTTCGCGGAGTTGCAGGTCGACGACGTTCTTCTCCAGACCCTCCGAGTCCCAGAGCGTCAGGCCGATGCGCTCCCTGTCGACCTCGGCCTCGACATAGTGAGGCACAAAGTTACCGGTAGGCATGTTCGGCATGCGGAAATCATCTTCTTCCGATTTCTTGGAGGGTCGTTTGTGGGCGGGGAGGGCAGCAGCAGCCTTGAGAAACTCGAGGAAGGACGTCTTGCCGGCGCCAGCGGTGCCGATGACGAGTATACTGCCACGGCGTTTGCGTCAGCGATGATGAAGGAGGAGGAGAAATAGGAGAAAGAAAGACGAGAAAGAGTAGGAGGGATAGGGGGACGACATGTAGAGACAGACAAACAAAGCAAAAAGAAAAAAGCAAAAAAGAAAGAGAAACAGATGAACCTACTTGAACGGGGTGGGATCCTTGCGGCGACGAACCCTTCTGGGACCGTTGATGGTGCTGACTGCACTGCTGGCATAGCTGTAGCGGCTTCGATGGGTCATGCTTTCGGTCCTCGCATACACGTCGTAGGGGATGGGAGGCACAGGAGGGTAGGCGTAGTTTCGCGGCGTTTCCTGGGAGATGCGGGCAGAAGGGGAGGCGGAGAGGCTATATGCTGGGGCAGGCTGGAGCTCGGGCCCGAAGGACTTTGACAGAAGCTGGTCGGTGGACTTGCGAAACTCGGGCAGCACGGGAGGATTCATGCGCTGACGATCCAGCTCGGCCTCTTTCTTTTTGGCGCCCTTTCCGAAATCGCCGCTCTTGGAGCGTCGGAGCAGCATGCCGAAACTCGGACGGCGGGGAGTGCTAGTCATCATGGGCAGGCAGCTCAGCGAAGGGCGATTTTTGACAGCCTTGGACGGGGGGGAGGCGCAGCCGTTGGGCGCCGAAGTCGAAGTGCTATCCAAGGCTTCTGTCTTGATCGTCGTCGTCGTCGTCGTCGTTATCGTTGTCGTCGTCGTCGTTATCGTTGGCGAGGGCTCTCGATCAGAGGCCGAGGAGAGAAAAGAGATGAAGGGCGACGAGTGAGGTCATGAAAGAGGGCGAAAAGCTGACTGGAAGCGACAGCGGGTTTAGCAAGAACATTCGACCACATGGTTTATTTCGGGTACCTATTTAGGGTCAAGGAGGGGGGGAGTGAGAGGGGGGTAGAGAGAGAGTGTGTGCGCGTGTGTGAGGGTCCCCAGGGGCCGGCCAGCCAGTTGGCGGGTTCAACGGGGATATGGGGAGGGAGGGGGGGGGCGAAACAAGGCGGCGAGCAAGCAGTGCGACAAGGCGTACATATGCGGGTGCGCGATGTGTGTCATGAATGAATGTATCCGTATGCGCATGCATGCATGCATGTACGGATATGTGTGTAATGTATGAGGCTGCAGGGAAGCGAACTGGCAAGGGGGGGGAGGAGGAAGGCAAGCAATTCGAGGTTGAGGTGAAGGGGGGAGTATGAAGAGAAGGAGAAGAAAGAAAGAAAGAAAGCGACGCTGAGGATGAGCTGCACGATGCATGTGCGGATACACACATACCTGAGAATACCGAAGATAGATGAACGATCCCAAGAAACGGTTTGTCAGAGGGAGAGACGGTGAAGGTGAAGGTGGGAGAGTGGAAGAAGAAGGAGGAGGAGGAGGAGGAGGAAAAGAGGAAGAAGAGGAGGAAGACGGAGGAGAAGGAAAGGAGTGGAAGAGAGAGAAAGAAATGAGGCGAAAGGCGGCAGAGATGAGGAGGAAGAGGATTAGGTAGGAAGACGAGAGCTGAGTGAGATGAGGGGGGGGGGGGCAACCTTGGGGGAGGGGAGGGGAGGGGAGGGGGGGAAAGAAAGAGAGAGAGAGAGCGAGTGAGCGGGTGAGATGACGGTATCCAGGTACCTGCCACCCACGCATCTCGCACGTCACAGCTCAGGTACCAGCCTACCCAAGGCCTACAGCCTCCAGGCCATCATCTCAGCTCCTGTCCCTAGTCCATCGTCCACAGACCTCCCACTCTCTGGGAGAGAAGATTGTTCCGCAGTAACGGGCTAGGATACGGACTACGGATAGAGTAGACACTTACTTAGAGTACCGGCGGGAATCACAGGCGCGAGCCGTTATTAGCGGCACCTCCTACGCCTGTATGACCCGAGGTATGGCCCAAGGTAGCGGGCAGCCAGCACCACTAGTAGCATATTATAACCCCCAACGGGGGCTGGCTGGCTGGCTCATGGCGTTTTACCGTAGAACCTTAGCACAGGTAGCGGGCTGGACAGGACGCCGTGCACGGACGTGGGGAGACGCGATGCTGATAGAGCTGTACCTGAGCCGGCCGGGGCCCCCGTTACTGAACGGCGGTCAATCAAAGTCAGTTGGTTGGTGGTGGCGACGGTGGTAGCAGTAGCAGGAGGTACGTCTGTTCTAGTAGGAGGTTACCAGTAGTACCGACAGCGCATGTTTTCTTTTCTTCTCTCTTCTTCTCTCTTTCGGTATGACGCGCGCTTGATCGACCGGGAATTGCGCTGTGGCTACGTCACTGACCATTTGCGTGTCTATCCTGTCGGAGGGAGGATTCCAAGTTGTGTTATCATGTTCTGTGTACATGACGAAAGTGTGGGAGATCAAAGGAAAGAGTAAAACAGCGCATCCGATTCATGCAGTCTATCTCCCGCCGTAGAGCCAAGATCAGTCTGCAGACAAAAACACAGGGCTGCTAAAGAAGATGATGCGTGTCTCTTCTGCCGTGTCTCGTCATGTCTTGCCTTGTTTTGCCTGTACACATACTGTACGACATCTTCATGGCCGTACGGATACTGTCATGTCATGTCATGTCTCGTCTTGTCTTGTCTTACCTCTGCGGTGCCCCTTATTTCCTTTTCCCTTTCTCCATCAGCGGGCGTTCTCTCTCTCTCTGTCTGTCTTTACCAGGTCGCAAAAAGGCATGAGTAATTAAGCTGCGTCATGCAAGGTGGTGCGAGCAATAAGCAATGCACCTGTCTATTATTATCGTCATCGTCATCTCAATATGTACATAACCGTCGTACTCCGTGCATCACCCGCATGAATTCCACGCCCAGTGCCCGGCCCGCCCCCCGCCCCCCAACACGTGCGCGCGCGCCGCCCCGCTACTACGGAAGCCGCCTCTCCGGACGGACGAGGGGGGGGGGAATGAAAAAAAGTCCGTGCTCCGAGAAACCTCGTCCGCCCTTCACCGCGGTCCGGTCCACCGCCGCCCGGACCTAATAGTTTAGTCGATGGTGACGAAAATGAATGACAGGAACAACAATGGCATCCATTTTTTTTTTTACCTCTGGAAACAATAGCAAAGGATGTATCTGTAAAGTACGCATACAAAGGAAGAATACATGTCTAATCGTCTGCTCGCTCATGAATCACAAACACCTCGGCCAAGGAGACCAAGTCGAACATCACCATCGCCGGCATCGACCCCTACCTATCAAAGAGGACCCCTTTCACGAGGTTTTTTCCTCCCATCATCTGGCATCCATTACTCCACCGAACCAAACACCCCACCAGAATTTTACCACCTCCCGAGCTGTCTGTCGCCGTCTTCCTCAGTACCGCAGGTAACAGGCCGTACCCTTGCAGTCCGAAACCTTGGCCCAGCAGCTGTGAGGATAGACGCCGAAGCCGCAGTGGATATTCGACAGCGTTTCCTTACCCCCCCCTTGTCAGTCAACTGCCCCGGAAGAAGCTGGACGATGGCATGTGCGTACATTGTAAGCCAGGCCTCGACAATCCTTCTGCAGGTAACAGTCACGATCGCTGGCGCACTATAAAGCATGAGAGGAGGCGTCAGCGTACGTGGACCAGCATCTCTATATAGTACCTGCAAGACGGGGGTTAGATCCTACAGTCGTTTCCTCGCCGCACCATTCCCAATCAGAGTTCTGTCGTATCCCCATATCAGCAGCCGTCGTTTTCCCTCATCGACGTTGTCATCACCATCATCGTCACCATCATCATCCAGGGCTTCCCAGCTTCTTCATGTACGTAGGCATGCGGCACTTACAAAAAGCTTCACCATCGGATGCTTCCTGTTGATACCAACCGTTATGTTCCCCTCCACAAGGCCGTCGACGATCTGGGAGAGAGGGAAAAGAGACCAAAGCCTGTTCCACATCTCGCTCCCGCCAACCTCCTTTCCCGAAAGCTTCCGTTTCCAGGCGTCGATGCCTCGTCCGGCTTCGGAATCGTGATTATACCCGACCTGTGTCGTCCCCAGGATCAGGCCGCAGACGGTGTCGATGATGAGGTCGGCGTAGAGGGAGCTTATGATGGCCCCTCCCACCAGGCCGACCGATCCCCCGGCCGCGGTCAGGCCGGCGACCTCCTTGAGGCCCCCCGCGGCGATGAGCCTGGCGGCGGCCGCGCCCCTGTAGACCTTGTGACCCCTCTTGACGCCCATGACGCTCTCGGCCCCTCGTCGGCCGTAGTGCAAACCCTGTGGCATGCCGATGCCCATGGCAGTGAGCGTAGCAATCGACTCTTCACGCGAAACTTGACAGGAGTCAAGGATGGCTTCTAAAATGGTCAAAATCGTGGCATATGAGCCAATCGCGTGCCTTTTTGCAGTCGCCTCGCCCAACCAGAACAAACCATAGCTGCGCATCATGGCGTTATATGAGGGAGGATGTTCACCTTGAGGAATAGCTCCTTCATTCTCACCAAGCAGCAGCCCGTTGCTCGTTATTTCCTGGAGTGGTCGTCTCGGAAGATCTGAGAAGACGCAAGAAAGGATTAGAGCGTCTCTTCTCTTCTCTCTCTCTCTCTCTCTCTCTCTCTCTCTCTCTCTCTCTCTCTCTCTATCTCTCTATCTCTCCTCCTCCTCCTTCTTCTTCTTCATAATCTTCATCAACACACACACACACACACAACTTACCAGGCAGACAGTCGTGTCCCAGCTCGTCCGGACAGTCTCGACGAACGTACGAATGAATCTCGTGCTGCGGCATCAGAAACTCAGACCGCAGACTGACCCAAGACAGCCGCGCCAGCCTCCGACACATGGACGAGTTCGTCTCCGCCGGCCTCTCCATCACGTCGTAGATGGAGAAAGACGAGGTCAGCTCGCCCTTGCAGTTGGCCAGCAGCGGAGTGGTGCAGTCGGCGCAACGGGAGGAGCAAAAGTCGGACCAGTCGTTGGGACTCCTGAGAGCCTCGACGTACGTCTCGTCTTCCGATCCCCAGTTGGACCCGTCGAGGAGACCGGGCCAGACGACGGATCGGTTGACGCCCACGACGAGCGTCTCGTCCGAGAGCGTCCGATGGATGCCGACGGTCGAGTTCCGCGACAGCTGCAGGCCTCGCAGGGAGACGATCCAGCCCGTCTTGTTGGTCGTCGTGCGCACTCGCGGTCGCTGAAGGAGCCCTGAGCAGAGGATGGTGCCGAGCCGGCCGGTGAAGCTGACTTGGAACTGGCCGCCTCTGCCGGACATGAGCGAACCGAGGCAGACTGTCCGCCGCAGCTCGTCGCGCTTCTCCGTAAACTTGGTAACAAGGTCAGCATCATCCCAGCCGGGACGGAGACTGTCCACAATGTCCTTCCTCGGTCTCCTCGAGAAGCGACTTCTCTTGGCAGGGCGGAAGACGTAGCCGCCGGTCTGGGGGACGGTCAGGTGGCTGATGGTAGATACTATACCGCCGTCGTCGAAGATCCAGGCCGGGGGCGTCGTCCCGCCGTCACATACCAGGCCGCCTAGTTTGCCGCTGACGTTGGCGCTGATGGTGAAGCCGTTGATGGCCAGATCGACTGTGCAAGATTTCTTGGAGACGTCGTGTAAGAGGATGCTGAGACTGAGTCTGACCAGACTGACGCCTCGCTTCATCGTGACCAGAAAAGCTGTCTTCTTTTCGTCTTCTTCTTCGTCGTCGTCGTCGTCGTTGCCAAAAAGTCTTTCTATCTTCTTGGCCAAGGTGTTCTGGCCTCACGGGACTGAACTTATCTTTCCTCGTCTCCTCCTCCCTTTTCCACTCGTCTTCTACCCGTTTCTCTATAATTGGATCCCAACGACAACCGTCCCACCCCCTTCTTCGCTTCCCCCGTCGACTGACTTAAATGCTCCCCCCCCCCCCTCCTCCTCCTCCTCCTCCCAACTCTGAGCGTCGGAATCGTCTGTCGTATGACACCGCCTCTTAGACCACAGCCCTCACTCATCACGCGATGACATGACCCTAGAAGGCTAGAACTCCCTCCTCTGACAAAGACGAATAGTGCTGCTTTAGTCTTTTTCTATGTAATCGTCTGACACCTCGAAATGCTGTATCGATATCGCCGGGTCAAGTTGTGACGATCAAACAGGCTTTGGCAACCAATTACGTCTCTCTAACTCTGTGTGCCGAACTATAACATGTATATGTATCCCAACAGCCGTACAGCCATCCTTTCAAAGTACATACACGACTTAGACCAGGATAGTAAGGAAGACCATGAATGGGCCATGTTCTTTTGTGCTGGTCATGATATGCAACGGCATGACAATACTTGAAGGTCCATGAATCCGTCAGATGACGTGTGTATAGGCCATGTTAAGCCGAGAAGAGGACGGAAGCAGACATAAGAAGCAAAGGATGACCTTGTAGGAATCTAGGGATGACCAATAGAATTATCCAGCAATGACTTGATCTGCTCCCTCAAGACAGCCGCCCTACGCACTTTGTGTCCCTTTTCAGCACAACCATAGCCTTTTCGTGACGTGATTTTAGGCTAATGACTTTAGCCTTTTCTCTCGGAACAACTCTGTCCTCAACTCAATAACAACAACAACAACAACAACAACAGCAATGGCAATGGCAGTGTGACATGTCCGTATCCGTCTTGTTGGAGGCCCAAGGTTTCTGCTTTTTTCTTCTAACAAAGTTGTAGAGCTATCTTAGACGACGGTTCTATTACATGCTTTGACTTACGTGGATGCATAGCATTGCCGTGCTGCTTCCACTCGTTGCCACAATCCTTTGTCAACCCTAAAGACGACGGAATACATACGTAATAGACAGACGCACTCAAAAGAGACAGACATACCGTCACCTCCGTCTTTTGCTGTCAAGCTATTGCTTTGAACCATCCCGTGAAAGGCTGGGAAGACGACCAGTGTCCGTCCTTGTCGGGCATCTCGTCTGAGCCCCCCCTTCAACCTCCATCTCTGTTTTAGTTTCTTGGCTGTTGTCCCCTATCGTCTTGGCCTCAATTCAAAACACATACAATACGACAGGCATACATACATGAACACCCACTTTAACCCCCCCTCCCTTCCTTTTGGCTCATCGGGCGACTGCACGCGTAGCTCCCGACTCCCAAGACCGACTTCGACGACAACGCCTGCATAAAGACCGTGATCCACAGAGCCCCCCCTCCCCAACTGAGAATCCAGGCCAACTCGGTAGTTGTGAGTCGGATTACAGTTTGCCGGCTTCAACGTCGGTTACCTCCCATCCCTGGGACTCAGGAGGCTGACCTTACGCCGAGGTAGCTAGCTGGTAATGCAGTGTAGGTTTTAAAAGAGGATCGCTACTTACTTGGCTCGGCCAGACCACGTCATGCACAAAGTGCTTGGGTAAAAGACGGCGGAAGCCATGTAGGAGTTTGTTGTAAACATCCGCTTGGATATGGGAAGCATCAACCAGGTTCCCCCCATCTTCAGCACAGAGTCAATGCTAGGGTTGAGCCTCTATAGATCAGTTCGCTGCGACTTTAATCATGATGCCATGCGGAGCATTAACGAGGATTTGGGATATTGATAGGCTATTTTTACAGATTTTGATGCAACGAGTCCATAAGAGCAAGGCCTTGGACACAACTTCACTCGTCATCGTCAAATTGACTCCGAGGCAACTTCTCCAAGCTGGAAGGCGTTGCGCTACGAGACATTGACCCTGTAGAGGTTTGAGAGCGAGCCTCCATCAGCATCGTCCTCCGACTGACTCCCGCGCGACTCGACCTGAACTCGTGGCTGGAAGCCGTGCTCCGCGAGCCTTTCTGAGGACATGCCTTGTTGCTGAGAGTCGGGTAGAATCTCAAGAGGAGCTGGTCACTCTTGACTCCCCACCGGCTCTGTAGACGATCGCACTGGATGCCGAGTCTGGCAAACTCCCTCTCGAGTTCGCGCGTCGTCCATGGCTGGCCCTTTTCAGGTCTCTTGACGCCTGCAGCGAAGTCCCCCTGCTTGCTGGAACCGTCGGGGACGTGGAAGAGTAGATCGACGCGAAAGTAGGCGTAGATGATGACTGTCAGGATGTCAAAGGTGAAGCTGGTGACGTAGAAAACGGACCTGTCGAACAGAGATAACTTGAGGAGGCCACCGAGGGGGTTCAAGGCCACCGCCAGTCGGACCGCTGCGCCTGCGGCCGTCATGGCGGCGACGAAGATGAAAATGGAGGTCTTGAAGATCAAAGTGCCCTGGCCAAACTGTTCGACGGGGGGACCCGGCATGGCACAGGCGACGAAGATGACGACTAGCGGTAACATGGTCAGAGACAGGTTCCATGAGCCGCCGAAGATGAGCAGCTTTTCCGTCATCTCATGGCGTTCAAAATTGTCGCTGCTGAAGAAGAAGAAGGACAGGGAGACGATGTTGAGGATGACAACGGCCGGGATAGAGGCGACGAGGAAGAGGAAAACTTTCCCGAAGACGGGATGCCAACCGACGCTAGGATGCATAGCACAGAGGATGCGCCGAGTGAAGAACAAGTTGACGATGAACACGAGGACGACTCTGTTGTTTCACCATGGTCAGCCAAGGGGGGGAAACTCAGCTGGGTATGAGGAAGAGAGAGAGAGAGAGAGAGAGAGAGAGAGAGAGAGAGAGAGAGAGAGAGAGAGACAGCAGCTCCTTACCCTGCGCTTTGTAGGATCTGCGCCATGAGGACGATGCCGCGCAGCTTGGAAAAGACCCAGGCGATGCGAAAGACGCAAGTGAGGATACGGATAACGCAAAAGTTGACAATGAGCTGGTTGAAGAAGAAGTTGTGTCCTCGCTTGCGGTTTGCCTTGAAGATGGTCATGTGCGTAAAGGCTCCAACGGCGAAGAGAGCGAGGAAGAAGGCGGTCAAGATGACGTCGCCCGTTCCCGTAGGCTCGCCCCCGAGGAACGGTCCGTGAAGCGGGTCCGGCACCGGAGGTCGCGCCCCGGGAGGAGGAGGAGCCTCGGCCGCCTCCGACATCAAGCCTGCCATGCCGGCGACCGGCGACACGGCCAGCAGCCGCGAACCCGGCATGGCCGCTGCCGGCCGCAGAGTCTGACCGAAGTTGGCTCGCATGACGGGAAGAGAGACGGGGGTCTCGAAGACGGTTAGGGGGGGGAATGGCCGAGATTGTGCCTTTCTTCACGCTTTCCTTTGACGAGAGATGTTTCTCGAGAACAAGACGGGCAAAAACGGAAAAAGGGGGACCATGATCATATAGATGAAAAGCAAAGGAGAATTTTCGCTTCGAGACAACAGCTTCTGTTACATACAGCGCCGAAGGAGGGGTGGGAGTCTGACTCGGATGGACGAGAAGCCGCGGCATAACGTACGGTATAGAAGTTGCTCTCACCAGACACCTGACAGGAGGCACGTCGAGAATTGTCGTCAGAGCATGTAGTATCCAACGGCATTTGACGTGTTTCACCCCTCGGCCCGCGAGGGGTGACAGGGCGAGCCTTGGTTAGCGAGGAAGCGAAGGGTTGGCGTTCACCCCTTATCCCCATATTTGCCAAGAAGCCTTCAAGTTTCATGTTTTTTTTTCCCTCGATCGACGCGGGAGCTGCTGGCCGACGTCAATCAATCATGACGCGGGTCCGAAACGAGGGGAAGCGCAGCACATCTGCAGATCGGCTTCTGCATATTTCGAAGATCCGAGTTGATCGTGGCCGTTTGTTGGCCTCTGAAACTGCTTGTTCAGCGAGGTTAAATCTGATGGAGTTGTATAATCGCTTTCTTATTGAAGCGCCTTCTCCGGATCCTGTCTTGTGCATAACGATCAGAGCGATTACCTCTCATGTATGTTATACACACGACGACACTCTGAGAGTGCACCTGGTGAAAGTTGAGAAGAGAATCAACAACTCGAGATTCAACATTACTCTCTCTCCCCCTCCAGCGAAGCCCCTCGAACAAGAAAAAACTGCCAAGCAAAAATGTGAAACACACGTCAAGTTGTCTCTGGAACGCCCCCCGTCCTCCCCCGTCGGGTTTAGTGCTGGGCGCCTCCCGTCCACGTCCTGTTAGAAAAGGTCTCCTCGGGGCTAATGTTCGTAGGGTTTAGCATCGTCTATCGGATGATTCCCAGACACACAATACGGTACCTACCCAGCTCAACGAGATATGCGGAGGTAGTCATCGCGCTGCAAAGCCACTTGCTTGAAAGTCAATGGATTCCTCTCCCCCGTCACTGAAAGCGTTTAAGCTGTACCCGCCAAGTTGCTCCCCCTTGTTCAGACGGCTCTTGGGTAAATTTCCCAACTACGCAAGCATTTTCGCACATCTATATAGGCTCATCTATGTCTTCCATGATTGCCTCAAGAATCGGTGCTTCTAAGCGACACACATATTGGAAACGGTCATTTAATCGCTGCATCGTTGGCCACATCGCTTTGCACTCGTCATCTGTCACAGTCTCAACGACCAGGGGAAGAGGTAGGACAATCCGAATCGGAGCTCGAATAATGGACCATTTCTGCTCGAGACACTCAAGCCCCGACTCCATGGCAGAGAGGATTGCCTCTTCGTCCCACGAGAAGTTTGAGTCGTATTGTTTCGCGTCGATGTTGAACGTGAGGACCTCCACGACTGGCGGCAGCGCCTCAACCAGCGCACTAGCCGAGTACGTGGAGGGTGATGACACAAACAGAAAGTCGAGAGGCAGCTCGAGGATTCTAAGCTTTTCCATGGTTACCAGAGCGGCAAGAGTCCCCTGATATCGTGTAATTGAAGGATGTACGGTTTCGTGCCCGTCGAAGTTTGTTTCTATTGTTAGGACTTCCAGACTGCCCGAGACCTTATTCAATGCCTTAGCCAGGGTGTCGAGCTGGATGATATACGTATCGGGCATGATCTCTTCTTCACTTTCGTCATCTTCGTCATCTTCTTTAGTAACCCGAGGTTCCCATCCCCAATAAAAGGATTTGAGTCCAGTTAATAGCGATAGAATAGGGTCAAGCCGCGTTTCCTCTATGCCGTGTATCACAAGGGACCTTAAGGTCGAAGGGGCCGGCGGCTGTCCTGGCCACCTGAAGTTAATGGTGTTGGCGATAGTTATTGACAAATCTTGGATATTAGGCAAATAGAAGAGTGGAAGAACGTCATGAGAATTATCTAGGCCACCGAGGTCGGGATTTCGATATAGATGGACCGAGCGTAGGTTAGATAAGGCGGGAGATTCTTGTCTTTGGCTCGATATCGACGCCTCCCGGCAGAGTGCATGTCGCAACATAGCTCCCAACATAGAAATGCTCCGAGCGTGTACGTCACGCCCGAGACGTAGTGATCTTAGCCCAGGCATCAAGAAAGGCAGAAGAGCAACGAGAGAATGCGTTTCGCCACGTCCTAGCTCCCTGATTAGGAGCTTACGACGAGGTAAGTGCATATTGTGAGCGCGGATTGCGCGGACAACTTGCCACAAAAGTCGCCCATGGAAGCTGTGGTCCTCAATGTGTTCTCCTAACGCTAAGCCGCGAACATGATTTGACAGTTCTTGTCTCTCAAGTAGGGTTCGGCTCAAGAGCAACAACTTTCTATTGAAGTGCCGTTCATCATCCAGCTTAATCGTTGAGTAGACGAGAGGTTCGACCGCTGCTTTAAAGCCTTTGCTAACATAAGATATCGTGAAGAGTAGTTCGTGAGTAGAAAAGAAGCCCAGGATGAGCAGCTGGATTTCGTAGGGTAGGGAATCAAAAGTAGCCATTATCGGATGCCTTTCAAATGACTGAGTACCTATGTAGGTAGGTAGGGAGATGGGGATTCAAGGCCTTTCATAGTATGTAAATAAGTTGATGAGATTTGCTGAGAAGTAATATTGCACGAGGAAGGAGATTCAGTAGATGACTGACTGATGCTGAAGATAGGTTTCTGATGCGACTCTACGAGACATATTTATACTAAATATGAGTGCCCTACAACGGGGCCTTGTGTGTGTGTGTGTGTGTGTGTCCTTGGGCTTGCCAGTTGCTCTCGCCAACGTACGATTATACGATTATACGAGAATAATTAATTATACATACCTGAGAAGGAAAACTCTGATGCTCCGCTCATGTGCTCTCTATGCTTCTCTCTGCTTCTAGTCTAACAAGGACGAAAATGCACTCTTAACGGACAGGGTCAAAGGGGTCCCGAAGGGAGAGAATTCGTATAATTCGAGTAATTTGAAAAAAGAAAGGAATTTATAGATTCGTAGTGATTCGTAGGCTAGGAAAGGAACGGAGCCGTAGCTATATAGGTTCTTGTGCGCTCACGGCAACTGACTTTATATATTGAAGGGTCTTTGCAGGCGTCCTTAGTCTTCTTCCTAGGAAAGAAAAGAGACCCCTATTTATACGTACTACATAAAGACCGATTCTTCCCAAGACTCGTAGGTCCCGTGGCTCCCTCTTTTCATGTAATACTATTTGATTAGATTAATCAGATTAATCGAAACTGTTTAAACGACCTTTCTAACCTACTTCTTTGTGAAGTTGTGACTATCTCATTCTTTCCTACCAGGGGCCTTGCGTATGTATGTGTGTGTGTGTGTGTGTGTGTCCTTGGGCTTGCCCGTTGCTCCTGCTAAAGTACGATTATACGATTATATGTACGAGAATAATTATACGAGGATGAACACCGTATTGCTCCGCTAATATACTTTCCGCTTCTATCTTTCCTGTTCTATTTCCTATACGATAACTCAAGCACCTTTATGGGCAGACTATAAGATTAACTCATCTTTCTATGAATTATAAATTTCATTCCTTTCTAAAATAGGAATTTTCTATCCCTCGGGACCCCCTTCTGCTCTGGCCGTCGGGAGTGTCTTTTCTTCTCTGCTAAAATACACGGGGGTAAAGAGGAGCGATAGTAGATACCTACCTGTAAACGGGGTCTGGATACTACAGTATTGTAGGTGAGAGATCGAGGGTGTATTTAACCTTATCTCCCTACCTATCTGGCGCCAAGCCGAGCTGTGAACATTGGGAAACCCTCTGACAGAGCCTAGGTAAGAGGTATAACAGAGCATGAGGCTCAGAACAGTGGCTTGATCATAGTGGTACACTCACTGTAACTAACATCACTACTGTTAATATAGGTAATTCACTGTTGGCAGCCCTGCTTGGCGCACTATAGGTATGTATGTGTGTATAAGGAAGGAAAATAACTACAAGGGTAGCATCGGCATCTACAAGTCCCACTTACTCACCCTGGTAATCAATAAGGGGTTACTCCGTAATCGAGGTATGTACGGATACTAGATATAGTGGATAGTATCCGGCTTTCTCATCACCGTACGGATCCGCGGCTTCGGCCCCACCCCGGCGCCAAGTACTACCTCTACGAGCTTCGGCTTACCCCTAAGCCGACGCTGCCTCACGCATACATACTGCAGCCGAGAAGATTCAGGTAAACAAACGGAGATGCCGTCCTTGAGCAGGATCGAGCAGATTGTCTGTAGACCACATGACTACCACTACTTACCTACCAGGGTAGTCAGTCCCTCCGAGATTGCCTTTCCGCAGCTCACTCTCCCTCATCTCCAGAGCTTCCAGGATGGAAAAGTACGACTGCCGGTCCAACGACTGAAAGCTCCGCTCTCGTATGCCGCACTTGATATCACCCACGTTCCTGTCCAGCTCGTCGATGATGCAAGGCCAGAACCGCTGCTGCATGTAGAACAACTCGAGGATCTGATTCCTCTTCTCCCCCCTTTCCTCCCCTGCCCTATTCGTCTCCTCCATCATCGGAACCCACAGTCGCTGCTGCTGGGCGAGCAATCTCGAAATAGCCTTGCCTTTCTCATCTCCCGCAATTTCGGCCAGTCTCTGGATGCCGGCGACCCATCGGGATTGGTACTCGAGCAGATAGTCCAAGCCAACTGCGCCGTGCTTCCAGTCTCTTGCCGTGAGCGTTCTGGCGCTCTTGACCACTTGGAAAGCAATCGGGGTCCATAGTTGTCGAGGGATGACTCGCTCACTGCCCCCGTTGCGGGCGACTTGGTTGACGATGTAGTTCCATTGAAGCCTCTGCTGCTGGTATGGCTTGAGAGGAATGTGCTTACTTGCTTCATCCTCACAGAAGCTGTCGGGACTTGTGAGATATCGCCAACGGACATGCCACCATTCACAGGGGTTCTGCACGATATAGGCACGCGAGACCGCTACACCAGGGTAAGTGGACGACTTCCACATGTCATGGTGAAAGTAGTCGAGACTCAGTCGGTTTCCACACGGGTAAAGAAATGATGCAATCTCGATCATTCTCATCACGACGCCAGCCCATTGCTGATTCCGCCCAGTCAGGTTGTTCGAGGTATCTCTGTCTATGACGGCCTCTTCCATGTTCGGAATCCAATGGAATATATGGTCTATCAAAGCTTTACCACCGCCGTTCTCTACCGCGAGTCGCATCGTCTCCGCCGACATCTCTTTTGGCTCCCGTCGCTGCAGGAGATGATTAACGAGTACTTGGCCAGGTTTCTCGCTTGACGATAGCTCCTTGACCAAGTCAGCTGTGAACATGCTTTTATCAGGCTCTTCTTCTGCGATTCCGTCTACGGGAAGCTTTCGTCTTGTTGGGAAATCCTCAGGATGAAACATGAACTCCCGGAGAAAGGCGCCAATGCGGCCAGTCGCTCTCGCGGCGTCAATGACGGGGTGAATGATGGCAGCGTCATCCCTCCGTGCTACGAGTCGGTCGATGAATCCTTCTGGCGAGGAGAAGATGCTCTGTTTTGCATGATATCTGAGGGCCGAATCGTTCCTCGACTCCAAACTTTGGAGGAACTCGTCTATGCCTTGATCCGAAGGCTGATGACCGGGATCGAGACGAAAGAGAAGCTTGATAACGTCACGAATAAGCTGAGGGATAGGTTTAGTGTAGTCGGCGGGAAACTCTTTCTCCCGAGGATCTGAGGACATGCCGACCAAGGCATATATCCTGTCTCGCGGCTCGCGAGATTTGCTTCCTCGAAAGTGTTTCAGCAGCGTGTAGAGACAGGGGGATTTGCTCCACCAGGAATCCCGACGCCGCGGGCCGGGCATGATGTCCAGGACGGCTCGGCAGTGGCGATTCGGGGTGAAATCCAGCAGCTCCGGCGCCGTGCTGAAGATGCGAGCCGAGACCGACTCGGCGCCGCACTGGACATGGGCTGCCCTGGCGTTGGCAACCTCCTGAATTATCCACACTCGGGTGAACCAGTCTCTCTCCAGCAATGAAAGCAGCCCTTCTCGCTGCCGCTTTAGTAGTCGTGGGTATCGTGATGCCAAGCCGGGCTGGAGCGAGGACCACAGCTGCGCCCACCGGCCATTCCCAGGCACGCGATGGAGACTCGCTCGCTGCAGTTGCTGAAGAGATTCTAACAAGATGCTCGTCTCCTCGGTTGAAACGCCAAGCCAGAAGACGACGTTTTCCGCGACGGAGTAGATCTTTCCCATTTGCTGAACCTGGTGTCCGCGCTCGGATGTGTTGGTCTGGTCGATGCAGATTGCGTCGATCCACAAGATCCGATCACGATCTTCGTAGCGGAGGTAAGAAAGGGCGACGGAAAGGTTAACGGTTATATAGAGTCTCTTCCCGTCGATGGTGATGTCGTCTTCGAGGACTTTATCGCCCCAAGTATACGACAGGGCCTCGAAGGGAACGATGGACTCCCGATCGTCCAGGTAGGCGGTGAAAAGCTGACCGAAAAGGCTCCGGCCTATTCCCCCTTTTTGGAGACGGAAGAGCCGGAAGCCAGGTCGGTCCCTATCGATGGGCGCGTGCTGAAAAGGTTGTATCTTTGGGGGTGAGTTAACTCGGGGTCTCTATCTCTCTCTCAGCCAGCCTCGTTTCTCACGATAGCATCGTTCTCTTCCATGGACGGAATTACAGAGATGGTAGGCTGAAGCGCCATCGCTTCGATAACCTGCGAAGCTAGCATCAAAACTTTGGTTCAATTGAGGCTGTCTCGTCAGGCGATGCAGTTTGCACGAGGGTTTCCTGCGGTCGTCGACGGGCAACGTGGACGTACATGATGCATGTAAGCTTGCTTGCTTTCTCGACAGCCCTGTGCTCAGCCGCTGCCTGTCATCTGAGGGGCACCATCTAAGGATCGGAGAGGGATCCCATGCTTTCTCCCTGGTTTTGGAGCAAGTAACATGATGATGACTACTCGTAAGTTGAATGGCTCTCTTACTATGGGCTCTATCGCGATGCCAAGTGTCAGTGAAACCGGGACGCTGCAGGCTCTGGTGTACATACATAGCTGCCTACCTACCTACATACGGCCCCGGGAAAGATGCGTATAGCTTTGGAGTTTGCTAGGCTGAGGGGGAGCAACCTGGTCGTTTGAACTACTGCAAGCAGGGCAAAGAAGAAGCAGGGGCACAAGTTCTCTTGACTTCAGCTGCATGCTAGGCATTTGCAAAGATACAGTGACCTACACATGGCAATCTACACGTGCGTGGGTAGTGAGTTGCTCTGAATAACTGGACTCCTCGGGGAAGAGAGGAGGCTTCTACCTCAGCGCTCCTTCGGCTCTCCGTATAGAAGAAGCCGGTTTTGCAGGGCCGTATCCCCCCAAGGCCATCCATATACCCGTGGGCGCCTCTCCTGTAGGCTCTTGACAACGTCAGTAACGGCCTGCGCTACTGTCAGACCGAAAGTTCAGACATGCAAGTAGGCAACGGTGGTTGGAGTTGGCAGACTAATATGACTACGACCATCCTACCCTACCAACTCACTCACCCAAGTCGCCCTGATACGCAGTCACGCAAAACCGGTGCCGAACTCGAACTGCCGTGAAGCTTACATACGTTTAAGACGCTGTCGCACGAATCGGGCTCCGTGCCGTTCCTTGATTCCGCAAAGGGTAACTCGGGCTGAGTAAAAAGCCATGTTCACGTTTTCGCTTTACCGCGGCTTTGACACGTCTCTTTTCCCCTCTCTCTCCTCCTCCTCCTCCTCTCCAAAGAGGACATCTCCGGCGACGCCTATCAGCAGAGCAGATGACGCCGAAAGCCAACGACCAGCGATAAGCATCAGCAGCCAGTCGCGTACGGCGTTTCCGCATGCAGGCTTTTTTTTCCCCCACCACCCCCCTTCCTTTATCTGCAGGCAGACGTGGTTTTTATGCAAGTGAAACATGCTGCATCTCGGGGACTCCCTCCCCCGCTCTATATAGTATAGCAGTGGCTCTGCACAGTGTCCTCTGTCGTCGGCAGAGTTTGGCATTTGGGGAAGAGAGGTATAAAGAAGCAGCCAAGTTTTCCTTCGTCTTTTTTTCCCCCTTTTTTCCCTTTTCTTCTTCTCCTGCCCTTTGCTAAGGCGCGATATATAAGAGATCCAGCACCATCTTATCCTGAACAAGGTTGTTTTTTGGCTTTACGATCTAAGAAATCCCCCTTTCCGTCAACACCATGACTCCATGGTGAGATACTACCTACCTATCTAAGTCTTCCCACGCGATTGCGTCTCTAACATGAACGACAGCAACTGTGGTTCCTGCAAATGCTCTGGCAACTGTAACGGTTGCTCTTGCAACGGCTGCGGCGTGAGCTTTTGCCCCCGAATCATTCTCTGAGGTTGCGTCTGTTTCTTTGAACTGACCAGCTTTCACCTCGCAGCACTAAACGAGGATGTCGTCGACCCCTTGACTATGTAAGGGAGAGGGGCCAGATGGAAGGGGAGATGAAGATGGGGGTTTTAAACAGCAGATTGATCAGATGCGAAGCTCAAGCTACGTTGAGAGAGAGAGAGGGAGAGATAAGGGGATATCGCGTACGTTACCTACCTACCTAGTTTCTACCGCCTACCCTTGCACCTACATGGGTAGTATCTGTAGTACACAAGGTTGGTTGTCTAGGTAGACATGAAACTAATTGACATCTGGCTGTGATGGTCATCTACAACATGCCTACCTAACCTACCTACCTACTTATGGACTGTATGCAGTGCAACTTTGTCTCCGGCCCCGGAACCGTCTCCAGTCCCGGACTCGGCCCGCTGGAACGTGGCCGCGTCGACATAACCTGCACACACACACACACACACACACACACACACACTCGCACACATGCACACGCACACACACCGACTGCCGCTCGTGACCGACAAGCCGTCCATGCATGCAACCGGAAGGGGGCTGTGCCGCGCGGGCGGGAAGAAGCTACATGTACGGTTGTACTCGGTAGGTAGGTTAACTTGGCAGTGAGCGGTTTCTGCCGCGGGGAAACGTCCTCGGTGTGTGTGTGTGTGTGTGTGTGTGTGTGTGCGAGTTTGGGTTGCACATGTAAGGATAAGGCATGTCTATCTACGCACGTATACGTATGTCCGTAGAGACTGGGTGGGTAGGTAGAGAGTGAGTGTTGGTTGTGTTCTGCTGTGTTGATAATGGACTGGACTGCGCATATATCCGTACATGCACACATGATATCGTCATATCCCGGCTCTCTCTTTGCCTTGGTTTACTTGCTCCGTACATGTTGATACCCGTCATGTTTTCTTCCCGGGAGTATTTGTCTACCTAGGTATACATATATTTACCTGGTATTTGTATATAGCAAACTTGTATCCGTACGGACACCCGGTCAAATAAAGGAGACGCATGCTTGGCTTCATGGATCGGTCGACATGTGCTCGCTCGCTCGCTCGCTCGTCGTTGACGTCATCTGTCACGGTCAGATATTGGGCTTGATCTCTTGTATGTACATGCGATTTCCTACTACCTTACCTTAGGACCTATCTGCTAGGCGTCGACGAATTAATCAAGGCCGCTCGGACGCGCGCCCTCCCATCGCATCATCGAGTCGGCTTGTGCTCCGTCGCTCCGGGGGGGGGGGGGGGGGGCCCCCCACCCCCCCCCCCTTAATCAAGCATTAACTACGAGGCCAGAGAGAGAAAGAGCGGGAGAAAC
>PDHQ01000021.1:100390-220336 GCA_003339415.1 Ophiocordyceps camponoti-saundersi (nom. inval.) | reverse complement strand
GGCGCGGGGGGGCGGCGTCGGGGGGGGGGGGGGGGGGGGGGGGGGGGGGGGCATCGTTAGGCGACCAGCGCCGGCAATCGCTCAGCTATTCAGGGCTGTGCAGCGGGAGAGTACCCATGTAAAGTGTGTCTAACTGTTAGCTAGCGTGCGATGCGATGCGATGCGATTCACAAGTGTAAAGGGTCGTCTGCTTGCTGCTAGACATGTCGTTGTTGCATATTTGGCTCTTCGCCCACGTGCAAGAAAGATCCTGGACTGGACTAGGGATGCCTTTCCTTGATGGCTACTCTATCGGAAGATGGAGGCTGTCACAGAAGAGGGGGAAAAATCACAGAGAGATGAGATCTGAAAGGGGATAATCCTGCTTTCCTCTTTTCAACCATTTCTCCTCATCGTCATCTATCAATAGCCACACCGTAAATGGACATGTGAGACGGCCTTTGCAATGGGGGGGGGGAAAGAAGATGAACAAGAACGGTTAGGGCCACCTAAAAAAGCCCGTCGCGCCAGTTATTGCCGTCTCGTTTCCTTAGGGTAGAAGGAGTTGGACGCGAAGAATCTGACGCCGTTCCGCGATTCCAATCCAAAGTCCGACGGAGCTGACGGGGGAGAGAGAGAGGGGGGAGGGGGGCGGTCGGAAAGGAAGAGACAGATGGGCGAAGAAGAAGTGGAAAAAAAGAAAAGGAAAGGTGAGGGAAAGGGAAGGGAAGCGACGCGACGCTTCCGTTGGTAAGAAGCAAGCTCATCTTGCAGTCGCGAGCACAGCCTCGTTCGGGGATTGAAGGTCATTCCATGTTTGGCAAAGGCCGGGAAGCTTTTTCTCTCTCCCCCTCTCTCCCCTCTCTCCCCCTCTGTCTCTACTTGTCTCTGTCTCTTGCTTCCTCTCTATCTCTCTCTCTCTCTCTTTCTTTTCACCTGATGTTTGAGAGGGGGGAGGGGGCGGAAATGCATGTGGTATTCACATACGTCACGAGGGGTAGGGGAGGGGTGTGTGTGTGTGTCGTACGTTGTTGTTGTATGTGTAGTAGTATAATGCAAAAGGGTACCCCGTTTCCTTGTAGGGTCCAGGTAGGTACACCTAGATTAGGTAGTTAGGTAGGTTGGCTCGTGTCTCGCCTGTAGATACTGGTAGATGGATGTTGGTGATTTCTACAGAGGAGGAGGAGGAGGAGGAGGAGGAGGAGGAGGAGGAGGACGGATGGCCCTACGGTAGGGTACTAGATAGGTGATAGGTGCTGGTAGGTTGGTAGATGTTGCAACGTTGTACGGATAATAGATAAGACACGCACACATACATACAATATTCCAGCATACATACCTACCGACCTACCCTTTCACCAACCTGCTTCTTTACACACACACACACACACCCTTGGGCAGCTGCTAGAACAAAAGATGGACGAGGATCAGGTGGAGGAAGAAGAAGAAGAAGGAAAGGAGCTAAGATGGGACAAGTTAATGATACGGATAGCAATGATGATGAGGAAAGATAACTGAGGTCCTGAGAACGAGGGCGATGGCCCAGAGCCGAAGCGCCCCCGACGGCCCGAGGGTGTTGTGCAATCTGTGACTGTGACGCAAGCAATCCCCCCCCCTTCGGGCCCCTATCAGACAGAGTGCGGCGATCTGCCCGCCTACCTACCTACCTACCTACCTAGTAATAAGGTGTATCCCTAGTAGCCACCTACCTACCTACCTATCCAAGGTGTAGTCATCGCAACCCGCCTATTAGTGGCCGGCGCGTGGCTGCATGAAGCTATCGCCGTCCCAAGCCTCAGTTGATATCGCGTTGCCCCTTGTAATCAATCCCTTAGATAGCGAGCCCAGCGTTATCGTCGTTCCCTTTTTCTTTTACCCTTTTTCCTTTTTTATTTTTTTAATTTTCCCTTCTTTCTCATGCCTTTTTCCCCCCTCCCTCCTCCATCCCTGCGCTATGTCTCCGGACAAAGACAACCACCACTTCACCCTCGCCCTTGATAAAGGCTCGGAAGCCCACCATGGCCGGATTTGAGTCGACGTCGTTGTCCTCGTCCTCTTCCTCTTCTTCCTCCACTTCTTCCTCCACTTCCTCCTCCTCCTCCTCCTCCTCCCCCTCCTCTTCCCACACGTCAGCGGGCATCAGGTCTCCGGGTCGTTGTTGTTGTCAAACCATGTCGATATCGCTATTGCGACATCATCCAACATGGCCCCAACCTCCTTTGACTTCTTCCCCCTGTTACCTTGCGAGCTGAGGCTTCACGTGTGGAAGCTGGCCATTCGCCCTCCCGGCGCTGGTGTCCACCGCCTTTCCATCCTCGACAATAGCAGCAGCAGCAGCCAGCATGTCGATGGCGGTGACGCTCGCTTGACGGCGGTCCCTCCTCCGCCCTTCACAACCACCGCCACCACCAGCAGCTTATTAAAAAAGAAGAAGAGGAAGAAAAAGAGCCTCCCAAAACACGTGGCGGCCGCCCCCGGAGACGCATCACATGAATCCGCATGGACGCGCGGCAACTCCTCCGCCTCTCTCTGGGACGCCGGCATGTGGACCGCCTGCGTCGAGAGCCGGCAGGTGATGACGAGGCACTTCCGCCTCCGCTACTGGCAAGATGCCGGCCGCAGCCTTCTCAGGGCCGGCGGTTACTGGAGTCCAGCCGCGGTAGCGGAAGAGCTGCAAGACATGACATCCATGGCCGTCGCTCGGAACGACGGCAGCAAAGAGGACCGATGTTTCGTCGTTCAGCCGCACCGTGACCTCTTCTGGCTGGAACCCCAGGATTGGAAGAGCACCGTCGACTGGCCCACCCTTTTCGCTGACCTTCCCTTCACCTCCGCCCTCGGCGGCTACGGCCATCTCAGCCACATCGCCGTCGAGTTTGATCCGAGCTGGAATGTCGACTTGCCCAAGGACTTGGCTACCTTGCTCCGGGAATGCACGCCGCGCGGATTCGTCGCCCGTGCGTTGGCCGAATGCGCCACCAACCGGCTGTACTGTTTCATCTGGTTGATCGACCGCCGCCTACGCCGCCTCGCCCGGGCCTCTTCTTCTTCCACGAGCACCATCACCACCACCACCACTTCTACTACTACCACTTCTACTACTACCACTACTACTACTACCACCACCGTCACGGATGAGGACGACGAGGGCCCAATGACGTTTTACGACTGTGACCACGTCTACGTCGAAACCGAGAGCGGGGATCTTGACGAGAGGCAGTACGGCTCCAAATCGGAGTTTGGGAAGACGGCTGTCTATTTTACGCAGCAGCTCGGTATCATCGGCAATGGCGATTATACCCTGATGGGCGACGACGTTGACAGCTTCGACTTTGGAGTTGACGACTATCTCGGTGTACTGGCTGATGTTTAGCGATTTTCCATCTGGCTCAATTCCGAAGTTACTGGAGTAATGAGATTGATTTGAACAAGCTGGCGATGGTGTTTTTACTTTCGGGAGAGGGATGAAAGATGGTCTTGCGCGTCACAGGCAGCCCGAAGGAAGGGGACGCTGAAGGGGGGGGGGGGGGGGGTTCCTTTTTAGATACCATCAATGCATTCAATATCCTTATCCACATCACACGAGGTCACCTTGACGCGTTTCTTTAATACAAGCCGATGCTTCCTCACAGCTGTTCATTACTATGAGAAGGCTGCTGAATCCCAGATAGGGGGCTGCATTGTAAAGGTATAGGGTAGCCATGTTTTTCCACGCGATCTCAACCAAGATGGCTCTCCTCTCAACGAATGACCGACCAACAACTCACCCCCAAACTTACAACGGGCCAGGAAAAGAAACCTTGTCCGTCTTATCCCAAACGACCAACAGTCGTCTATCAGAAACCCCTGAAACGCCGTCGATAAACTCGTAAGCATCAGCCCTGTGCCTCGAATCTCCACTTTCGACAGCAGAGTCTTGGCGAAACAAGGGCCTTGGCATCTTATACCGACCTACATACATACGTCCGTAGATGGATGGATATCTGAAGGATGCAGACCATATTGTGATTGTCGTTTATTACTGATGTCGTCGAAATGACGTATCTCTTTCTTCCTCCTCACGCAGTCATACCCTGCTAAACTTATGCCCAGCGAAAGATCCTCGTAGCTTACGTCTCTCTAGCTTTGGGAGGAGGAACATGCAGAAAATGACGACGCAAAGTTGAGGCACATGTATGTCAGATTCCCACGAAAGGATCTAGAGCTGAGGTTTTATTCCTCAGTCATTCAACAGGTGAGTCAATTACGTTATTCATATACCTAAACCTGCAGGGCAGTGATAATGAAGGCTGTGGCTGTGCTTCCGTCACGGGAAAGATCGAGGTTACTCAGATGTTGCGCGAGTTTTTCCTCACTGACTTCAGTGAGAGGGGCAGACTTCCCATCATCCTCCTCCATCATCGTCTCAAGCAAGCTCAGTAAAAAGCAAAGAAGCTCAAAATAGCTGTCCTCTCCTGTTCAAAGTCAATTGTTACAGCGACTAGAAACATGTGTTGACAGTTGGGAAGTCAACCGGCCCGGCCATGGCCATTCAGTCAGGAGTCCTAGATGACACACAGACTCACTCAAAACACACAGACACGCGGAGGTGAAGAAATAAGAAGAGAGAGAGAGAGAGAGAGAGAGAGAGAAAGAGCCTGTAGACCATTCCGATTATCGAAAAGCCACCATTACTTCCTCCCCACCCCCCGAGGGTTTGACTCCCATGTGACCATTGCCCACTACCTGGGTAAGCGAGGTAAAGGTTCCCTATATATCACACGACGAGGAATAGATCCCTTAAACCGCCAACACAGCAACGGCCATGCCCAGAATCGGGGCAATGTTCATGGCAGCTCCCGTAGGGACGGCCGCCGCTCCCGTCGACGAGCTCGAGCGGTGAGATGACGACGATTCCGAGCTGTCAGACGATCTCGCAGCTCCCGAAGCAGTCTCGGAGCTCTTGTGCTGGGTGGTGGTAGTGACGGTGATGCGAGCACCGGTGTGTGTGCTGGAGCTGCTGTAGCGAAGAAGAGAAACGTGTTGTCAGGGTCATGGTGCTTCTCCAATACATTCGAGAAAGGAAAAAGCGACTCTCTCTCTCTCTCTCTCGGATCCTGCCTCACCTTTGCTGGGCAATCGAGCCGCCAATCATGGCCAGGGTGATTAGAGCTTGAGTAACCTTCATGTTGTATTTGTCGGTGGCGTTTTGGTGTGTGTAAGATGTGTGAAAAGACGGTGATGTATTGTTTTGTCAACTTGGCTTTGATCAGAACAGCGAGAGAAGAAGCTTGGCAACGGGAGAGAAAAGAGGAAAAGACGAAGAAAGGAGGAAAAAAAAGGACGGGCATAAAAAAGGCTTTTAAACGCTCAAAGCCCGGCACTCACAACGAGGGCTGAAACGCAGGCTCGTCCAACCTGTTCGACCGGTAGCGCTGACTGGACATGGTTGTCCCGTCAGCCCATGAGGTTACCAGAAAATGGCGGAGCGCTGATTGGCCGGCTGGCCATCATCGTCGCCTCCCGCAGCTCCTCTCATGACGTCGAGGCGCATGCTTTTACTGTTGGCTCCTCGGTCCTCCGTGCAAGGGATGGGCGACGTGGACCAGTCAGAGGGGCAGGAAGACGGGCAGGGATTTGACGCCGCTGAGGGGATACGAGGACGAGCTTACGCGGATGATGACGCTAGAGCCGTCTTTTCGTATCCCCCCTTTCTACGTCTCGACGAGAGGAGGTTGGGGGCCCGAATCACACACCGCTTTGGAGCGGACTGTGAAGACGGGAGGAAGCATGGCTGGGTGAAGATATAAAGTCTGCCCGGTCTGCAATTGGACGTTGACATCTGTCCGCATATATAAAACATACAACATGTCCGTCATCCTCCAGTCATCATCCTCGCCGTACGGAGGGAACTTCAGTAGTCGAAAATCCATGAGGAATATCCGTAAAGAAAACAATAGGGGGGGGAAATGAGAGCAAAACTTGGCCATGATCCTTACAACTTCGGTGTTTACCGTCATCCTGCAATCTTGAACCCTGGACGGGCACTTTACCCCTTTCAACATGTTTATGTCTCACACCCATCCAAAGACAAATCTCGCACACGAAAAAAGGTCATGTGAAAATCATGTTTCTTGTTATTGAACCCCGTGAATGAGAGGTAAAATTAAGGGCGGGGGTTTAGGAGGAAAGATATCATGAAGCTATAACGCCTTTTATTCCCTCCCCCGGTTGCCGTCATCCGTCATCTTAGACTCACTCAAAACTCCAGACAACGCCAAAATGACAAAGAAAAGACAGAAAGGAAAAGAAAAAACAACAGAGAGAGAAAAAAGGAAAGAAAAGGGAAAGATTGTATGTAATCCGTACATGATTTCTTCTCATCTACAGGCTCAGCAGCTTGCGAACATGGCCGCGCATCGCCTCCATGTGAGCTCCCTCGTTCATCATGGTGAAGTGGTTGACATCATCCACCACCTGGACGGTCAGGTTCTTGCGTCCGAGGAGCGAAGCCCAGCCGTCGGCGGAGAAATCAGTCCGGTTGTTAAGAAGCCACAGCATCTCACGAGGGTCGTCCGGCCGCGTCTCCATCTTAGGCGCGTTAGGGTCCTTGCAGATGCCGTCGCGGGCGTAGACGTGCAGTGTCTCGGGCGCGTTGGCCAGCGGCTTCGGCTCGTACGTGTCCAGCAGGTTGACCGTGGCGGCAAAGTGGCGACGCAGCCATTCGGGCACGGCCTTGCCTCCCGTCATGCCGCCCAACACGCCGGACTCGCTGAAGAACTCGTACATCCGCTCCGGAGGGTTCTCGAGACCGATCGGGTTCGGCGAGTCGATGAGCACCAGTCGGTCCACCACCTCGCCGGCGGCCATCAAGTCCCGTGCGACTTCGAGGGCGAAGATGCCTCCCGCTGACCAGCCACCTAGCATGTAGGGGCCGTGCGGCTGGCGGCGCTGGATCTCGGCGACGTACTTGGAGATGAGCTGGGGAAAAGTGACGTCGGCCATGTCCTCGGGCGTCGTTCGCCACGGGCAGTTGATTCCAATCACCGTCAGGCCGGGATCGAGCTTGGCAAAGGTGGCGTACGACGCGGCCGAGCCGGATCCGTCCGGAAGCAGGAAGAGGCTACGGCCCGAACCCTTCGTCTTGGAGCTGTGGAGGGCGATGGACGTCGCGTGAGGCGGGCTGGAAACGACGTCATCGTCGACGACAATGTCCTCGACCGTTGGCTTGACGGGCGTCGAGGCCACGGTGACATTCTCCGGCGTGAGATCGGTGGCGGGCGTGAGGTCCGTCATGCTGAGGCCGAGCATCTTGCCGAGCGTAGCCTCAATCTCCTCGATCGTCGCCAGCTCCATGATGGTCGTGCTCGAGATTTCCGTTCCGAGCAGTCCGCTGAGCGTGTCGGCGATGGTCAGACCGAGGAGCGAATCCACGCCGAGATCAGCGAGGCACGTGTTCGGGGCGATCTCCTCGGGCGCCGTGCCGGTCTCGTCGGCGATGGTCTGGCGGATGATGGCCCTGTAGTTCTCGCCGTCGCTGGCAACGGTCTGGGAGTCGTCGGACGAGCCTGAGCTCTCGCTCGGCGGCTGCGTCGGCTCCTGCTGGATACCATTTTCGGGGTCGAGCAGAGACTTCATGTCCTTGACCGTCGGGTAGGCGGCAAACAGCGTCCAAGGGATGTCGATGCCCACCTCCTCGTTGATGCGCGCCGTCACGGTCAGAGACAGAAGAGAGTCCAGTCCGAAGTCGGCGAACTCGCTTTCCGGCTGCAGCTCCGAGACGCCGACTCCAATCTCCTCGGCGATGATGGCCAAGACGCGGCTGAAATCCTTGGACTTGCTCGAGGCCTTGGCCGGCTCGGGAGCGGCAGCAGCCTTGGCAGCCTTGGGAGCAGCAGCGGTCTTGGGAGAGGCAGCCTTGGGAGCGGCGGCGGCCTTGGGAGCGGCAGCCTTGGGAGCGGTGGCGGCAGCGGCAGCGGCCTTGGGAGCAGACGTCTCCTTACCGGCAGCCTTACCGAGAGTCATGTCCAACAGTCGGCGGGGAACTCCCTGGAAGGCAACTTGGTCGAAGACGGCGACGATTCGATCACCGTCGAGGATGTAAGTGTCACCGGCAAACAACTTGCCCTCGACCAGCTGCATCTTGTTGTAAGTGGTGTACACCTTGCCGACCTCGGGCTTCTCGCCGAAGCGCAAGTGGCTCCATCCGTGGTTGATGAAGACCTGGTCAGCAGGCAGATTTTCGTTGCCGTTCATGATGAAGCCGGCAAGATGTCCCATGCTGTCGATCCAGTGCGGGTTCATGTTGAAACCCATATCTCCGACCTGGAGCACCACCTTGGCCGTGGCCTCGAGCGCGTCGCTGTCGAGGATGACTTCCTGCATGCCCTGGTAGCCGGCGCTGTAGTTGACGATGGAGCCGAAGAGCTTGTAGGCCAAGGGACGCTTCAGCTTGTGGTTGTCGCCGTTGATGACGCCCTGCTCGAGAGCGGCGATGCGGCCCCTGATGAGATAGGCGACGCGCTTCCACTCGTCGAGGAAGGTAGACTTGTCGGCGGTCAGATAGACGTTGATCGCCGCGTGGTTGGCCGTCTTGATGCCGTTCTCCACGCTGTAGATGGAGACGGCGACGACCTGCGCAGCCCAGTCGGCCGTGGCCGAGACGCGGAACAGCTGCGAGGCCTTGGACGGAAGAGCCACGAGCGGACGGTCGATATTGACGTCGGCGACGTCGAAACCGGTGAAGTTGGCCGAAGCGTTACCGTCGAGCAAGGCCTGCGTCACCGTCAAGGCGATGTCACCGTAGAGCGTCGACGGGCACAGAGCCACGCCGTTGACGATGTGGCCTTGCTGCACAGGCATCAGCCTCGGGTCGCAGATGTCCGACTCAACCAGGATGGTCGACTGCTTGGCGCCGTGCTTCTCCTCCAAGACGCGCTGGACAGAGGGAGAGATGTAGCGATACACGGGCTCCTCCACCTTGGGCGCAGCGGCTTGCGACTGCGACACGGGGGCGACGCCCTCTCCCTTGGTGAGGAGCCAGTCGTTCTTGTACTGGATCCAGTGGTTCTTGAGGTCCCAGCTGTAGCGCGGGAGCTGCACGACCTGGTGAGAGCCGCTGAAGCCGCGGTGGAAGTTGTTCCAGTCGATGGCGAGTCCCTTGAGGTACAGAGACTCGACGCAGGCCACCATGGTCTTCCAGGGCGAGACTCCCTTTCGCACGCAGGCCAGGGTCGTCGACGCGGCGCCCAGGGTCGACTTCACCATGCCAGAGCAGGCCGGGTGAGCGCCGATCTCGAGCCAAACGGTGTTATCGTTGATCAAGCCGGACGCCTTGCCGTCCTCCAGCGCGCCCTGGAAGTTGACGACGCCGCGGCATGCCTTGGCGAGATACTTGCCGAAGAAGACGGGCTCCTCGCGCTCAACGCGGCCGAGCAAGGGAGAGAAGACGGGAACCTTGGGAGGGCCGAACTCGATGCTGTTGGCCGCCTTCTCCATGTCTTCCAGAATAGGGTCAACCTGTGATGTGTGGAAGGAGAAGGGGATATCGAGGAGAACAGCCTCGAGGCCGTTCTCGCGCAACTTGGCAGTGAGGCTCTCGATGTGC
Source organism: Ophiocordyceps camponoti-saundersi (nom. inval.) (assembly GCA_003339415.1). Lineage (NCBI taxonomy): Eukaryota > Fungi > Ascomycota > Sordariomycetes > Hypocreales > Ophiocordycipitaceae > Ophiocordyceps > Ophiocordyceps camponoti-saundersi. The sequence continues at coordinate 210,771 of PDHQ01000021.1, read as the reverse complement.
TCTTTCTTGCCACCGACGACGGTGCCGCCAGGCTGGTTGATGCAGCAGACCTCGCAGGACGAGCCCTCGAGCAGGGGCTGGACCGTCTCCACACCCGACTTGACAGCCAGCATGGCGTGGGTACCGGCGGTGCAATGCTTGGCCAGCAGCGAGGCCCGAGTACCGGCGAGGAAGATGGCATCGCTGGCGCTAACGACGCCAGACGCGTACAGGGCCGCGTACTCGCCGAGGCTGTGACCGATGACCATGGCCGGATGGATGTTCCACGAGTTCCAGACGCGAGTCAAGGCCATCTGGAAACAGACCAGAGCCAGATGGCTGGTGCAGGTGTCGACGCCCTCGAGACTGGTAGCAGAGCCGTCGATGAGGGACAGGAACTCGGGGAAGCCCTGCTGCATGGCAAGACGGTTGAACTGAATGATGTCGTCGCGGAACTCGGGCAGCGTCTCGAACAGGTCGCGACCCAGGCTGGTGTACAGAGATCCCTGGCCGGTGAAGACGAAGACGACGTCGGGCAACTTGGCCGGGCCGGGGATCGACTTGAAACCGCCGGCCGAGGCGCGAAGGTCCAGCTCCTTCTTGATGACGGCGAGAGAGTCTCCCGAGCAGGCGACCCTGAAGTTGTGGTGCATCCGGCGAGCCGTCGTCGTGTAAGACAAGGCGGCCAGGGACGTGTCCGGGTGGGCTTCGAGGAAGGCGGACATGCCGCGGATGTTGGACTCCAGGGCCTTGGCCGTCTTAGCCGTGACGGTGACGATGTAAGAACCGCGCTGGTCATAGGCGTCGTCAGCGGACGGGGCCTCGGGCACGGGGGGCGCGTCCTCGATGAGGATGGCCGTGTTGCCACCAGCAGCGCTGAAGTTGTTGAGGAACACCTTGCGCGTCTGGCCGTCGGGAAGACGAGGCCAGGCGGTGGGTTGGAAAGCGATGCGGATGTTGCGCTCAGCCAAGTCCTTGGGATAGTTGCGGTTGATGACGCCCTTGATACCGCAGTGAGGCGGGATCATGTTGTTCTTCATCATGAGGAGCACCTTGATCATCGAGACGACGCCCGAAGCCGACTCGGAGTGACCGACGTTGGCCTTGGCCGAGCCCAGATACAGCGGCTGCTCAGCCGTCCGCTTCTTGTCGGGGAGGAAGACGGACATGACGGATCGCATCTCGGTAGCGTCGCCGGCCTGAGTGCCTGTGCCGTGCATCTCGACGTAGCCGATATCGTTAGGGTTGATGTTCTGGTAGCGCAGCACCCGGTTGAAGACGGACACCTGATCGCCCTCGTGAGGACGGGTGATGGAGTCGGTCTGACCGCAGTGGTTGGTGTTGGCGCCCACGATGACACCGAAGATCGGATCCTCATCGGCAACGGCGTCCTCATAACGCTTGAGGATGACGGCACCGACGGCCTCGGCTCGGCAGTATCCCGAGGCGGAGTCGTCGAAGGTGTTGCAGTTGCCGGTCTGAGCCAGGAAGTGACCACGATCCAGACCGGTGAAAATATCCGGGTTCGTGAGGATGTTGGTGCCTCCCGCCACGGCGGTGTCGCACTCGCCGCGAAGGAGATAGCCAACGGCAGACTGGATAGCGGCGAAGCTCGAAGAGCAGGCCGTGTCGATGGAGAGACTCGGGCCGGAGAAGCGGAAGAAGTAGCTGATTCGGCCGGGCAAGAAGGCTCGGACACCACCGGGGATGTGGTAGGTGTCGACGTTCTGGCTGGCATTGACCTCTCGCCAGTCGTCACTGCAGATGCCCATGAAGACACCGACACGATCCTGTTGCGTCGAAGGCGTGCGGTTCGGCACCATGCCAGCCATTTCCATGGCCTCGTACGTGGCGGTGATGGCCAGACGATGAGCAGGATCGGTGCTGTCGGCCTCGCGAGGAGACATGTTGAAGAAGCGCGTGTCGAACAGGCCGGGCTCCTTGATGAAGCAACCATGGCGGACCTTGTTGGTGTTGCGCTTCTTGCCCGTGGCATCGTGATACGTCTCCCAGTCGAAGCGGCTCGCGGGGATATCGCGGTGGACGTCGCGTCCGGCGTGCAGCAGCTCCCACAGCTCATCGGTGTCGGCCGCATCCGGGAAGCGGCCGGAGTAGCCGATGATGGCGATCTTGGACTGGTCGAAGCGACCGGTAGGCTTGGACTTGGGCGGCGCCGTCACGATGTTCTGGACGGCCACTTCGAAGCCGGCATCGTGAGCCAGGTAAGATGACATGAGAGAAGTGGCGTTGCAGTAAAAGGGGCTGAGGACGAGCTTGGCCAGCTTCCGCTCCTTCAGGACGGACGAGAGAGAGGCCAGGATGTCTTCCCACTGCACGAGCTGCAACAGCACGTTCGAGGCAGCCTCTCGCAGCATGCCGCGGAGACCGTCATCGGAAACGACGAGGCTGCCGGTGGCGCCGGAGAAGAGCGGGATGACGGGGGCCTTGCCGCGGAACTCGTCCTCGGGGAAGCCCTCGAGGACGTAGTCGACATCCTCCTCGCAGAAGATGTGAGGCGCGTGGAAGGGAGACTGAATGCCCAGCCGGTGAGCCGAGAGACCGTTGTCGGTGATGAAGGACTGGAGAGAGTCAGGGGGTCCGCTGATGGTGGCGTTTGTGGGCGACAAGGCGCTGATGTACGGCCTGGACAGCGCGTTGCCAGCCGGGAAATTATCAATTAGCTGTGCCAGCGGATTCTCCCGCGAGACGACGGCGGACCACGGCTTGTTGCCGGTTTTGGTGATGATGCCCCTTTGCAGGAAGGATCGGAGGGCGGTGCGGAACGCAGCCCGGGTGGCCTCTACGCCGGCCGCTACCACGTCCGCGATGGTCCGCGACACGCTGATGGCAGAAGCGGCAAAGGTGCCGGTGCAGACTCCCAGGAGGTACGTGTCTTGAGCCGTAGGGAATGGCCGGCCCTCGGCGAAGCTTAGGGGGGAGAGGTCAAAGCGTATTAGCCTTCCACACCGAGGTTGTTTGAAGATGGCCGTAGCCTCGATGGATAATTTGACAAAACTCACTGGATGAATTTAGCCAACTGGCACACAGTCATGAGGCAAAACCGGAGTATCGGCGACCCTTCGGTCTCGTCGGCCTTGGCTAGGATGTCGATCAGGGTGGTGAAACGGGGGAAGAGGTCTTGAACGGCCGTCGGCTGGCCGCCGATCTCTTCCCGCAGGCTAAAGGCGACCCGCTCGAAGAAGGGCTGGAGAGCTTCGCTATCCTTGATGTGAAGAAGGCAACGCAGGTCGTCGCCGAAGTTGGCCGTGAGGTCACCGAAGACCAGAAGTTCGGCCATGTTCTCAGTTGCGTACGAGTTGCTGGTGGCGTCCATTGCGAACTCTTTCTTCAAGTGAGTGTTTCTTGGGGGTATGTGTATATGTGTATATACCTCGTCAAAGGGGGGGGGGGGGGATATGACGACGAGAGAGGTATCTTTTTCTTTTTCAGAAACGCAAGTCTATGTGCATGTGCAATGCAAGAGAACGAAGATGCAATGCCAAGGGAGAGAAGAAGGGAAAAAAGGTGAGGAAGGAAGAAGAAGAAGAAGAAGAAGAACAGAAAAAAAAAACAAGGAAACGAGATGTGAGATGTGTATGTGCAGAAAGAGCGCCTGTTGTGAGTTGGCGGAAACAGAATGACACTCGAAGCTGGAGACGTTGTACGACTGTGATGAGAAAAAAAAAACCGACTGAAGTAGGGGGAGAGACGCGGAAACAAAGTCCTTTATAATCGATCGATTGCTCGTGGATATTCACCAGTTTGGAAAGAAAGCACAGCCTCCGGCGTAGAACGGATGGATCTCAGACATAATGCAACACAGCAAAGCTTCTTTCTTCTTTGCCCACGGCAAGGCTTGACCGAGCAGTTGGTCAAATCGTGAAACTTATCGAGCTCGGGTCGCTTAAGCCGACTGGTCAGGGGAGGGAGGCCCATTGTACGTACGGCTAGGCCGCTGCAACGTTCTTTTTTTTTTTCTTTCTCTCTTTCGCTTGTTCCGTTTCGTTCAGACACCCTTTTTGCTGCTAAGGTTAGGGTTTCAAGGCTAGGGTCCAGTCCTTTGTCATTTCCGCTGGTATGTGTATGACCGTATAGCTATAGGAAGGGTAAGGCTGTAGTTGTCTTCAATGTTCATTGTCAGACATGTATGTTGCGTAAACGGCGTTCCATATGAGTTATGCCATGACCCAATTCGCAAACTCTGGTTCTTAACAGCTTTTCTTTCATGACGGTTTGCCTGTCGTTGTCAGGTAACGTCCAAATATCATGCTTGTTCATATCTCTAACTCAGCCTGCATATTCCGGCAACCTAGCATGCTGCTTCCTAGCTATGTATGTAGATTCTCTCTCCCCCGGAGCACGTTGATTTTCGGTTCTTCAAGATTATGTCATGTTGCAGGGATCATGACTCGAGCAGCAACCCAGTGGGGGGCTCCGATTGGGTCCTTTGCGAAGCTTGTTTTCTCTCAGTAAATAGGTTTAAATTCAGCTGTTCTATGGAGCAACTCAGTCCCGAGAATCCGAGAGCCGCATAGGTCGGGATGACACTCTTGACAACGTTCCCTACATGTGTGTGTATGTAAGTATGCACATACATACCTACATACTATGTCTATACCTACACTGTTATCAACGCTGCCGCACAGTCATGTGTGCACATTACTGCTACTACCTCTTCTCTACCCTTCTCTCATTTCATCTCTTACTTACCACTTTTTAGGTCTGTGTCCGCTCCTACGATGCACACCTACTACTACCTATGTATGTACACTCTTAGATACCCTCTCTAATCCTATCGGGATGGAAGACCTTTCCGCACCTTTATCCTAGTATGCGAACCTAGGCCCCGTCCGTCCCGCAAACATGTCTCAGCTTCTGAGCGACCCAATCATCGGCGATTGACCCTTCCGTAATCACAGGGGCACCCACTCGCTCACCACTCACTCACCACTCACTCACCACTCACTCACCACTCACTCACCACTCACCCCGTTCTCTCTACCTCGGAATCATCCAGAAGAAAAAAAAGGAACAGAGATCCGGCTCTACAGTCGGTTGGTAACGAGCTGACGGGGCGAAGAACGGCCTTCCGAGATGGGAGACGCCTGCATCAAGACTTTTTTTTGCTACACCGCGGCCTTCTCACCACCATTATTTCGGAAGATCAGACAGGCTGAAAAAATAATCATCTCGTGGAGAGAGCTGTATGCAAACCATTTATTGGAAACGAATGGAGATAGAGATGCTGCTTCGCCCGACGACGTAACTCAACCTGTCTGCCTCAGACTATAGTCTCTTGCCACAATGAGGCAGATGTCAGACACAAGGCCGAGGTCGAGACTTCTCAGCTGTGCCGGGGCCTCGGCTGAACGGCCAACAGGTCAAATCGAGGCTGAACTTGTATTGAATCCGACACGTTTAAGAAGTTCGTCGTCGCCGCCCCCACCATCAGCCATACCATACCCTCGGTACGATACGGTTGATACGATAGGATACGCCGAGGCTTCCTTGTAGCTATGCTAGTTGAGTAGATGCCCAGGAATGGAGGAGAGTTTCTCACGGCATGGGAAAATGCCAAGTCTTGACCAACCCACAGAACTCCTTGAAACCCGTGAGCCGGAAGGTTAGTTAGTTAGTCTTTGGCAGTTGAACCCAATGGAATTTGCCAGCATTCACAGCGCCCAATCCCTTTATTCTATTGCCGCAAGTCCATCATCCTGCGCGAGAGACTTGTGTGCAGTAATTCGAGGCAATTGAGTTGCCGAAATTCGAGAGAGAGAAAACACGGCTCGCATCCATCTCGTCAAGTCAATATTTGCCCTTGCCATTTTACGATACCCCTGTCAAATCGATTGACCGTCGGTTCTTTAATCATGTGTCTGATAGGGCTTTGATGAGCACGGATATTTCTGCAAACACATGTATGCAGATGCAGGGACTCCCCTGGAGCACAAAGAACGTCTACGTTTTTTCCATGCCATCAAGCCACACGAACGCCCCCCCCGATCCGAGTTTATATCGCTCCCGGGGTGAGACACAGAAGCAGCGAAAGTGCCAGGAATATCCTTGGCCATGCCAATCTATATATGTAAGCCGTGTAGCTGGATTCATCAGGATTTTGGTCTAGCACACTGAGACAAAGTGTGCCCGACACGTGCTTGGCTTGGCTGTCTTCGTTTTGATGGGTGACAGACGCTTCCCCCCTTTTGACACGGCCAAGCTGACGGGTCCGTGATACATTGGTGATTCTAGTTTCAATGCAGCGCAATGGTGATGATGCTGATAGTTTGGTCTTCACCTCGAAGACGGGCTGGTAGGGTTACTTTTGTATCTCTGCCTTTGCGGTAGACGATGCTGTCTCGACTCCAGCCAAGATGGTCGCGTGAACGCAGCCTCTTTTTCTGACTGCTAATATAATCCCCTTTTGAAATCTAGACTTGCACATACGGCCATACCTGCTAGAAAACACGGGATCCCGTCCGCTCTCCCCTAGTTAAACTGGCAAGGGGCAGATTAGTAGTTGGGTCGGTGACGACCAGCGAACACCGGCTGCTGTATGTTTTTTTTGTTCATCGCATCCACATTTTCTGGAGTTGTCGGCGAGCAGAGATTTTTTTTTGCAATCGTTTTGCGTGATCGCCGAAATGACTTGGACAATAAGGCTGGTGTACTTTCATATTCAAGTAAAGAGTTCACTTCGATCCATCGTGGGCGACTCAAGTGTCGTCAGATTAACGCTCAAGGCCACCGGCCGTTATGGAACTTTGTGTGCTGGAGGACAGATACATATATACGTGAGACGCCACGAAACAATATTCTGATTGATCTAAGTTTGGCATTACATCGAACTGACTGTAGTATCTATGAACGCATCAAGGTGAAGCACCCCTGCGATGTGAGCATACACATCCCTTGAAACGTCAGCTACATATTATCAGCCCGAGAAACGTGGTGCAAATGCCCTGGGATACTGACATGATACAGTCAAATACAGAGCATTACAAATCTGAGTTACTCCGTAGAGATTCTGCAAAAACCGCAGAAGAGCTTTAGCTATCTCGAGTCAGTGACAGCATTTCGTGGCGGACGGCTGTCAGGGACGAGTTACGGCAAGGGTGGCTTGAAAGAGTACCTATAGTGGATTCGTGAAAGCCGGATCCGCAAATCTAAAACCGGGGGGACTTTGTTTGCCTGGCTAAAAATGTCCGCGGTGATTTACAGCGGGTGAAGGCGAATCATGAAACTGGAGGTAAATCCGACCTACATATATGGATGCATGTATGTACACTCTTGGGGGTATGTTTGTAAGTGACTACAACGTACGGATAAATAAAGCACGCTATTGTAGTGGGTAGTTACCTGCGGATATATACCTACCTACCTAGGTGGGTAGGTAGGTAGGCAGGTATTGTCTTTCGAGAGCCAAGGATGGAGTGAGTGCCGCAAGTGAGAGGGTGTGAAGGGGTCACAAAAGCAGAGTCCACGACCCGAGGGCATCACGATACAAGGGGCTTACCCTACACAAGAAATGTACACGCGAAACACAACATGTACAACGGTTTCACCATCTCTAGGTAAGCGAAGACTCTAACTAAAGAATCCCGTCGGTTAAAGGACTGCAGTCGGAGACAGCAGTTTCTTAAAGCCGAATACCACATGAATGTGCTGGTGGGCTACGCTCCTTGCCTACTAGTATCTACATACCTACCTACCTGTAGACGTGGCCACCAGAGTCCCCTTCGGTCTATCCATCTCGGCGACTTCCCCTTGATCATTCGGACTAGCCTTGAACAGTCCCTCATGGTTTCGGCCGTAGGACAAAGTCGACGGCTGGCGTCTATTCCTGTACCTGACGTTTTTGGTCGTCGTCCGCGGGCAAGGGTCCGCAAACAGGACGATGAGTGAGACTGTCTCAAGTAGGGCAACCTTGGGTCAGGTTGAGATCTCGTACTTGTCCGAGTCAAAGATTGGGATGAGAGGGCGAGCCTGATGCCCAGCTGCCTGTATTCATTACGCTGTGACGAGTGTGACAATCACCCCCTCTGCATCGAACTACCTACCTACTTGCACGCGATGTAGCCGTGAGTTGCCATTCTCGCTGGTGTTTTTCCTCTTATCTACCTTCCTAGGTAAAATGACGTGGTGGACCGACTTGGAGCCGCGAATTCAGTCAGGAATGAGACTCTAACAGTGGCGTCTTCACTTTCTCCCACCGTTTTCGGCCTCCTATTGTCAAGGGGCCTGGTTTTTGTCTCAGGCATGGCCGCTGCACAGACTTGTCCTTGACCGACTTCGGCCGATGCGAGAAAAATGCCATTCGCGAATCGGATAGGTAAGCAGAAAGAGTCCTGCCGTTTCTTTCTGTACGTTATTATGAACGACGATGTGGTTTTGGTTCTTAAAGTCGTTCAATTTACGGCCATTGTCTTCTTGGAAACACCGTCTCTGGAAAGACCCGAGCTATTCACCTACACTTACCTAGTATATATGAATGATGTACGGACGTACACACACACACATGTATTATACCTGTCTCTATTGATCCAAGTCGGGATGCCCGGGGTTGCAAGGGTTTAGGAGGGTCCTGGCAAGAGCCGGGTCGAAGAAGGCTTCATTTAGGCGGGGGGAGGTAAAAGCAGAGGAAGAAGCCATCGACTCAATCAGATACAATCAAGGCGCAATGCAAAAGAAAGAACCGCCTGGACGAAAAAAGCACATTCCGATACATGCGTGCGTCGGAGTCCAGAAAAGGAGTGATTACCTAGGTATGTAGTATGTGACGAATAAGAGAAGCTCGAGGAAGCTCAAAACCTGCCATCGGACCGCCCTCATGAACTGGACCCGACACGCTTCGGTTACTCCCCCAAAAGACGCCGACAGTAATACTCCCCCTAAGAGACACCGGCAGTAATAATAAGGGGGACTCTGTCGACCCCTTTCAGCAACTCCGCCGAAAGCGGCAGTAGAGCGAGAGAGAGGACAATGTTAGTATAATCCACAACCACGACCCCCGACGGGACATACCTACCTACTACATACACAGGTAGGTGACCGGCACTACTACAGAGTTTACGCTATGACAGTGTCCACAAGGCCCTAAGAGCCATTCCAGAGCAGAGGGAAAACGGGGCAGCTTCCATTCAGCATCCCATCAAGGCTTCATTCGCCTTGTATCTTAGTCGTGGATATCGGTCCATTGCACTTGAGTTTACTTCTTCGGCCGCTAGTTGTAGTTTGGTCGTAGTTTGAGCCCATCTTAAACCCATCGCGGCTTTTGCCTACTCGTAGATGTCATCGACAGTCCGGTATGCTGTATAAGACTAATAAGTGGCATCTCTACCCTTTACTCGCCAACAGTTCATTAATTCACTCGTCTTTCATTTTTTTTCGTTTCTTGCGTTGCGAGTGTGTCCGTCAAGAGGCTTTCTGACGTCCTCTGGTCGTCTCCTCTGCTTCTCATCTCATTTCTCCTCGATGCAATAGCTCGTCGACGGGAAACCGGGGACACACATCTCGCTTCTCTTAGGAGAAGCCCAAGGAAGGGAATGATGGACCAGGTGGAAACACAGACGGAAAACGACAAGGCCCCTGCCGCCCCTCAAGCAGTCGAAGAAAAAGTCCCATCTCAAGATGCGCCCTTCGTCAACAGCAATGGCTACGTCGACTGGGCGCCCGGCGACCCTGGCTTCCCCCAGAACTGGCCCATGCTGCGCCGGGTGTGGATCACGTCCTGCGTCGTCTTTCTCGTCTTCAACGCCACCTTTGCCTCCAGTGCTATAAGCGGCTGCTTTCCCTCGCTGATGAAGACATTTCACCTCTCCTCCGTCGTCGCCGGCCTTTCCGTCACCCTCTTCCTGCTGGGATACTGCGCCGGGCCGCTCTTCTTCGCGCCGCTGAGTGAAGTATACGGCCGGCGATGGATCTTTTACATCACCTTCACCCTCTACTTCGCCTTCAACTTTCTCTGTGCCTACGCGCCCAACTATGCGGCCCTCCTGATCGGCAGGGCCATCACCGGTACTCTCGTCTCGGCGCCGCTGAGCAATGCCCCCGGTGTGATTGCCGACGTCTGGAACCCGATCGAGCGAGGAACCGCCATGGCGGGCTTCGCCGCCTCGGTCTGGTGCGGATCCGCCCTCGGCCCCGTCGTCGGCGGCTTCTTGCAACTCAAGAAAGACTGGCGATGGGTGTTTCTGGTGCAGATTTGGCTCGCCGCCTTCTCCATCATCCTCATGGTATTCATCCCCGAGACACACGCGCCGACGCTTCTGCGGCAGAGGGCAAAGCGTCTTCGACAATCCGGAAACCCCGAGTACGCCAATGTCAAGGCGCCGGCTGACGATACGGACCGTTCGATCGGGCCGGTCCTCAAAGTCGCCGTCACGAGGCCGTGGATCATCCTCTTCGACCCAATCTCCTTCTTCTGCGCCATCTACTTGTCCGTCATCTACACCCTGCTTTACATGCTCTTCGCCATTTACCCCTTCATCTTCCAACGCAAGCGAGGCTGGAACGCCGGCGTCAGCAAGTTGCCTCTGCTGGGGACTATCGTCGGCTGCTTCGTCGGTGCGGGCCTCATCGTCATCGAAACGCAGAAGCGTGCCAAGAGGATCAGGCTGGGGGAGGTCAAGCAAGAAGACTTTGAAGCCGAGGACCGACTTCCGCTTGCCATGGTGGGCGGTGTGGGATTCGCCTTTTCCATGTTTGCCTTTGCATGGACCGGAGAGTTCAAGTGAGTTGTTTTCTAGTTGCAGAGTGCGTCAATGTTCAAACAGCTGACGAGGAAACAAAAATAAAGCTCCGTCCCATGGATCGTCCCTACCATCTGCGGGGGGATCCTCTCGTGCTGCCTGCTCCTCGTCTTCGTTGCCTTTCTCAACTACATCGTCGACAGTTATCTCCAGTACGCGGCCTCGGCCATCGCGGCAAACACAATCGCGCGATCCGCATGCGGCTCAGCGGCGCCCCTGTTCACGCTGCAGATGTTCCAGGCTCTCGGCGTCGGCGTCGGAGGCAGTGTCATCGGCGCGGTAGCCGTGGTGCTGTCCGTCATCCCCTTCCTGTTCTACAGATACGGGAAAGGCATCCGGGCACGAAGCAAATTCTCTCCGACCAAGGGAGCGAAGCCCGGACAGGACGAGGAGTTGGCCGTCATGGAGGCTTACGAGGCTTATGCCAAATCCATGGAGGGGCTTGTTGACGCCGACGGCAGACCAATCCACTTCGATGACCCGTGGCGTGAAGACAGGTTCAGCGGAGAATGGCCTCTTCGAGGCTGAGGAGCGGTTAAGAAGTAGGCGCAGGATGAAGCAAGCATCTTTGAAGGGGGGAAAAGGATGAGGATGAGGATGAGGATGAAGGAAGAAGGAAGAAGAAGAGGAAGAAGAAGGAGTGAAGAGTTCAAGATGCAACGTCGTCTCGACAGATCTTCACCTTATATACCGTATATACCACATACTATCTGTACATACTACACACCCGCGGTGACCTACCTACCTTTGTATGTGAAAGTGGCAAGCCGAAAAAGCAACGCCGAGACCGTCCGCTCCGAGACCGAGCTCGGCGTTTATTTAGTCTTCGAACCTCAAACGGTAGTATTACACAAGCCATTACGCGGGTAGGGAGGCTGCCGCCAATTAAAAAAGCGCCATTACATTACTAAAGTGGTGATCTTGTGAGATAAGGGCGTCGGATCTTATAGTCGAGGGCCGGCCTTTAACCGTGATGAGGTCGTTATCTCTGCATCACCACCGGCGGCAGAAATGATTCCATTGTGATGAATATTCCCCCATTTCCTGATTGATACATGATGAGGAGCGAGGGGGCCGCGGGCCCGAGGGGCACAGTGTGCATTGCGAAAGATCAGGGATAAAGGGAGGGGGAGGGGCGAAGGGGAGAAAAAAAAAGGGGTCTTGTCTTGATATGTGTGTTAATGTTTAGTTACGAAGCAAGGATTCGTTGATGAAGGGTTTAGGAGGAGAAGAGAAAAAGGAGGGGAAGCTCCGGTGATATGATTAGAAAAAAAAAACCTTCTCTTCTCTTCTCTCTCTCTCTCTCTCTTCTCTGTCTCTCTCACACACACATCTCCTCTTCTTCCCTCCCCACACCTTACCCCCCCCCCCCCCGGGGCCCGCTCTCCCCATCACAGCGAGATGCTGCCGAGACGAGGCGAGTTTCAGTAATCGGAAATGCAACGATTCGCCAACCGCTGGTGCGGGGTTTCGCCGGCCCACCCCCTCTTACATATAGCGCCACCAGCTCGCCTCTCTACTCCTTCCCCCCTTCTCTCCCGTCTCCGACAACCGCTCTCGAACCTCTCTCTTCATCAACAGTCTCCTACTCCTCCTCCTCATCCTCTTCCTCGTCAGCTGCTTTCCTCTACTAGGCTGTCATTTTCCACCATGGTCGCCGAAGAAAAGTGCCCTGCCCGCCGCTTGATGAACGTCGCCGGCGGCGGCACCGCAAACTCCGACTGGTGGCCCGACGCTCTGCGTCTCGATATCCTCCGACAGCACACTGCCGGCTCCAATCCGCTTGGGCCCGACTTCGACTACGCCACCGCCTTCAAGGGCATCGACTATGAAGCCCTCAAGCGCGACCTCGGCACCGTCATGACCGACTCGCAGGACTGGTGGCCCGCCGACTTCGGTCATTACGGTGGCCTCTTCATCCGCATGGCCTGGCACAGCGCCGGCACCTACCGCGTCGTCGACGGTCGCGGAGGCGGAGGCGACGGCCAGCAACGCTTCGCCCCCCTCAACAGCTGGCCCGACAACGTGAGCCTCGACAAGGCCCGTCGCTTGTTATGGCCGGTCAAGCAAAAGTACGGAAACGCCATCTCCTGGGCTGATCTCATGATTCTTGCCGGCAACGTTGCCCTCGAATCCATGGGCTTCAAGACGTTTGGTTTCGCTGGTGGCCGTCCCGACACCTGGGAGGCCGACAAGTCCGTCTACTGGGGTGGCGAGAATACTTGGCTGGGAAACAACATTCGCTACGAAAAGGGTCGCGACGGCCTTTCCAAGCATGGCGTTCTCGTCTCTGACGAAAACCCCGACGGCAAACCCATGCATTCGCAGAAGCTTGAGTCGCCCCTCGCCTCCGCACACATGGGTCTCATCTATGTCAATCCCGAAGGCCCCGACGGCAATCCTGACCCCGTCGCCGCCGCCCACGACATTCGTGTTACCTTTGGTCGCATGGCCATGAACGACGAAGAGACGGTCGCTCTCATCGCCGGTGGCCATACTTTCGGCAAGACCCACGGCGCTGCACCGGCAAGCAATGTCGGCGACGAGCCCGAGGCGGCCGGCTTGGAAGAGCAAGGTTTCGGCTGGCGCAACCGTCACGGCTCCGGCAAGGGCCCCGACACCATCACTAGCGGCCTCGAGGTGACGTGGACCAAGACGCCCACCAAGTGGAGCAACAGCTATCTGGAGTATCTCTTCAAGTATGACTGGGAACTCACCAAGAGTCCTGCTGGCGCCAGTCAGTGGGTGGCCAAGAACGCAGAGCCCATCATCCCTGACGCCCACGACGCCTCCAAGAAGCATCTGCCGACGATGTTGACGACGGACCTGTCGCTGCGCTACGACCCCGAGTATGAAAAGATTTCTCGCCGCTTCCTCGCGAACCCAGACCAGTTCGCCGACGCTTTTGCCCGAGCCTGGTTCAAGCTGACGCATCGCGACATGGGACCCCGTGTCCGATACCTGGGTCCCGAGGTGCCGGCGGAGGAGTTGCTCTGGCAGGACCCGATCCCGGCCGTCGACCACGCCCTGGTTGACGAATCCGATATCGCTGCCCTGAAGAAGGAAATCCTCGCATCCGGCCCCAGCCTGTCCGATCTGGTCTCCGCCGCTTGGGCCTCGGCCTCGACCTTCCGCGGCGGCGACAAGCGTGGTGGCGCAAACGGTGCTCGCATCCGCCTGTCACCCCAAAAGGACTGGAAGGTCAACAGCCCGCAGCGCCTCGCAAAGGTGCTGCAGCACCTGGAGGCCGTCCAGAAACGCTTCAACGACGGGCAAAAGGGTGGCAAGAAGGTCTCTCTGGCCGACCTCGTCGTACTTGGTGGCTGCGCTGCCGTGGAGAAGGCGGCTGCCGACGGAGGCTGTGCCGTCGCCGTGCCCTTCACGCCGGGCCGCATGGACGCCTCGCCCGAACAGACGGACGTCCAATCGCAGGGCCACCTGGAGCCCTACGCCGACGGGTTCCGCAACTACGGCCAGTCGACGCCGCACGTCAAGCTCGAGTTCCTGCTCGTCGACAAGGCTCATCAGCTGACATTGACGGCGCCCGAGATGACGGCGCTGGTCGGCGGTCTCCGTGTCCTCAACGCCAACCACGACGGGTCGCCCGAAGGCGTCTTCACCAAGCGCCCGGGCGTGCTGACCAACGACTTCTTTGTCAATCTTCTCGACATGGGGACCCTCTGGAAGGCTAGCGGGCCCAACGCCGACCACTTCGAGGGCTGCGATCGCAAGACGGGCAACAAGACTTGGACTGCCTCCCGCGTGGACCTCATCTTCGGATCGCACGCCGAGCTCCGCGCCATCTCCGAGGTATACGGTAGCGCCGACAGTCGCCAGAAGTTCACAAAGGACTTTGTCGCAGCGTGGGACAAGGTGATGAATCTTGATCGCTACGACCTGAACAGGAAGGAAACCCGCGCCAGTCGCCTGTAGGCCGCACTGGAAACGGAGAGCATGGCGACTTAGTATGTCTGGGAAAGGGGGTTCGGGATCATCTGTACGCTCAGAGTAGATATTTGCTATGCCACTTGCGTGCTTTGCTTATGGACAATTTGACGATACTATCATGTTTCCCCTTGAAGCTGCGCCTCTCTGTGTGGACGGGCACAAGATCTACTAGGTGAGATGGAAGAAAGCGCTCCAGGGTACGACAGCTAATGAGATGATCGGCGAAGAGCGCCTTCGTCAGATTCATGAGTTTCATGTCGTCACCACATCAAGTCTCTCTCTTGTCAACTGTCAGGTTTTCATTCACGGGATGAAGTCACGGGATGAAACTGCAAACATATGGAGATGGAAGTCCACCCTGTGCAACTCCGATCAGCCCTGCAAGCACTCGCTCCCTCAGCTGTACACACACGTGTATCACCCACGTCATCGACTTACAAAAACTTACGAAACCGTGATGACCAAAGTCTCCACACAAAAAAACGCAGTTGAGAACAGGCTCCGGTTTCGTGGGCCTCCGATCGTTTCCGATGGGGTTCGCTGGGGGGGGGGGGGGGTTGTTTAGTGGCGCGTTTGAACATGACTTTATGGGGAAGCGGAACTGGAGCCGGTTCGTTCGGTCGAGAAGGGGGTGGTTCGCTACCCTGGTTTCCGGCACGACTAGCTTGCGATACTAATGGTTAGACCGGCTGCCCGTCTTGACGCTTGACAGAAACGGCGGCAAGACCGATTCTGAATTGGTGATGGTGGTGAGGAGGACAATGGCTCAGAGATGGAGGTTACGCCTGCTAAAGACCCTCGTTACCTAAGCCTAACAGTTAACCCCCAACTACCCTTACACCCTAGGATTTGACGACTAGGGATAGCTGGAGAGATGGTTTCCATGAATGAAGGGCACGACAACCGGCTAAGAGCCTCGAGTTGAGAGACAAGGCGAGCGATCCGTCATCATCGTTTTTTCAATCGTCGTCTCCGTTGTCGCAATGATGATGAGAGTTATCCATCTGGTGAGTGCCGGACTTGTGTTACGAGCTCCTTGGTTCTGCAAGCAAAAAAAGAAGACTCTCGGTAATACAGGCAGAGATTCGTCCCATTGTTTTCATCCATACTGCAATTGTTTTCGTATGTGTGTACTGTTTCGTTTCCACACAAGGGATTGCCGTAGTGCGGGAATTGAGACAGCGAGCAAGCGGAAGACATACAACATAGTGTCAGATGCCGCATTCCAGCAGCTTTGTTAGTCCATCTGCCCTCGGTTGTCCAGCTACTACGCAGTGAAGGCTACCGCATGCGAAGCGCAGGAATAGAGATGATGTGTTTTGTTATTCTCTGTTCGCCTGTCACACGAGTGAGGGAGGAAGAAAGCGTTGCCTCTACCCTGAGCTATCAAAGTTCGGGGTTGAAGAACCCCTAAACTCTGTCGATGTCGGGCAACCCCTACAGAGACGGGGGCAATCAACGATTGAATCCCTCAGGCGACGTCGTCGTCGTCGTCGTCGACGGCTCGAAGAGACAGGCGGACAAGTGTCTTAGCTAGTGCCGTTCCCTGGCCTTGGGTCTCTGCTATGATCGTTCGCTTGGCGTTGTTGCAGCGACGGCTTGCGGCTCGTAGTCGTGCAGGCATAGTAGGCTAACTCGTCTCGGCAATCGTCAAGAGGAATATCCCCATGGGATTTTGCCGTTCTCGTTCAGTTTCGAACGAACGAGAGACAAGCATCATGATGGAATCCGGGAAACTTGCCCACTGCATCCGGCAGCGGGATGGAGCACAGGAGAATGGGCGTATCCCTTGTCTCTTCTTCTCTATCCTCTTTTCCATCCTATCGTCTTCCTGCTATAAGAGTCCTTGACTGCACCCACCATGAGCTGAAGTTCAACAGCACAGCTCGTTCGTCTCTCGTTCATCACATCTCATCACTCGTTTCTTAACCCAACTCCTTTTTCTTTTTTCCTTTTCTCTTCTTCTTTACATTTTTTTTATTACCCGCTTTAACCGTTTTTAAAAACTTGATCTTTTCTATACTCTCGTTAATCATGCATTTCCTTATTGCACCCTTGATTTTGGGCGCAGCTGCTTCCGCCGCGGAGCAGCATCGTAACGCTCACGAGGCCGGCACCGTCGCCTCCGTCCCGGAGATCCGAGAGAATGTCGGCGCCGTTTCTTCTGAGAAGCAACTCGGTGGCCATGGGACTCCGTTGATGATGAACTCGGCCAAGTTCCGCCAGCATAAACGTCAGGACGACGGCTACGGCGAGGACGCTGCCGCCGCCGAAAACGGTTACGGCGGAGAGGCTGCCGTCGGAGGAGACGGCTACGGAGGAGAGGCTGCCGCCGGTGGAGACGGCTACGCCACCAGCGACCAGGCTGCCTACGATGCTGCTCCCAACAACGGTTACTCGAACAACGAGCAGCCGGCCTCCGGCGGAGAAGGCTACGGAGGAGAGGCTCCCGCCGGTGGAGAAGGTTACGGCGAAGAGGCTGCCGCCGGAGGAGACGGCTACGGAGAAGAGGCTGCCGCCGGTGGAGACGGCTACGGCACCAGCGACCAGACTGCCTACGATGCTGCTACCAACACTGGTTACTCCAACAACGGGCAGCCGGCCTACGATGCTCCTGCCAACGAAGGCTACGGGGGCGACTCCTACGGTGCCCCTGCTCCTGCCCCTGCTGAGGAGGGACCTGCCTACGATCAGCCGGTCAACGAGGAGCCGGCCTACAACGAGGCGCCGGCCTACAACGAGCCTGCGTACCCCGAAGGACCGGCGTACGAGCAGCCGGCCAACGAGGAGCCTGCCTACGAGGAGGGTCCTTCCTACGATCAGCCGGCTTATGAGCAGCCTGCCTACAACGAGGCCCCGGCCTACGAGGAGGGTCCGGCCAACGAGGAGCCTGCTTACACCGAGGGGCCGGCTTACGAGCAACCGGCCTACAACGAGGCCCCGGCCTACGAGGAGGGTCCGGCCAACGAGGAGCCTGCTTACACCGAGGGGCCGGCTTACGAGCAACCGGCCTACAACGAGGCCCCGGCCTACGAGCAGGGTCCGGTAAATGAGGAGCCTGCCTACACTGAAGGTCCGTCCTACGAGCAGCCGGCTTACGAGCAGCCTGCCTACGAGGAGGGTCCGGCCTACGAGGAGGGTCCGGCTAACGAGGAGCCTGCCTACACCGAAGGACCTGCGTACGAGCAGCCAGCTTACGAGGAGGGCCCGGCTTACGAGCAGGGCCCAGCCTATGAGGAGGGTCCGGTCAACGAGGAGCCTGCTTACACCGAAGGACCTGCGTATGAGCAGCCGGCTTACGAGCAGCCTGCCTACGAGGAGGGCCCGGCTTACGATGAGCCTGCCTATACCGAAGGACCTGCGTACGAGCAGCCGGCTTACGAGGAGGGCCCAGCTTACGAGGAGGGCCCGGCCAACGAGGAGCCTGCTTACACCGAAGGACCTACGTATGAGCAGCCGGCTTACGAGGAGGGCCCGGCTTACGAGCAGGGCCCGGCCTACGAGGAGGGCCCGGCCTACGAGGAGCCTGCTTACACCGAAGGACCTACCTACGAGCAGCCGGCTTACGAGGAGGGTCCGGCCTACGAGGAGCCAAGCTACAACGAGGCTCCTTCCTATGAGCAGCCGACTTATGTCCAGCCGACCTACGAGCAGCCAGTTTACGAGCAGCCAGCTTATACTGAGACACCCACCTACGAGGAGCCGGCCTACACGGAGACCCCCACGTATGAGGAGCCGGCCTACACGGAGACTCCCACCTACGAGGAGCCGGCGTATACTGAGACTCCTACTTACGAGGAGCCTGCCTACACCGAGGGCCCGAGCTATGAGCAGCCATCTTATGAGCAGCCGGCCTACGAGGAGCCTGCCTACACTGAGACCCCTACCTACGAGGAGCCGGCTTATACTGAGACTCCTACTTACGAGGAGCCTGCCTACACCGAGGGCCCGAGCTATGAACAGCCATCCTATGAGCAACCTGCTTATGAGGAGCCTGCCTACACTGAGACCCCTACCTACGAGGAGCCGGCCTATACTGAGACTCCCACCTACGAGGAGCCTGCCTATACTGAGGGCCCAAGCTACGAGCAGCCATCCTATGAGCAGCCGGCCTACGAGGAGCCTGCTTACACCGAGACCCCTACCTACGAGGAGCCGGCCTATACTGAGGGCCCAAGCTACGAGCAGCCATCTTATGAGCAGCCGGCCTACGAGGAGCCTGCTTACACCGAGACCCCCACCTACGAGGAGCCGGCTTATACCGAGGGCCCGAGCTACGAGCAACCCGCCTACGAGGAGCCTGCTTACAATGAGACCCCCACCTACGAGGAGCCGGCCTACACTGAGACTCCTACCTACGAGGAGCCTGCCTATACTGAGGGCCCGAGCTACGAGCAGCCAACCTACGAGGAGCCTGCTTACACGGAGACTCCTACCTATGAGGAGCCTGCCTACACCGAGGGCCCGAGCTACGAGGAGCCGAGCTACGAGGAGCCAGCTTACAACGAGCCGGCCTATGAGGAGCCTGCCTACGAGGAGCCTGCCTATACCACCGCACCGCCGCAGTATACCCAAGCTCCTTCGTATCCCCTGCCTCCCAAGGAGCCCTCCTACGAGCCTGAGCAGCCCGATTACCCAGAGGCGCCTGCCTACCCTCTGCCTCCCTCTTACGAGCCGGAGCAGCCTGCTTATCCCGAGCAGCCAAGCTACGAGCCGGAGCAGCCTCCTTACCCTGAGCAGCCCAGCTACGAGACTGAGCAGCCTCCTGCTCCTGAGCAGCCTGCTTATCCTGAGCAGCCGGGTTACGAGACTGAGCAGCCTCCTGCTCCTGAGCAGCCTAACTACGAGCCCGAGCAGCCTGCTTATCCCGAGCAGCCTAGCTACGAGCCTGAGCAGCCCGCCTATCCTGAGCAGCCCAGTTACGAGCCCGAGCAGCCTGCTTACCCTGAGCAGCCCAGCTACGAGCCCGAGCAGCCTGCTTATCCTGAGCAGCCTAGCTACGAGCCCGAGCAGCCTGCTTACCCTGAGCAGCCCAGCTACGAGCCCGAGCAGCCTGCTTATCCCGAGCAGCCTGCCTATCCCGAGCAGCCCAGCTACGAGCCTGAGCAGCCTGCTTACCCTGAGCAACCCAGCTACGAGCCTGAGCAGCCTGCCTATCCTGAGCAGCCCAGCTACGAGCCGGAGCAGCCTGCCTACCCGGAGCAGCCGTCGTATGAGCCTGAGCAGCCTGCCTATCCTGAGCAGCCTAGCTACGAGCCTGAGCAGCCTGCCTACCCCGAGGAGCCGTCCTACGAGCCTGAGCAGCCTTCGTACGAGCCTGAGCAACCTGGCTACCCCCAGGAGCCTTCGTACGAGCCGGAGCAGCCCGCTTATGAGCCGGAGCAGCCTTCGTACGAGCCTCAACAACCTGGCTATCCCGAGGAGCCGTCTTACGAGCCGGAGCAGCCTTCTTACGATGAGCCGTCGTACGATGAGCCTTCTTACGATGAGCCTTCGTACGAAGAGCCCGAGGAGCCTGAATTCGATGAGCCTGAGGAGCCCGAGGAGCCGGAGGAGCCTGAGGAGCCGACGGAGCCTTACTACAAGGAGCCTGCTTTCCCGACTTACACGACTTATCCTGTCTACAACAAGCCGGGCCCGAAGCCGTGCCCGTCGTACGAGGAGACTATCGAGCAGCCTGCTTACGAGCAGCCTTCGTATGAGCAGCCCACCTACGAGCAACCTTCGTACGAACAGCCTTCGTACGAGCAGCCCAGCTACGAGCAGCCTTCGTATGAGCAGCCCAGCTACGAGCAGCCGTCTTACGAGCAGCCTTCGTATGAGCAGCCCTCCTACGAGCAGCCGTCTTACGAGCAGCCGTCTTATGAGCAGCCGTCTTACGAGCAGCCGTCTTACGAGCAGCCGTCTTATGAGCAGCCTTCCTACGAGCAACCTTCGTACGAGCAGCCTTCGTACGAGGAGCCCTCCTACGAGGAGCCGTCTTACGAGCAGCCGCACTACCAGCACAACGAGTACCGGACAATCGTCAAGCCTAACGCTCCGTACAGCACGTACCAGCCTGGTGACGAGTACGCCAACGAGCCGCCTACTGTGAGCGTCTCGAAGGGTGCCATCGTCTCGACGTGGGCTGGCGCCTACGTCCTCGCTGGTCTGGCCGCTTGGTTCGCCATCTTCTAGAGATGACGATCTATGGGGGAACGGAACGGTCTACAGCTGAGAAAAAAAAAGGGGGATTCAGAGTCAAGTTGGGAGTCTCAGTCGCGCCGAGCGCTTCTGAAGCACACATTTTGCCTTTGAGGTAATTGGGTCGTGGGAAGAGAGAGAGAGAGAGAAAAAACAGATTTTAGGCACCGCAGAGGCGTCAATCCTCAGCTCCTTTAGTCTTTGTATCCTAGCTTTACCAGACCAACTAATTGATAATCACGGTTACAATTTACCTGTGTGTTTGTCTTACTGCTTCTCATATGTAATACCACCGAGTGTGAGGAGAAGGTTTATCTGAAAGCAAGCCAGTGAGAAGGGATTCAGACCTTGTTTCTACTCGTAAGTAAGCAAGTTCAGCTTGGTCGAGTTGCTTTGTGTAATGATGGAGTAATGAACTACCAAGACGGGCTCGGGAAAATGCCTCAGCCATCTGACTTGTGAAAGTAATTCCTCCCAACTTGCTAGGCGGTTACATCACCAAGCTGCTTAGGTTGCAGCGGTTGTGTCACGGTTCGACGGATGGGTTGATGGGAGGAGCCAAGCTCATACAACCAGCTGGTTCAACCTGCCTTTGCTCCGTACGAGCATCTGCCAGCTACATATTGGCAAGTAATGGGGTGTGTAAAACAGGCAGATGTGAATCCCTAGTTAAGCCGTCACTTACTCTTCGTTGTTTCGAGCAGGTCGGAATTTCTAGCAGAGCAGGCAAGGAAAAAAACGGCATCTTATATCGAGCTGGGCGAGTATCAGCCGTGTTTTTTTTTTGTGTATGTATGTATAAAAAGGGTAGAGAAAGGTCTTGCTTTTACTTTGCTTGGCTCGAACTCAGCCTGAGCCATTCCATCTTCCTTTCTATTGGCGATGGGGCTTCATCTCACTCCATCGTCGAATTTAGAAACGAGTTCATCCTTTGTAGGCCACAGAGTCTCCCAAGTTTAAAAGAGAAACGATGAGGCTCTCCCTATTCGAGGCCCTCGCAGTGCTTCTAGCGGCGTCTACATTCTCGGCTGCGCAGGTTGGCGCCGGGGTGGTGCCTCGGTGGGAATATCACAGCCCACTGTGGGAGGAGGAGGTTCAAGATCAGCTGTGTAGCGATCCGGGAGTGAGTTGCCGTGCCGGAGAAGGCTATCCGGCTTCGTCACACTAATGGCATGCTACTCCAATCGGCTGGCTGCAGTCATCGTGCCATCCAGATGTGAGCCTGCAAGTCTAAGGGAAACGACGTGAGCGACTCCCCCCCTCCTGACTTGTGATACCTATTCAGGCTTCGAATTGCTGCTTCGGAGGCTGTTGCGCGAATCCTTCTGGGAACGGCTCCATATGTGGTGGCAGCGTAGGTGCATTGATCCAGTCTGGCGTGCGTGGTTGGTTGATGCTGACAATCTCCGGAGTGTTGATGACTTCGTTCTAAGCATGGTATCGTGAGGAATATATATCCATCGGCCGCTTCTACGATACATCCAAGGCGAGTCATAGAGTCAAAGGAGTCAAAGAGGATCGCAAAGTGGTATCATCATTAAATATAGCGAGCACATAACATACTTACATACACAATATAGCCATCATCATCTTCTACTAGTATTCGGCTTGTACTTCTCCATGCAACTCTGCAGCAACTCGTCCACGAAGCTCGCCTCGTCTCGGGTAGCCCCGGCGGTGTCGCGTCCGGTAGCCGTGACGCTGTACGACTCCTCCTCCGGCGCGGTCGGCAGGTTTGGCCGGAAGGGACGGTTCGGCCCCGGACCGGAGTTGGACTCGATGGTCTTTGCCTTTTCCATCCTGTCCAGCTCGTCCATGTCTTCATCATCATCGGACGACGACTGTTGAGGCGAGTTGACGTTAGCAATGACAACGTACATATGTATTATGTAAGACGGGGGGGGGGGGGATGATTGAGAGAGAATACACACCTGATGATAGTCCACCACAACCTCCTGAGACACGAGAATGCTGCCGCCGTGACGACCGTCTGATTGGCCAGCGGGCGCCATGGCCGAGGCCAGGGGTTGGGTATCTCCGTTTTGGGCATTAGCACCAGCAGCGGCGGACGAGTTGCTGGGCGTCGCCGCTCGGCCGCCGTTCCTGGCCATGGCGGCCGAAAATCCCCTCAAGCTCTGGGCCAAGGCTTGGTGAGACGCGCGGTGGGGAACATTCTTCCTGAACGGGCGGCCCGGCCTGACGAACTCCATGAAGCTCGAAGGGCCTGCCGTGCCGGGACCGATGGTCGAGCTGCTGGGCGGGAAGTGAAGGCCGTTCTGCTCGACGCCGCCGGTGGGACTTCGACCACCGGGGCCGGTGAATCCCTGGCTGAAGAACTGGCGGATCTTGAAGAACTGCAGCGGAATGGCCTCGCAGTTCCGGAACGAGATCTTGGTGTGGATCGGGAGCACCAGCTGGAATGCCAGGACGGAACAGGTGGCAGACTTGTCGATGGACGAGCACGGAACCTGGAACACGCTAGTGTTGAGTCTGGCTTCGTCGAAGACGGGCTGGTCGATCAGCGTCCGCAGAGAGGTGATGGCCTCCAACAGCTGTCTGGCGAAGTGACGCTCTCTAGCCGAGTCGTAGCGGTCGATGTCGAGATTCTCGATGATTTCCGGAGTCGTCATTCCCTGAAGGCCCTTGAGAATCTCCTTTTGCCACGGCCTGAGAGTTTCCTTCTGTAGATGGATGGCGGGAAGCAGGTTCTTCGCCTTTCTCTGGACGAGAACGTCGAAGCCGCCAAAATCGACCCTGGCTCGTACGGCGAAGAGGCCGACGTGAACACCGGGGCGGAGATCGGCGTCCTGCTCCGTGAAATTCGACATGATCCGGAGACGGGCCGCAAAGTCCGGCGTCTTGATCTGCATGCCGGTTCGGATGGAGCCGAGCACGCGGTGCAGCTCGGCGAAGCGGAAGCCTGCCGCCTCTAACTTCTCCACCTCTCGCCGGCTGCTGACGTGACGGACGAGGAACATGAGCGATCCTTTCCCTTGCTGCCCTCCTTCGTCTCTGCTGCTCTCGTCCTGCTTCTCTCCGCCGGAGCCGTTGGACGGAGGCTTCACGAAGGAAGTGGTCGAAGAGCGATACAGCGGCAAGTCGGAGCCTCCTCCGGTGTAGGCGCCGGAGATGCGATTGGCCGAGGCGGAGATGTCGCCGGTAGCGAAGATTTCGTCCCAGAGGGTGCCCGTGTTCTCGAGGTCGTCCTTCATCCTGGTTGAGAGAGACGAAGCTGCCAGACAATACAGCTCGCAGAGAATCATGTTGTAATTCTCTACGGCCTCGCCGTCGTCGCGGAGCAGCTTGAGCTTCAGCTTGCGCTTGCTCTTGGTGGAGAGGCTGGTGACGTGATCCTCCATGCCGCCAAGAACGTGGGCGATTCTCGGCCAGTTCCGCGACGCCCAGAACATCCAATGGAAGACGGGGTTGGAGGTATCGAAGGAGTCGTTGTTGTTGGACTGGGGGTTTGCGTGCGTCAGCTATACGTACGTCTGTGTAAGGGGGTGAGGTTGATTCAAGAAAGGGCTTACAGTAGGGATAAAGGTGTCGGTGACAACTTCGCTAGGAAGAAGACCCTCTTGGCTGACCATGATTCTGCCACGATCGTCGAAGACGGCGGCGGCGAGGGCGACTTTCTGAGCCTTCTTGGCGTAATCTTTCTTGATCCAGTACGAGTAGAGGGCGCTGATGATTGTGAAGACGAAACCTCCAACCGTCTATTTGTTTTTGTCTTTGCGTTAGAGATGGACGAACCTTGAGAGACAGTGGTGCGTAGTAAAGGAAACTTACCAAGCAGATGACGACGATGATTGCGCCCTTCAAGGAAAATGTCGGTCCAGTGTGGTGCGGCGGAAGCAGCTTGAACCTGGTGCCGGCAGCGGCGCACCAGTTCTCGCCGGAGATGGCCGCCGTCAGGACCAGGGCGCAGATGGGCCTCTTCCACCAGGCGTTGGTCCAAGCCGACTCGAAGACGAAGAGGAAAGCCAGGGCGGCGATGTTGGAGAAGACTGCTATCAGAGCGGCGCCCACGATGTAGCCGGCGCGGTAGACGGGCTTGTAGTTGCTGATGGATGCATCCGCCAGGTAATGCATGCCGACGAGCGTCGCGCCGGAGAGGAAGCCTGCCAGGGTGATGCGGATCCAGCACACCCTCCCATGGCGGGTGATGATGACGAAAGCTATGAACAGGACGACGATGGGGACGAAGAGGGCGGCGACGGCTCGGCCGGTGTTGAAGACGAATTCAAACTCGTGCTGTCCTTGGAGGAAGTGAACGGCCCTATAACCGATGTAGTGCTTGGGGGGGGACGATCGTTAGCAAAGAGGCGCGGGTAGCAGACTATGATGGTCTATCCTTACCATAGACCACATGGCGATGCCGCCCATGGATATCGCGGCACCAGCGAGTAAGAGTCTATTGATCTTGATTAGCTTTTCTTCTTCTTCGTCTTCGTCGTCTTCTGTTTAACTGGGAGAGAGAGAGAAGAGCATACAGGTTGTGGATTCCCTTGTTGGACGTCTGCCGGCGAATGAGCTCAAGAGCGGAGCTGGCACCGACAAAGCAGATGATGACGCTGACGACGATGAAGCCAGCTTCGAACTTGAACGGGACAAGCTTGCCCTCGAATTGACGAAGCAACAACTCCTGCGCGGACGCCATCTTTGCTCGATTACCTAGTTGACAAGGCTGGGGAAAAGAAGTGAATGGCAGTTGATAAATACTGCTCCAGGTTGAAGGCATCGGGGGGGGGGAACATGGTCGACCATATATCAGGCAACAGACTTTCTAGACATGTAATTGTTTGGTGGAGTGACGGCATTGTCCGAGCGTGGCTTGGGTTGAAGAAGGGGGGCGTGCACAAGCTGAGAAGGGGGGGGAAACGCCGGGTTGAGATGTGTTATGTCAACAGCTTCGGCTGTGTGTCCATTCCCCTTCCTCGTAGGTAACTAGGGGAGGCATGTAGGTGGTGGTGGTGGTGGTGATGATGACTTGTGCCTCTGTCCTCGTCCATCGTAGGTTCCGAGGTTCATGCAATCGAGCCTCTCAGTTCGAAGTTGTTGAAGCAATACTCCCCATCTCAACCCCGAACAGCCATCATGTTGCTCTCAACCGACACACACAGCATTGACCGCATGGGTAGTAAATCAACTCCCCCCGGACTTGTAAAGCCTCTCTACCACATCAAGGGCCGCCTTGCCCACGGACGATTTTTCTCACTCAGCCGCTTTCCTTTCGTCCGAAGAGCCACGGGATTTTTTTTAAACGTGAAACAAACGGAGCGACGTCTCTTTGCTCGCCACCGTGGAATATCCCCATTCCTCGGCGTCTCCATCCCAAGCTTGCTGCTGTCCCCTAAAAAAAAGGTAGTTTAAAGGTTAAGGGCTGATGAAACAATGGGCGGGAAGGGGGATTTGCAAAAAAAACCCTACCGTGGCACATCCTGGAACTATTCCTCTTGAAGTCAAGTCTCTCTCTCTTTCTTTCTCTCTCTCTCTCTGTGTCTCTTTTGCCGTCGTAACCCGTTTCGAGTCAAGGCTGGTTGTTTGCTGCCTAGGTAGGTATTTGTTAGTCTGTTTCACCTTTATTTTGCTAGACCCGAGTGTGCTATTTTTTCCCACACCTTTGGCAGCTTCGTTCGCGTGGCTGCGCTTCTTTAGCTGCTGTCACCCCCGAACGCATGAGTAGTTTGGCTGGCGCCGAGAAAGTTGTTGAATGGTTGCTTTGCATCTCTGAAGGCTAATCGCTCTTGAGCCTCTCTCTCTTGTGAGGCCGCTACTGGGTCTAAAAAGGGTGTTTTTGTTCCGCAACTACGAAGACTATTTGCTCACCTTCAATAAGTTACGCTTCGTATACTGGAAGCAACCCAAGGCCCTGACTTGCGATGCAAAGGACTTTTTACCGAAACCCCTGTTATTCGCTGCGTTGCGAAGTGTGTCGTCTCAACTCTTTATCCACCTTATTACGGACGTACACATGTCCAGTTACTCGTCTTAGTTTCGGCCATTTCTTTGTCCATCGCGCTATCGGCTGTCGATGCTCTCATTCAACAAAGGTCTGTCATCTTCCTTATAATCGATACATGTGAAAGCCTTATAAGGTGAACGGCATTGTGTGACGACGATGGGGGCCATGATATCAGATCTTCCCGCCTACTGATTTCCTACGTCATTGCGGGGAACGGAGGAACGGGGGGGGGGCCGTGGGGGGCCGGGACCGGGGATGGGGAGACACACGCCTATAAGCAGGGGAGCGCCCTATTTCACTTTGATTCAACCTACATGCAGGTCCGCACACATGTGTGTGTGTATATACCTACTCAATAATACTCATAGTCTCATACATCTCCATCTTCTACATACACATGTGCCAGTAACAAGAGATAGATGGGTATTAGTTTACAGTCCGTACTGCCGAGGCTCTTCTTCTTGAACCTTTATAGCATCGGCAGTTGTTGATTCATGGTGAATACGATGCTGATGCTTCGCCTTCTTTTATTCTCCACTCTCCAAAACGCAACAGACTACTATGACCGCAGTCAGGTCTAATTTCCAGAGCATGCCGCAGCAAAGGAAGAGCTGCAGGAACAGTCGAGTGCCTCCTGAAGACTCATACATCTCGTCCAGGCACAAGTGAATTATACCAGTCAATCAACCACTTGTATGTAAGTTGTCATGGCCTTTTTCTTCAGCTTCGTCATCTTCCTTGGTTGCCACATATCGCGTTGTGCATGATTGCCGTAGACTTTCCATCGTCCGACCGCCGGAACTGGGAGCCGACGTCGACACCGTCATCGAGACCTTCACTCGGCCCCTTCAGAGAGACCTGCTGGACTTTCAGGCCGACGATTCCTCGCTTCTGTCGCTATGCTTGCCCAATACGCGCGGCGTGAGCGATTGCCACGCCACCGTCGTCTTCAAAGACTCGCCTCTGACGACGGATAGAAAGGGCCGAGGCAAGAGACCTACATGGAACTATTCCATCATCGCCGACCCGGCTCGGAACAACAGACAGGTCGACTTTGAAAAGCACCGGAGCGACGAGGAGGATCTCCATCTCCCCCTGCAGCTGGCCGTCAACAACGCCATCGCCAACTCGACAGTCATCCCGGACACCGTCTTCTTCTCCCCCGATCCGGGAGGCGACGCCAGCCAGAACGCGGCCATGAGCTCCGGAGCGGCAACCATGGCCCGAACGTTCCTCTTCATCTTCGCCATCGCTCACTTCACCATCATCTACCGGCTAACTTCCTTCATCACCTCGGAGCGGGACGCAGGCCTATCCCAACTTATCGACTCGATGGGAGGCGGCAGCACCATCACCACGCGCGTGCTGAGCTGGCTCGTCGTCTTCGACCTTGCCGCCTTGCCTTGCTATCTAGGCCTCGGCATTCTATACCAGCGCATGTTCTTCCGCGCTTCGGGCGTAGCCACCCTCATCGGCTGGCAGATCCTCAACGGGCTCGCCGTCAACAGCTCGACCGTCTTCGCGGCCGCCTTCTTCTCCAAGGCGCGCACCTCCGCAGTCTACGTCATCATCATCTTCATCGCCATGTCGATAGCAGCCCAGTGGTACTCGTTCGACGCCAAGCCACCTGCCTCCTCCGTCGTTCTCTTCCTCACTCTTTTCTTCCCGAGCGTGAACAGCTTCTTCTTCTCGCAGCAGATGTGCCTCTGGGAGATCAGCGGTCAGCCTGCCGATCCCGCCAAGTTCCCACCTGAAGTCCCCGATATCCCTTCCAAGTCATACGGTGTCAGCCAGGGGACGATGCTCTGGTTTCTGGTGCTCAACATCTTCATCTATCCCGTCGCCGCGATATGCGTAGAGAAGCTTCTCCACGGCATTCACTTCCGCAAGAGGAAATTCTCCGCCAGAACCGTTGGCTCGGAAGGCATCATTGCCCAGACACTGGAGCTGAGCAAGTCATTCTTCCCCAGCCTTGCCGCGCGCGTCTTCTGCCGTGGAAAGAGGAGAAGAAAGCCTGTAAAGGCGGTGGACGGGGTCGAGTTTGACATGCATCTCGGCCAGATCACGTGCCTTGTCGGCCCCAACGGGTCTGGCAAGACGACTACCCTCCACATGATGGCGGGATTCATCAGCCCTACGCAGGGGTCGATTCGATTAGGGCTGAAGCCATCGCAGATCGGAATTTGCCCTCAGAGGAACACGCTATGGGATGAACTCACCGTCGAGAATCACATATACCTATAGGACGCCATCAAAGCCGGCAACAGATCTCGTCAAGAGCTCGATCAGCTCATCGACGAGTGCGATCTCAAGCCGAAGCGCAAGTTCAAGGCAAGAGAACTCAGTGGCGGCCAGAAGCGTAAGCTCCAGCTAGCATGCATGTTCGTGGGCGACTCGTCCATCTGCCTGATCGACGAGTGCACCTCAGGCCTCGATCCGCTTTCCCGGCGGGCAATCTGGGAGATCCTACTCAATCAGTGCTCTCGGCGAAGCATCGTCTTCACCACCCATTTCCTCGACGAGGTCGACATCCTTGCCGACCAAATCGTTCTCCTCTGCCGGGGTAAGATCAAGTGCCAAGGCGCGTCGGCTCAGCTCAAGACCCTCTATGGCGGAGGCTACAAGGTCCTTGCACCTCTCTCCGCTGGCGTTATCCAGAGCAGCTATCCTCCTGTCGCTCACCGGGACAAGCTCATCTACCAAGTGCCTGACTCGCATACTGCGGCGAAGATGGTTTCCAACTTTATTGCCTCGGGGACGACAGATGTCGCCATCTCCGGCCCCCAGTTCGAAGACGTTTTCCTCAACCTCCTGAGCGAGGAAGACCTGCTTAGCTATGCCGAAGATGCTACCAAGGATGAATCCAGCTCTCAATTAACATCTGGCAAAGTAACGTCATTCTGGGTCCAGTTCGGAGTCCTCTACAGGAAGCGATGGGCCGTTCTGAAGATCTCGTGGATCCCATACGTCTCGGCAGTCTTCATACCAGTAGCGCTGGGAATGCTGGTATCAACCTTCTTGATAGACTTCAAGATACCCAAATGCGACGCCTTGGCAGATACGCCATTTCCTCTCGAGGCCTCTTCGCTGAGCTGGAACGAGTCCTGTCCTCGGGAAAGCTTCTGCCAGCAGCTCTCCGTCGCCCCGTCATCGGCCAACGGCAGCCTGTTCAAGCTCGTCCAGGACGGCTTCCAAGAGATGGCCCAGGTCAATGCCAAAAGCTTTCGAGACTTTGTCCAGGTGCACGACTCGCGCAGCGATATGCTCAAGTTCATTTCGCAGAACACGACCAAAGCCGGCCACGGCGGCGTCTTTCTGGCTCAGCCTCCGAAGCCCCTTTGCTCGCCTATAAGACGGTAGCTTCTCTGCAGTCTGGCTCCTTACTAGATCTCTGGAGTCAAATATCTGGGAGCGTGGAGATTAACACTTCCCAAGAGTTGTCGCCCAAATCTCGCCTGGTGAGCAGGCTACCGAATCACAAATGATATCTCTCTCTCTCTCTCTCTATATATATATATATTGGCTGACTTGAATCCTTAGGGAGCTGATCCCATACGAATGGTCTTCGTCTTATTCTCCGCTGTGCTTCAGGTCTTTTATCCGACCTTCTTTGTCCTCTATCCGGCCATGGAGAAATCCCGCAAGGTCCGAGAGCTTCAGTATGCTAATGGTGTTCGACGCGCGCCGCTTTGGGTCGCCTACGGCGCGTTCGACCTCTTCTAGAATCTCATGGTCTCTGTCGGGGTCACGCTGATTACCGCGGGATTGCTGGACTTCAAAGGCCCAATCATGCTGGCACTGCCGGTGCTGATTCTCCACGGCCTGGCGGCTACGATGATGGGATATATCGTGGCCCACTTCACCAACGGGCCACTCCGATCATTCGTCGCCACCCTCGGACTCGGCATGGTTTCGTATACGATAAGTTTGGTCGCAATCCTGGTAAGAAGAAAAGGCTAGACGAAAGTGAGGTATGTATGTAAAAACACCCATCGGCTGACGAGGCTTGTCTAGACGAGCGAATCAGCCGCCGCAAACCGTCCGGGAGATGTCAACATGTCAGGCATCACCTATGGAGCCAACCTGTTCCTCCCTATCGGAAACGTTATCCGGGCGCTGGTCGTGAGCCTAAATCTGATGGATCAAGGCTGCAAGAATGGCAAGGCAGTGGCCGGAGGCTCGCTAGACGGCCTGGGCGGCCCGCTCCTATACCTCGCCCTTCAGACCGTGTCTCTCCTCCTCCTCCTCATCTGGCTCGAGGCCGGTATGCCGCGGCCCTACCTCACCAAGGCCAGAACGGGTTCACGACAAGATGCAGACGTCGAGCTCTCCGCGCTACGCTCCCCTAGCGTCCTCAGCCGAGACGGCGTGAGGGAGGAGGTGGCACGAGCAGAGAGAAGCGAGTCGGATCCTCTGCGTGTTCTACACATCAACAAGGCATTTGGTACTAACAAGGCCGTCGACGACCTGACCTTTGGACTGGCCAGGGGCGAAGTCATGGCTCTCATCGGACCTAATGGGGCCGGTAAATCCACCTTGGTCAATATGATGCAAGGGGAGCTGGTCCCCGACCAGGGACGGATTCTGCTCTGCCAGACAGACAGCAGGTCGCCGTCGGCCAAGACAAACCTCGGGGGTAAGATTGGGGAGCTTGTCTTGCACTGTTTGAAAAAAAAAACGACGTCCTGCTTATACATGGTTCTGGATGCAGTCTGCCCGCAGTACGATGCCCCCGACTTTATGAGTACGAGAGACCATCTGGTCTTTTATGCTCGTATCAAGGGCATCAAGAAGCCCGAGTCCGACGTTAACATCCTCATGGATCAGCTCAACCTGACGCCTCACGCAAAGACGCCAGCCTCGAAGCTATCCGGCGGTAACAAGCGGAAGCTCATGCTCGCTATAGCGCTTATAGGAAAACCGCCCATCATTGTTCTAGACGAGCCGACCTCGGCCATGGATGCTGTCGCGAAGCGCCGTTTTTGGAGGATTATCCAGAACATTGCCGCCGAGCGCTCTGTGCTTCTTACCGTACGATCTTTGCCACTCTTCCACCCGACCCCTTCCCCGTGATACTTACATATATGTGTGACACAGACACATAGCATGGAAGAGGCAGACGCCCTCGCGACACGCACCGCAATCCTAGCGCGGCGATTCCTAGCAATAGGCACGAGCCAAGAGCTGCGCGAGCGCTTCAGCAACGTTTACTACGCCAACATCGTGCTCACGTCGGCGGGCCTCGTGCCGCGCGCCAGCTTCGAGCGCCAGATACTCGGTGGCCAGGTACGTCTTACCTTTCCGGCGCAGGCGTCTGCCCTCGTGGATCTCGTGGAGACGCTCGAGCGTGATATGGGGGTGATGGGCATCGGATGTTACTCCATTAGCGGTCCTACGCTTGAAAACGTGTTTTTGAGTGTTGTGAGGGAGAATAACGTGCAGGAGGAGGAGGAGGAGGAGGAGGAGGAGTTGATAAGGGAGAAGTGAGGTCTTGTGTATGTATGTATGTATGTATGTATATTCTCTGGCATTTTTCATCACGATGTTTATAGAGTAATGAATGACCTGTAATTTCTTCGACTTCTATAGCGAGTCATGTTATGATGCCTCCCTCATCCGATGACATCACTATAAGGCAACGAACAACGAAGTGTGTGTGAATCTGGTATGACTAGGAGTATTCATATTTGCCACGGCACCTATTCCTATTAGACACGATATTCTGAAATTAGCGGTACGTACCTGATAATAAAGATAATTTTTTTTGCCCGGTATAAAGTCGTAGGACGCCTAAAGTTACTCGTAATCTATAGGTATCTATCTTTTCTGCCTACCTCTACCTACTTTTACGTTTCTATGCCTAACTAAGCCTACCTATACCTTCTATACCTACCTCTGCTTACCTCTACTTTTTTTTTCCGGCTAGAAAACGCAAAGCGTGCGCGCGGGTAGATAAAAAGATAGGTACTTACGGACTACGAGCGATATTTAAGTCTCCCTAGGCCTTGTACCGCTATCACGTTACGTGGTAGGGTAGGTCGGAAAATGCCTTAGTAATTCGGTACGTACCGCTAAATCTAGGAGTGTTGTGTCTAATAGGAATAGGTGCCGTGGCAAATATGAATACTCAAAGGGAGCATAGACTGGGTCATGTGAGTGCTGGTCATGTGATAGCCCCCAGCACATACATAGCAGTGGAAGCCTATCAGATCAACCGAAAAATGCCTCTATTATCCGAGGCCTACAAGGCTGCAAGGCTAGAAGCATCTCACCTCTTCGCCGCGATCAGAGCATCAGTCATAAAGAGACAGATCAACACATCCATTCACCCATCCAACGCCCCCAATGGCCCAACCCTCCCCATCTCAACCCCTCTCCGCCGCGCACGGCATCCGCTCCCTCCAAGACGACGACGCCATCTACCACGCATTCGACAGCTACCCCTGGTCCAAGGACAAGACGTTCCTGGTACATCCCATCACCCGCTTCTCCCCCCCCCCCTACCTATTCTCCCTCGCTAAGCCGCATATAGTCCGGTCTATCCGCCATCCTGGGCGAGTCCAACACCAATCCTAACCCTTCACAGGGCTCTCCTCACGACATAGCCACCCACGCCCGCATCTTCTACTACGCCCAGAGGATAGGCGTGCAAATCGACTATTCACAGTACAAGACCTGGCTATCTCAAAAGCCAGACCATCAACCCCCGAACGTCATCCCGGACGATGATACCCCCACGGTCTCGGCTCTGCCGTGGCAGCAGGCCGCACCCAAGGCAGAACTTTACCTCCAACGGCCCGGACCGTCACAAGGCTCCGCTGAGGAACCTAGGTATCCTCTAGGCTTCGCTGAAGTGCTCAAGTTGATACGGGAAGGCAAACCTATTCACAACCTCAGGCAGATCCCAAACACCATCGTCAGAGATCCGGTACGCGCCCACGTAACCAGCGACCCATTCACCTACCTACCTATATAGGAACCCAGGGCTGACTCCTCCGCCTTCGTAGTCTGTTAAGCCTGTCGGCTCCCGCAAAGCGCCCAGGAAGCCTTGGGAGAAGGACACCGTGACTCAACCTCCCGACATCGATGACGAGTTCCCAGCAATCCAAGACGCCCTCTCTGAACCATTGGCAGACCACGAGTCACCATTGGCATCAACTCAGAGCTAAGACAAATCCTGTATTAAAGAGCTTCTGAGCTACTAGCGTCGTCTATCTGCCTCCCTAGGACTCTCCTCCGCCGAAGCGATTTTCTGCCATCGTAGAACAAGATACACACCTACAGCACCTCTCTTTGCTTCTAATAATTCCGCGGGGATCCTGTCCACCAAAATGAAAAACGGGGTTGAAGAAAAAGGCGCAAAAGAAACATGTCAAGTTAAAAAAAAAACAAGGTAGAGGGAAATTACCCGAATGGCTCCGTCAGACTCGGCAATCACTCGACGCCCTGCAATGGGCAGCTAGGAAGTCAGCCGCTATTAAGCTTCGACACAATTCGCCTCGCATAGACTCGAGGCTCGTAAAAAGCTGTAGCCTCCCCCCCCCCCCCCCCCCCCATATTGCAAAATCCATAACCATGATGTGTCCAATGCACCCGGGGTCAGGCAGTAGCCCGCCGGGCGTAGGATGACGTGTGATCTGTAAATTACCTGAGCAGGAAAATGTTCCTAAGAGAGAGTGGTCAAATGCTTGGTGGGCCTTTCATGGAAGAACGCGAGGCGAAATTGGGGCAGAGGAATCAACGCCAAGCTCAACGGTACGATGCTCCGAACCGCGGCCCCGGGCCCATGCGGCCGCCGATACCCGGTCCGACGCCTGGCCCTGGGCGCGTGGTAACGGCGTGATTGGTGCACAGCATGCCCACGCGCGAACCAAACTTGGAACCCCGAAGAGACACCATGTGCTTCCGTATGTGAGCGGCCACCATCTCGCGATGCTGGGGCGAAGCGTTGTTGAGGATCCACTGGACCAGGTAGTTGCCGTATTGGTCGCTGGCAATGTCGATCAGAGGGATCCGAGTTCGGTCCCGCCGACCTTCGCAGACTCGACCGAGATACCGGCCAAGGAAGTCGGTGCCGCCAATCTTGAGGCACTTTTCCACCACCTTGGAGGCGAACTGGTCGGTGCTGTACTCGGCCGCGTAGCGAATGACGTGATCAATCGCACGACTCCTGTCCGGGGGCGCGCCGTGCTCGCACACATGCTGGATGCACCAGTTGCCAAACTGGCCGTGTGCCACGATGTCAATGTTGGCAAGCACCTCTTCGATGCAAGGACGCTGTGAAATGCAGACTCAGCACCGGCTCTTCACCCATTAGACGCGACGGCTGCAACTTACCTTGTCTTCCTCAAGACAGTTCTCAAAGATGTTCTGGACAACGAGGCTGCCCGTCTCGCCCAGCGCAACTTCGTGCCACATGCCCCTGAGCGCCTCGTTGACGAACTTCATGATCTGCGGCGGCGATTCGGTCCAACGAAGCTCAAAAAGCTTCTGCCATACGTGGCAAGCATATCGATGAATCACCGTCTCGGGAATCCGTCGGAGCAGCTCGTGTACCATGATGGCCTTGTACTCTTCCGGCACCGAGTCGAAGGCCTTCTGGACCACATGACAGCCAAAGGGGTCCATGGACAGGTTTAGCGTGTTGCCGCGAATCGCCGTGGCGATCTTGATGACCTGCTCCGGGGTGCCGTGTTCGAAGCATCGCTGGACGAGGAAATTGCCGAACCTGTTGACCATCAAAGGATAGGCCTGCGCCACAATAGCCTCAACTATGTCGTACTTTTGCTCCGGGCTCCCTACCTTGAGCTTCTGCTGGAGGAATATGGAGGCTTGCTGGTCATTGTTGCAAACAATCTTGTC
The DNA here is from genome assembly GCA_003339415.1 of Ophiocordyceps camponoti-saundersi (nom. inval.). Taxonomy (NCBI): domain Eukaryota; kingdom Fungi; phylum Ascomycota; class Sordariomycetes; order Hypocreales; family Ophiocordycipitaceae; genus Ophiocordyceps; species Ophiocordyceps camponoti-saundersi. The sequence continues at coordinate 175,083 of PDHQ01000021.1, read as the reverse complement.
CACAATGTACTTCCAGTTGGCACTCACGTTCTTGTCCAGCAGTCTGCGATAGTTGAGGGGCTCCGTTGCAGGGAGGTACGTCGGGGCGTCCGGAGACATGGCCTTGGGGGCAGTCAGGGTCACGGCGACCGGAGATGGTTTGACACCGCTGCTTACCTCGGTCTTCCAGGTGGCGTTTGAAGTGAACTCAGATGCGTGTGGCGAGAGAGTCGTCCCGATAGGCTGTTGCTGGTAGGGTGGGAACACACCCATGCCCATGGGACCCAAGCCGGGAGCAACATTCATCCCGTTGGACGGCACAGGCAGGGAGCTTGGCATGGAGTCGAAAGGACTGACGGGACCGGCCATGCCGCCGAACCCACCACTGAACTGGTGGGGAGCGCCGGGTCGGTTATCGAAGCGGTGGCCTCGACGGCCGACAGACGGCCGCATGGCCATGTCGGAGTCGGCGGTGAGCCGCTCCCCCCGAAAACCGTCCATGGGAGGGAATGGGCCGCCAGCATCGGCGTATCCCTGGTTGAAGGCACGCCCTCCGGTCCAGTTGGTTGGCGACGGTTCGTGAACCGGGATCGGGACAGGTAGAGAGGTGTTGCTGAAGGTGGCCTTTGCATTGCCCCATATTCCCCGAGCGCGATTGAAAGCCGTGGCCGACATGGCGTCGCTACTGTCCGACTGGGAGTCATCGGTCGTCACCCAGGTGGACTCGCGGGAGAGCGAGGGCATGTTTCTCGGGACACCGAAGCACTGAAGATCAGGGTCCGTCTTGGTCGACCGTGACCTTGCCAGCTCCTGATCCAGCTTGGAGATTTGGCTCTGAGCCCGGGCAAGCTGTAGTTTTAGATGTAAGACCTCGTCGGTTTCGGGTCGAGCGTCATCGAGCGTGGCACTTGCAGGACGAGTGGCCGGAGCTGTAGCCGGAAATCCGTCGGTAGCCGGAGTGAGTGGCAGGGAGCTGCTCGAAGAGGCATGATCCAGCTTCCTCGAAAAGGCGCTGCTGCCGACGCTACCGTTGGCGGCTGCATCTGCTTCGGTACGTTTGAAGAGGTCGCTCTGGTGGCCAAGGGCAAGCTGTTGCTCGCTGAGCCTGGCCAGCAGATTGTCAACCGAGTAGGAGTCGGTCGCTGCAGGGCTTGCCTGAGCCATCTTCCAAAGAGCATCGTTAGCAGCAACGATCAAGAGCGACACGAGAAAAAAAAACATGACTCACCTTTGGGGTTCCCTGGACAGGCTGCTTCATCCTAGTCGCAGCCAAGTGGCTATTCAGGGCAGAACCGCCGTCCTGCACAGAACATTGATGAGCCAAGAGCTGTGGGTATGAAAGGGAAGGACGGCAGATGGGCAGGCGAGGCGAAGGAGAGCATGAACTCACACTGTCAGCGGCCGTATCGAGACACGAGGCGTTTTCGTAAAAGCTGCCAGACGGGACTGCAGCTCCTCGCTGGGGAGTTGATGCGGAGGATTCAGGAGGCGACATGGACGCGGTGAGAGAGAGAGAGAAAACAGCGGTGGTAGGTGTGAGGTGACAGACACAAAGTGCTCTGCTTGAAACCGAAGAAAGGTGAAGTGGTTTGACGAAGGCGGTCGAGAAGGACGAGGTTGAAGAGGGAGAAGAAGAGGAGATGAGGAGGAGGAGGAGGAGGAAGAGGAGGACGAAGAGGAGATGGACGTGGAGGTGCGTCTTGTGGTGAAAGAAAGTTGGGCGAAGGCCTTGACCGGATCGAGGAGGAGGAGACGAGGGGAAGGTAGAAGGGGAACGGGGAAAGTGGCAGCGAGGCCCGACGAGAATCAGTGGACTTCCAGCGGGGGAGTTCAGGGCAGGCCAAGGTACTACTGGGCAACAGTGGTGGTAGGTGGTAAGCTGGGGTGATGGCGATGTGATGACGCGTCTATTTTTCTTCCCCGTTTGATTGCTATTTGAGGAAGGAAAAGAAGAAAAAAACAGGAAGGAATAAAGTGCCCTGAAAAGGAGCTGCAGAGGCGCAAAGGTAGGCTCAGCCGACTATCAGCTGTGGGGGAAATTTGCACGATGGATGAGAGAGGAGGGAGGTGAACGGCTGCTGTCGCGAGAGAGAGAGAGAGAGAGAGAGAGAGAGAGAGAGAGATAAGCTGGATAAATCAAGTAATACGCCCTTACGTCTCGATAGCCGCAACATCAGATAAACTTGCATCCCTATATTCCCAGGCGAAAGGAGCTGTCGAATGGGCTGCTGCCTTGCCATGTGCTTGCAACTAACGGCAGCTGGTAGAAACCATCTTTCACTTGCTGTGATGCGTCGAATCTCTTGTCGACCGTTGATCAATAAAAATTCCTGCACAGCCTTACGTGCATCATCGAAACCAGATACAAATACCTACGAAGAAGGGAGCTCAGTTGCTGCTTGCTTTTGTATAGGTAATTAGGTATCACGACATGATGTACACACATGCGAGGCACTCCGACAGCGAGTACTCCCAGCAGATGAGATGGCAGCACCCCATGCAAACGCATCTTCATCGACTCCATGCTGCAAATGCCCGACATCAACTTCCAACGCCCAACATCAGGACTTCTTCCTCGTATAGGCGAAGACTATTGAAACAGTTAGCCATGCAAGGTGGCAAGGATCTTTTAAACATACCAGGAGCGGTTCTCTTCTTCTTGGGTGCGCTCTTGCCGCGCTGTTTCAGCCTATTACCAGCTAATTAGCAACCAAGCTCTGCGCCTGCAATCGGAGTATATCCTCACTCTTCGATGTAGTCGAATCGGTCTTCCTCGTCTTCATCCCAGGTCGTAAGCTCAGGGCCAAACTCGCGTTTCACGTCTTTGATTGTCGCCAGCTTTCTTGGATAGTAGGCAGCCAGAGCAGGGCCCTTCAAACGTTGTCGTAAGACCTTGTTGCCCATGCGGATTCTCTCAGGATTGTATGTCGTCGCGAAGATCTGGCATTGCGCCTGCGGCCGAGCGTCAGCGTCGCATATATGACTTGGAATTTAGTCGTCTAATACCTTCATCAGGTCCAGTAACCGAGCACGAGGGACGCTCATGTTTGCGTGGCTTGCAGCTCAAGCTTGACGGGTAGTTGACGGTCATCGTTTGACGTTTGATCGTCATATATGATTGGCCTAGATCATGCTGTGGGGCTACCATCATGAGTCATCAAAGTTCTTTAACTCTGAACTTGAGAAGCTGCTTACTCCTCCTAAACGGCCAACGCCATATCAGCGTATGCTTTGAATAACATCATGACGAAGCGTCCGGCGTCCGGCTGGGGCGACAGCAAACAAAATCCGAACCTGGTTGAAATCGGGAGTAAGAGGCGGATGCTGCACAATTCACACGGTGACGTGGATGGGCAGACAACTCCGGCCGTTGGAATCCCTTCAGGAATCCCTTTACCTTCACTGTTCGTTACCACGCCTTGGCGATCTTCGGAAATCCCCCATGAACTGCCTCCTCTGCCTAAAGTACTCGATCCGGAACTTGAAAGAATTGCCTTTACGCACCCTGGTTATGACAACGGAGAAAGCTACGAAAGGCTAGAATGGCTTGGCGATGCCTACCTCGAGCTCATCGCCTCGAGCCTCATTTACCAGACCTTTACGCGCACGCCGTCTGGGCGTTGCTCCCAACTGAGAGAGCTCCTAATTCGCAACACCACGCTGGCAAACTACTTTCAGCAGTATGACATGCCCTCGCGGGCCAAGCTCCCTTCCGAGCTGGCGAGGAGTCGGGGACCTGGCAGGGGAAGGTCGAGCGACAAGGACCTGCTCAAGACGCAGGGCGACATGTTCGAGGCCTTTGTAGCCGCCGTCATTCTATCGGATCCGCAGCACGGGTTGGCGAATACCCTGTCCTGGCTCAAGGCCCTCTGGAGCCGGACGATCCAGGAACAGATTGTGGAGAACGAACGCATGACAAGCCGGCCGCTGCCGCCCGGCGTCAAGACGGCTCACTGTGCGCCCGGTGACTGCGATATCAATGCCAAGGACAAGTTGAGGGCATCCATCGGGGCCAAGGGCATTGTCTTACGGTACGAAGACATGCCTGGCATAGGCAAAGACAAGAACTTGGGCCTGCCTCTTTACACGGTCGGCGTCTACCTGGATGGGTGGGGTGAGAAGAACAAGCTTCTTGGCAGGGGCACAGCCTTGAAAAAGAAAGAGGCGGGCCACCGGGCGGCGGCCATGGCGCTGGAGAATAAGAAGCTGATGAGCGTGTACGAGGCGAAGAAGAAGGCTTTCCAAGAGGCTGCAAGCGCTGCTGCCGAGGAGTGATGGAAGATTTCCCCTGTTTCTCTTCTTCTTCTCGAAGACATGACGATGATACCCAATCGCAATCTCTGGATCTACTTCCCCCCTACCTACCCCTTACTTAGGTAGCCTTGGTGGTAGTATTCGACTATTCATCCCGACGTGCAGATAACAGAGATGCATGCGCCATGGTGTGACGATGCTTACTAAGTCACACAAGCACGGGGTGCCTCGGCTGTAATTTATCAACATCAAACGCGTTCATCCCGTCTTCGCATCCTCGAATCCTGGCCGCGCCTACGACGACGTTTTACTCTCGCTGTGGATGGCGGCTCGAGCCTCTCGGCAATAGCATTGGCCACTGCCGAGACCGTCTTCGCTCACCCCTCCCCCGACTATGGCCGACTCCGTGGGTGCGTCTACTGGCCCGGCCCAACATGTCTCGAGCCAGGCTGACGTTGCCGTAGATCGAGTCTTCGTCCATGCGCTCAACACTGTCAAAAAGATACCCAAGACGGGCGCGTCGCGACCGCCGCAGTCGGACAGGCTGCGCCTATATGGGCTCTACAAGCAAGCCATGGAGGGCGACGTCGACGGTGTCATGGAGCAGCCGGCGCCGTCCCCCGCGTTGACGGCCGACGAACTACAGAGGGAGCGGGACAAGTGGCATGCGTGGAATTCCCAGAAAGGCCTGAGTCGCACCGAGGCGAAGCGGAGATATGTCGAGGCCCTCATCGAGACTATGCACCGCTACGCCACCACCAGGTAGGACAGCTCCCTCTTTTGTTAAAATCTCTTTGCGAATCTCACAGGACAAACCTGTCTAGGGATGCTACCGAGCTGGTGGCCGAGCTTGAATTTGTCTGGAATCAGATCAGGCACAACTCGTCCGGCTCATCCGATTACTCTCCTCGCACGGCCGCCGCCAGGCTTCATCAGCAGCAAGCACCGAGCGGCGCCGAGGGCCCGATGAAGGTGCTGACGCCCATGAGCGAGCAGGGCGAGGCCGAGATGCGCTCTCACCGGCGACAGATGGAAGTCCTCGACGACGCGACGGCAGATGGCGAGCGGAGTGGTCGCTGGCAAAGAACGATGGACCGCGCCGTCACCAACTTGTCAGCCGAGGTCGCGGCGCTGCGGGAGCAGATTTCGACAGGGAGAGAGTGGAAGTCTAAAAAAGAGCGCAGCTTCTCCGCGTGGCTCAGATGGCTGGCATGGAAGGTGATGAAGCATCTCATCGCCGACTGCATCGTCCTCGCCATCGTGTTGCTATGGTTACGAAGACGCAGAGATACGCGGCTGGAGGACCTGGTGCGGGCGGCCCTCAAGCTGGCCCGGGAATATGCCCGGAAGGTCCTCCCGTCCAGATGAAGCCGCCGACGGCTCTTACAACCAACCCCATTTGACGTGCCGGGTCTCGGGACTTGACTTCCTGAACGGCACGCAGCGGTTCAATGTCTCTTGGATGAGTATCCCATAGACTTTGCTTGAAAGCAGCGGCATGGTGTTGTCGCTTCCCGGGAACGCGCCTCTACACAGCCTTTTGACCCTTTTTTCCCCTTCGTTTCTGTCACTTTCCCGGTATCCCTGCCTGTCTCGAGGGCTTTGAATTCGCTGCTGGCAGTATTGGCTTCTAGACGGGCATCACTTTTCGGATAAAAATGTTGGATCAATCTCACGCATACTAAAAGGGGGACAAAGAAGAGGAATGGACTCCATTATAGGTATCTCACGGCAGATGACTTTCGGTTCATGTGTTACGTCCGCCGTCTTTACCTTTGGCGTTTCATGGGGTAAGTGACACTGCACTGGGCTGCTAAACAGAGAGAGAAGTCCGCGACGTGGAAACTCGTGTGTCTTTGACTACCTATGTATCAAATGTACAAGTGTCTATCTAGAAAAGAGACTGCTGTGAATGAACAGCTTTCAATCGTCATGTCCAGGTGGCCTCCGACAAGTCCTCGCGAGCCCGGTCACAGTTGAAGTTGCCGGTATGGGTATAGCAGAGGCCCGCAACTCCGGCAGCCCACATGGCGCCACACTCCCACATGACGATGGACAGGTCCCATAGCTCCATGATCTTCTGGCCATGGGGATAAGCCAGCTCGGCAGCGAGGATGGCACCCAGGTATTCACTCTCAGCCGGTAGCGTGTCAGTCTCTCCCCTCACGTAGGCGAGCACGGGCTCGACGAGGACATGGACGACGGCTAGAGTTTCCGGCAAAGGGTCGGAGGCGAGGAGAGATTTCAGTCTGGTCTCGGCGTTGGAAAAGGGTTCTTGGCCGCGCTTGATCTCGGTGCCGCTCGCTCGGAAGTGATTCAATGACGGTCTGCCTTCCGGTATCGTGGCGCCGATGGCGGCTTCGATGCCGAGATCTGTCCTGCCGAGGAGGGCGATGGGCCGGTGACGACAGTTGGCGAGCTGCCACCAGTGTGTGAAAAGAATACACAGGGCGGCTGGGTTATAGGGGTCGTTATCCCGATACCAGATCATGGCGCCGACCAAGCGAGAGTAGACTTCAGACAACGGCCCCTCGTCGAGAGACCCCCCTGCAAGAGTAGGGACGATGTTGCTGACTTCGCCGCAGGCCAGGTCAGAACCCAGATCGATCCAGTCGTGCACAACGCAGCCGAGGCCAGCGATGGCAGCCATTTGTTCACCGCCGCCGGAATCGTAGTAGACGTGACAGAAGACGGCGTCGGCCACTTTGTAGCGCGCAAGCCGGGCTAAATCGTCCCAGATGACCATACAAGGACGAGAGGGAAGAGGCTGGCTATCTTCGATGACGGTCTTTTGCCGCAGGCATGAGTAGTTGCAGCCCTTGACTATCCTGATGTCGGTGATGTGAGGACCAGCTGACGCCGTCGCTTCTTCGATGGCAGCCACGTCGGCAAAGGCGGAGGAGAGACTGTCGGACAGCGAAGCATTGTGAACGCCAATAGAGTAATCCAAGACGAAGGCCGAGTCCATGATAGACCATAAGCCAGAGATGGAACCTCCGTACACGCCCCGGTTGTAACCCAAAGCCATGGAGAAGACACTAGCATTGATCAGAGGGCCTTGACATTCCTCGGCCCCGATGACGACCACACTCGAAGCGTCGGGCGAGACGGCCAAGCCGCTCAGCTTGGGAGGGAGAGGTTTCCGAGCCGAAGTCCATGTAGGCATCGAGATGCTCCTCACTTCAGCAAAGGCCAGACGACGCACGGTAGCCGTTTCCGTCGTCGTCGTCGTCATCAGCTCATTACGAGCGGCCAACAGAGCGGAAGCATCCGAGAGCAATCCGACGGCACAATCAACCGCGTCAGCAACACGAACGTTACGCATCCAAGAGATGCGCGCGCACGTGTTGACCAGTCCCCCGGTCCGAGGCGTGTCGAGACGTTGAGGCAGTGTGAGCCTCATGACCAGCTTCTTCGCCGAGAGCTGCTGGCTGAACTTGCTCAACCCAGCCTTCGCCGGTCCTATACCGTGAGTCTGGAGTAACCAGGCAGGTGCTCCGAAGGGAGAATCCATCTTGACCCCTTCGGCCACCACGCTGACTCTCTCCCACGTAGATGATAGGAGGATAGCGGCGTCAGGATCCTCGGCAGAGGCCTCGTCCGTGCGATCTGCCCAGTGAGACACGACCGGTAGGCAATCGAAGGCGGGTGAACGACTGAGACCACCGCTGACGACAAGTCGCGGTAGTTGATCCCAGACAGGATCACGTCGTCCATTCTTGTAAGTCCCGTTCTTCCGAAGTCCGTTGTCGGATCTCTCGACATCACCTGTCGAGCGCCAAGGTGAGACCGAGGATAGTCGGGAAGCAAAGTCCTTCACATCCCGACAGGACATCCTATCGTTGAAGACGAATTGGCGTTGAGCCCGGGGATCGACCAAGCCGCCGGTTGAAGCCAGCTCGGAAAGATCAGCTGTCCGGGCGTTGTAGGGCATGATGGATTATCAGAGATGAGGAAGGCTTGAAGAGGGAGATGTAAGAAAAGACTGAGAGTAATATCCCAAGACGAGACGAAGCTCACATGTTCTTCTGGAGATGTGTGCGGTATTCAAACATGTGCTAGGAGAGATCTGTGGCGACGGAGCGGCTCTTATAACCAGTGTGACCGGTAGGAACAGGTTCGTCTCGCTCTAGTAGATGAAGTGGCAAGCAGATACTGAAGCCGAATCAGTATATGCTTGCATATCATTACTCAAGCCTTTAGGTAACATCTTCCCACGCACACCACAATTTCGCCACGAGGAGTTCCGTTGCGTTTCATCGTACTTGCCTGGATACTACATTCGTAAACCAGGCAGCCGCATCGTCGTGCTCAACGGCATAAACCTACATATTTATGGTTACGTATAATTCGATAGAGATTTATACCGCTATATTGTGTGTATGTATATTGAGCATGTAGGCGCCTGCAGCCTTTGCATCAGACCATGAGAAGAGGCCTCGGTCCGACCGATCACGTATGACGTTTCAGCTATCGACGAGCAGTCGTTATGGCTGGCTGAACTATGTATGTAAGTGTTGCCTGTCTGAACATGTCTTGCATTTCTTTACCTCGCCGTTATCCGTGTTATCCGTGACATGTATCTGTACGCACATGTGCATGAAAAAGGGGTGAAAGTCAGTTATAGGACGGCAGACGTTGTATTGATTCCTCCGTGCACGAACCTAAACGCCGTCTTGCAGGAACTTCCTAAGTTCCGCAATCTTTCAGCTGCCCGGTTGGCGCCATGGGGAGCCTGTGTTCAACCGAATCCCGGTTCTGCTGATGAAGAGACTTGGTCGGTAGATGAAGCTTTTCTCGTGTGAGCATCACGATAGTATGTATGTCCATATCAGCTTGTTTAGCATGCTGCTTAGCCGAGATTCGACGATTGTGAGGCTTGACTGGCAGTGTATGTCTCTAGGAGAGAAGAGCCTCGGTACCACGACGTAGGGCCATGATCTTGAGCTCTCGACGTCTACGGCCAAGTACCTCGGTGGTGCGTCAAACGGCGCCCTCTTGTCGACCAATAGGATGCCGCTGTCTCGACAAACAAGGGAGCGAACTCCCTGCCTGTCAAGTGTCAAGTGTCAACAGATTCTACTACAGAAAAGCTGACAAATCTCAGCCCTGCCCACTCACCTTCACCCCCTCACCTCTTCTCACCTTCACTCACCTCTTCTCACCTCCACTCACCACACCTCTCCCCCTCAAACCCCCCCTCCACTCACTTCACCTCACCCAACCTCTTCCCTCCCATCCATCCACCGAGCGCCCTTCACTCAGAAAAAGCAAAAATGGGCCAGCCAGAAAAAGAAAAAGGCGACCCTCGTCCCACCCAACCAGGACCACCACCACCACTTACCTCCCTCGCACCTGCAATCTTCGTCCCCCTCAAATCCATCCCCATGACGACCAAGACAACAACGCAGCCAACAGCGAATCCCCTCTCCAAATCCGAGCCTCAACCTCGCGCTGCCCTCGCAGAGAAGCTGAAGAGGATAGACGCAAACGCAGAGCAGGTGAAATCTAACATCCGCGGCCTCTACCGTCGAGAGTGCATCCGGATATTGCACGATGCTTCCCTACCGCTTAAGAAATCGAACATCGACAACATGAATGAAGATGAGGTAAACGATGAAATGGACTTCGAATACCAAAATGGGAAAAAATCAAACGACGTTGAGGTTGATGTTAACGATGATGATGACAAGGCCAAGGATGAGGACCACCTCGCACAGCTCTCCGCCGACCGCGCAGCAATGATAGCAAACATGGAAGCCCCCGCTACCAACACGTCGACAGAACTCCCACCACCGGACTGGTCCAAGGCCCGGCCTCCAAAGTCGCCGTCCGAAGAAGCCGCCAGGAGACTCATGATGGCCGTGTCCTCCTCCCTGGTCGACCTCAAGGGCTTCGACGCCCACGTCGCTCGCATGAAGGCCCCCCTGGAGAAAGAGATGCGTCAGATCGAGGCGGACAAGTTGGCCCAGTAGGAGAGGGCCAAACGATCCGCCGGTATATCTACCGCTGTACCTGTCCCCGGCTCTCGCCCTGAGCAAGGTTCACCCGTTGCGCCGCGTCGCCCGGTCGAACCACCTCAGCCTCCGCGTTCCTTCTCGAGGAATCAGCCTCCGCCTCTGCGCTCTATCCTGAAGACCCAGCCTCAGCCTCCACGTTCGACGTTGGAGCCTCAGCCTCCGCGTCCGATCTTGAGCACTCAGTCTCAGCCTCCGCGCTCCATCCCGAAGACTCAGCCTCAGCCTCCGCCGGCCACGAGTGAGCCTCGCCGGCCTGAGAAGAAACAGCGTGTGGCTATCGCTGATGACCGTTAAGCCAACGGCAATTCTTTTCATTTATTTCTGTACCTAGATATACAGATGCCGAACGTAGCACCAGACCAACTCCGCTCGCAACCAAAAGAAGATAGTAGTAAAAAGAAACGAAGAAAAACACTCCCCGTCTCCTGTATTCCTCGCCTTCGTCTGAATCATCCTAGACCCCGTACGCCACCTGGCCCATCGGCTTGTCCTCCTCCATTCCCGGAGCCATAAAGTTCGTCCTCGGATCCTTCGCAGCCTTTGCGGCCGAACAGCGCGCCATCGTCGGTGAGCTGAAACAACGTCAGCATCTCTGTCAGCCCACACAAGAAACGGGAATAAATCCTACCTCCTCGAGATGACGTCTGTAAAGTAAAAGTTGTCGATCGCATTTCCCAGTGGCGACCCGGCGACCTTGGCGCCCCGGTTCTGGTCCACTAGCTGCACCTTGCTCAGCTGCTGCAGCGCCACCGGCTCGACCACGTCGTAGGCCAGCAGGGCCGGACTGATGTCCGCCATGCGATCTCGTACCGCTGCCACGTCGTCGTACGGTAGCGGCACGTCCAAGAACTCGCTCACCGCGCGCAGGATCTTCCAATCGGTCCGTGCCGCGCCTGGAAGCGACGTAGCAGCGCGTGTCGTCTGTGCTCTCCCCTCCGTGTTCACATAAGTACTCGCCTTCTCAGTGTAGGCGGCACCAGGAAGGATGATGTCGGCGAGTTGCGCGCCTCGATCGCCGTGGTGCCCCTGGTATACGACAAAGGCGTCCTTCGGAATGTCGGCCGCCTTCAGCTCGTCAGCGCCCAACAGCCATATGAACTTGGGCTTGGTCTCGGCCACCGCCAATGACGGCGGGACGAAGCCGACCTCGAAGGCGCCCACTCTCGACGCCTCTCTTTGCAAAACGTTGTATCCGTTCCACTCCGGCGTCGTGAACTTGGCCGCGTTCCTTTGCACAAAAGCACCAACCGTCTCGTACATGGCCCTAGCGTCGACGTGATCCGTAACGCCGGAGCCTAGTATGATCATCGGTTTCTTGGCATCCTGAAGCTTCTTGCCAAACGGGCCGGTCAGGGCCTCTTTCAAGGCGGCGAGGTCAAAGCCGAGATGCTCAAATTCAAAGGTCGAATCCCACGTCTGTCCCACGACGCCGATTTCGAGATCGGAACGGAGCCACTGCTTCCGGATGCGAGCGTTCAGTACTGCCGCCTCTAGACGAGGATTGCATCCCACGATCAGCATGCAGTCCGATTCCTCGATGCCCCAGATTCTTGAGTTGAATAGGTAATTCGACCTCACGTCCACGCCGTGGGCGAGCGGCCGGTCACCACCTGGAGTATCCAGCGCGAGATTTTCAGACTCCAGCTTGTTGGCCAGCTCCTTAGCCAGAACCAAAGACTCGACATCGGTCAGAGCCCCGGCGATGATCTTGAATTCATTGCCTTCGGGCTTTTTCTCCTGAAATGCCCTCGTTACCTCACCCAGGGCCTCTCCCCATTCTGCAGGTTGAAATTTGCCGTCCCGTCGGATTAGCGGCACCGTCAGACGTTGCGTCTTGAGGCCGTCACAAGCAAATCGGGTCTTATCGTTGATCCATTCTTCGTTGACGTCATCGTTGAGGCGGGGCAGGATGCGCATGACCTCGAGACCTCTAGAGTCGATGCGAATGTTGGAACCCAAGCCGTCTAGCACATCGACAGACTCGGTGTGCTTGAGCTCCCAAGGCCGAGCCCGAAAGGCATACGGCTTCGAAGTCAAGGCGCCGACGGGGCAGAGATCGATGACATTGGCCGACAGCTCCGAGCCGAGATTCTGCTCGAGATAGGTGCCGATTTGCAAATCGTTTCCTCGTCCGGTAGAGCCCAGCTCCGGAGCGCCGGCGATGTCGTTGGCGAACCGTACACATCTGGTGCAGTGGATGCAACGGTTCATCGACGTCTTGATCAGGGGCCCAATGTTCTTATCTTCGACGGCTCGCTTGCCCCCCATCTCGTGGAATCGTCCTCGATCGGCGCCATAGCGCATCGACTGGTCCTGAAGGTCGCATTCGCCACCCTGGTCGCAGATGGGACAGTCAAGGGGGTGGTTGGCCAGGAGAAATTCCATGACGCCCTCGCGAGCTTTATGGGTGAGAGGCGAATTGGTCTTTACCACCATGCCGGGCTGCACTGGCCAAGCGCATGAAGCGACCGGCTTCGGTGCCCGTTCTACCTCGACCAAGCACATGCGGCAATTGCCGGCGATCATTAGTTTCCTGAGGTTGTCGTTAGAGTCGAATCGGAGGCGGAGAGGAATTGATGATGGAAAAGTGGCTTCTCTCACTCATGATAGCAAAATCTAGATTTTTCCATATATCAGCCCGGTACTGCTGTGTATGTAGATATCTTCAAGAGGCCCATTACCTGGGAATCGTGACGCCGGCCTTTTCGCAAGCTTGGATCAGGGCGGAGCCGGCTATGTCAAAGTCAGCCATAGCCGAGAATCTCTACCCAGTAAATGGCACCATGTACCTTCGATCGAAACCTTCTTCCCGTCTGCACCGATATCAGCTTCTCGTCCTCCAAGACATCATCTCGAGGAGCTCACCGATTGTCAACTCGACCTCAGCCCGGTGTCTCGGCGTTGTCGTGAAGGCTCGGGTGCGATTGGTGCCCGCCGTCCGCCATACTGAGCGAGCCACAGAGCGTCGAAGCATCGCGTCACCTAGGCGATTTGTTCGACAAGGACGAAAAGGAGTCCGGTCTGGTTGGGGAGAGCTCTTGGATGGACGAATGGAGGTGGCGTAACGGATACCAGCCGATTAATTCACGTAGACGCTGATTGGTCGATTCCTGTCTGCCTCAGGCCACAGAGTTGAGGTGCCCCGCCATCAATTTTTGTCTTACATAATACGGCCAACCAACTTTTCTCTTCCCCCATTTCTTCCTCCTCTTCCTCCTCCTCTTCTTCTTCTTCTGCAACTTAATTTGTACTACGAGCACTCTTATTGTAGGTGAGCTCGGGCCGCGACGCCGCCTCAGTCGAGTTATCCTCTATCATGTGCTCCAGATCAATCCCCGCACGCCGTCAAAGGAAGCGCGCGAGAGACGTCTTCGTCGTCTCGGTGAGCGATGCCTCTTACCGCCGGTCGTTACATCGTATCAGGAGCTACAGCTGCACTGCATGCCTCGGTCGGTCCGTGGCACGTCGCCGACCCATCGCTTCTCCTCTTCAACGTCGCCGCCCCATTCCTCGTCGAAGGGATTGAGTGCCATGTGCATGACGCGATCCAGGACTTTTCGGTCGCGCTCCTTGTCCACCCGTCGGATAATCTCGTCCAGGATCCAGCCTCGCGGGATAAAGTTTGGGTTGACGCGCTTCATAGCCCGTATTCTCTCCTCTTCGGTAGCTTCTTCGCTCCCCCAATCCTCTCTTACTCGTACCCCCCACTTTTCGAGCCATGTCGCAACCTGCTCCCGAGCGTCGCGGTCGCCGACCCCCTTGGGAGGCCCTTCGCTGTGGAAGAAGACCGAAGCCTTTTTCCTCTTGCTCTCCGGCGAATCGATGTCAGCCAGCTTGATGTGGCTCAACCTGCGGAAGAAGTGGTTGTAATCCAGCTCCAGAGCTTCCATGGTATCGAGGGCTGAGCCGAACAGCTCGCCAAAATCGGATTCTTTGCAGCACCGTAATCCCATCCGAGCCGCCATCAGCCGCTTGAACTCGGCGAGAAAGACTGCCTGATATTCCTCGCCTGCTTGCGTTATGAGCTTCTCAGCTCTAGCCACGAGCCCCTTCTCTTGCCCCTCGCGGACGCCTTGAGCTATAAAAGTCGGGTCGTCGACGTGAGCGCCCGCACCCATGAGCTCTCCCAGTGCTTCTCCGAATCGTACCAGGTTCCACCAGATGATGGTCGGCTGGTTTCTGTAGCTGTATCGCAGCATGTGGTCGTCGTGGTTGGGCGTGTAAGCCGGATCGAAGTTATCCATGAAGGCAAAGGGGCCGAAGTCAATCGACAGGCCATACACTGAGGTATTGTCCGTGTTCTATGATATCAATCAGCCACGCAAACAGAGTATAGGAGGCGGACATTGCAGGTGAAGGGGAAAAATTAGTACCAGTACGCCATTCATGAACCCGTAAGCCTGCCAGGCTGCTACCGTCATCGCATTCCTCCGCACAACTTCCCTGTATAGCCTGACAAACCGGTTCTCGACCACCTCGTCCGGACCCTGCAAGACCTCGGCCGCGACGCCCCGCGACGGAGGCGACGACTCAGCCGGCCTACCCGGATCGTCGAGCCGCGCAGGCAAAGCTTGCCAGCCGCCTAGAACTTCCTCGGCGACGTAGGTAGCTAAGCGACGGATCAGCGGCCTGTCGCCTCGGGCGCGTAAGATGTCAAAGTTGCCGAGGCGCAGCCACGACTGGGCGAAGCGCAGGACGATGGCTCCGGGTTCGATGGTCTCGCGCACGACGCGGGAGTGAGGAAGTAGTGTTAGAGACAGCGCGCGGGTGGAAGGGATGCCCAACGCGTTGAGGGCTTCGGAGACGATGAACTCGCGGATACTGGAGCGCAGGACTGCCTTTCCATCGGCGAAGCGGGAGTAGGGAGTCAAGCCGGCGCCCTTGAGCTGCAATTCGTAGCGCGTACCGTCTTGTTCGTTGGTCGTCTCGAAGAGGGATATGGCCCTTCCATCACCGAGCTGACCAGCCCATTGACCGAACTGGAAGCCACCGTAGCATTGAGCCCAGGGATAGCCACCCTCAAGAAGGTCCTCGTCCCAGCCAAACAGCTTATTGCCAGCGACGAACTGAACGAAGTCGTCGGTCCGAGCCTCGTCAGGACGGATGCCCAGGTCGCGCATCGCCGCGGGGCTGACGGCCAGCAGCTCCGGATCCTCTTGGCGATCGGGCCGAACCCATGTGAAAAGCGCGTCGCGAACCTGCCTCGGACGGATCTCGTGACGCGGCGTCTTGTGCGACGCCGCCGGCGTAGGGAACCGTCCATCTGGTGGAAGGCTCTGCGTGAATCGCCAGGTCTTGGGCAGGTCTTTGAGCGTCGTGCCTGTCGAGCGCCCGGTGGCCATGTTTACAACGGTTCGGCGGATGAGGTCGGCGGCTCGGAGGCGCATAATTCTGGGGCGACGATGACGCAGCCCGGGCCGGAGCGGGTCTAGGAGGGGGGGTAAAGGCGGCTTATTACCGGAGGATGGAAGTCATTTAAATCCGGGGCCGGATTACGAATCCATAACCACAGTAGGTGAGTAATCGCCGGCCACTTTCTTCCCCCCCTCCCACTCCTCCTCATCCCACTTTACCGTTACCATCATGTTATTCAGTATCTGGATCGGGATTTTGCTTAGAGGTCTTAGCGGAGATACGATCATTGCCTATCGTCATTTGATACACTGTGAGCCAGATCTTCCGAGTTTCATCCTTCCGGCCGGCCACCGCTCGCGATTCCGAGCCGGCCCTGCAGGGAAT
Organism: Ophiocordyceps camponoti-saundersi (nom. inval.); assembly: GCA_003339415.1. Taxonomy (NCBI): domain Eukaryota; kingdom Fungi; phylum Ascomycota; class Sordariomycetes; order Hypocreales; family Ophiocordycipitaceae; genus Ophiocordyceps; species Ophiocordyceps camponoti-saundersi. The sequence continues at coordinate 159,091 of PDHQ01000021.1, read as the reverse complement.
CGACACATGGGCCCATGATAGAGTAAACCATTCCCAACTCAGTATAAAGCACCAACAATGCCCCTGTTTTTAAACCGTAAACTCTTCCCCTCTCCCCGCTCGTAAACCTTCGCCTTTGTGCATCGTCATCACAATACTACCATGAATTCCATCGGCTCTACCTTTCAGCCAGATGCCTCGGGCACGCCGCCCAAGCAGGGCTTGTCTATCCCCTCACTTAAACTCAACGACGGCAATGAAATTCCTATGGTGCGCTTCAGTGTTGTTGGCTACGGTTCGAGATGCTAAAGGCCCCTATTAGCTCGCCTACGGCCTCGGAACCGCTCGCGGTAAATGGGGTGACGCCGCTGCCAAGGGCTCGCTGGATAATGAAATCGTCCGTCTCACTGAGACTGCCATTCGGGCTGGTTACCGCCATCTAGACGGTGCTGAAGGTGAGTTTTCCCCCCTGTTAAACTTTCATTACGAGGTCCTCAAAACTGTTTCGAACAGTCTACGGCAACGAGGCCGAACTTGGCGCCGCCATCGAGGCATCCAAGGTTCCCCGAGAGCAACTCTTTGTCACCACCAAAATCAGCGCTACCGTCAAGAAGCCGACGCTCGAGGCTTTTGAACTGTCTCTGAAAAAGCTTCGTCTTGACTACGTCGATCTTTACCTCATTCACGGTCCGTTTTTTGCCGACTCCGAGGCCGAGTTACAGCAAAAGTGGGCCGACCTCGAAGCCATCAAGGCCTCGGGCAGAGCCAAATCCATTGGCGTCTCCAACTTTCTTCAGGAGCATCTCGAGACGTTGCTCAAGACGGCCAAGGTCCCGCCGGCCATCAACCAGATCGAGTTTCACCCCTACCTACAGCATGGCGACTTGCTCGACTTTCACAGGAAGAACAACATTGCCGTCTCCTGCTTCGGGCCGCTCACTCCCCTCACTTCAGCCAAGGGCGGCCCTGTCGACGCCACATGGCAGCAGCTGGCTCAAAAGTATGGCGTGTCTGAGTCGGAAATTGGTCTGAGGTGGTGCATCGACCAGGGGCTCGTCGTCATCACCACCACCTCAAAGGAGGACCGCATGCAGCGCTACCTTTCCAAGCTGCCTCTCATCAAGCTGACACCCAAAGAGGTGACTGACATTGCCGAGTTGGGCAAGCAGAAGCATTTCCGAGGTTTCTGGAAGGATAAGTTCGCCCCTGATGATAAGAGGTAGACACCGCAGGCACAGAAAAAAGTTGCGAAAACGCCCGACACTTGTCGTCTCGATAAACGTTGAAAGATGGTAGCCGCGTGTGTAAATGAAAGCCTTCCAGGTTATAGCTCGTCATCAGATTCCGTCTCCTCCTCAGCTGTGGGTGAGGCAGGTTCTTTGTTGTTGGCCGCGAATGGGAGCTTCCTCGGTGGAGGAGGCGCTTGTGCCGCAGGCCTTGTGGATGTGGCCTGTCGGTCGACATCCTCATCACTAGAGGCAGAGTCCATATGGCGGTCGGCGATGTTACTGTTCGATCCGCCCTGCTCTCTGTCGTCTTCGCCGGCTTCCGATGCCGTCCCGTCGCTGGTGTCGCCAGAATCAGATCGACCCGTCTCTGCGTTGGGAGCATCATGTGGGCTGTTATCTATACTCTCATCTTCCGACTTAATTGACTCCAATTTCCTTTTCATGGGGCCAGATTCGGTAGGGCGGTGGTGGCCTAGCTGAGGCGTTGAAGCGATGATACTCTGCTGCTCACGAATCTTGACTTTTTTCTCGTTCAACAAGTCCCTGAATTTAAGTAGCAACGCTGTCTCGTCTTCTTTCTTGGCCTCGATCAGCCCCTCTAGCTGAGCCTGAAGATCAATAATCTCGGCCTCAAGATCCCGGACCTTGACGGCCAGACTGGTGGTGTTGTCGTTCGCTTCTGACAGGGCATCGAGCGAATGCGTGCACCATTCAAACAGCTCGATTCGCTCGCCCTCGTCGCATCGTAGAGTGATGGAACCGAGCCGTTGCTGAGCTTGTCAGCGAGATTCTGGCCGCCTTCGTGCGCCAAATGTCGTACAGTGATTCCCTTGACCTGTTTTCGAATCATGAGGGACGCGGAAACCCCCGTCTGCACGGAAGCCTCAACTTGGATATCGTCAATCTGCTCCCGACGCAGCACCGTGCCAAGGATCTGCTCCCATTCTTGTTCCGAGACGGGGCAATTCTTGGCTCGCAGCGAAGCCACGCGGTTGTGTCTCACTGACCATGGTTAGCCAGGCAAGACCAAGGGTAGGGCCAAGGCTTACAGTCGCATACATAGGGCGAATGTCCCTCGGTAGCCACGAGCCTTAGGTCGAAGGGAGCAGTGCCGGTGGGCGAAGCACGAGCCAGTACATAGCCGGCGCCATCGCTACGTGAGACTTTCAGGACCGGAGCGGAGTTCATGTGGTCGTTCGCCAGAAGAATAGATGTCGGCGTGGGATGAAGCTGCGGCATCGCGTCAAGGATGAAGGTCAAGGTCTCTACTCTTTAGTCATCGGTAGGTGATTACTAAGTCATTCATTGTGCTTTAGCGCTACCTCAAGTGGGTTCCAGTGCGCCGGGCCGCACGAAAGGGCCTAAACGCACGGATGTCTGTAAATCATGACGACCGCGTTACCGGGTGACAAACGGTTACTGGTGCCTTGCCTCGTCTTTCACACGGGTTTGGGGCTCAAAGGTAGATGTTGTGATCATCATTATCCCCATCCGTACATCATGTCCATCTCCGAACACGACAGCTAAGGCGGATAGAGTCGAAGCCGGACGAAGGCTGCGGACAATATCCGTTGGCCGGAATTGAGATACCTATCTCATGACATGGTTCCAACCCCTATCCGTTGTGTGCGGATATATTCTACGTAGCAAGGTAAAAAGGTATCCGCAACTCCGTAAATGCATACTACATACTCCGTACAGACGTACATACATGTGTCTAATGCGGTACAGGAGGGAGTGAAGAAGGGAAACCCGAGCTTACCTTGGCCCCCTTTTTTTCTCGCTGAAAAGAGATGTCATCTTCGGATCCCGGCGGACCACTGAAGCAATATGACACGACACGATAGCCAATTTTCGGTTGCCTCGCCAAAGGAAGAAAAAATCGTGTCGGCGAGATTACTCACGGCTGGGGTGCCTGGTCGATGGCCTGCTGTGGCGGCTCGACCAAAGCCAGAGGCCGGCTCGCGAATTGCAGGCAGATATTGAGAAGAGCTGAGACACCTGTTTTTCCTTCTGCCGAGGAAGGGAAGATATTTATACATCAGTTGTAACTTGTATGGGAAAAGGGGGCGAGAAGGAAAGCTAACTCTACACGTGATATGCATAACACAGACGGGACTTGGTAGTTGATCGGCAGAAGCAATTTCGCGCCGCTGCGTCACCGGGTTCTAGCGGCAGATACCGCGACACTCAGCGTGCATGTGCATCTCCGTCGTCCATCCTTCTGGAGCTCTCCTCTCTCTGCCGACTGGCCCGAGCACCAGGGAGCTAAGCCAAGCAATGCAGAGGATCTAGCCCTGGCTGGTAATGCGCGACGGTGCTGGAGGGTGGTCCGAAAGACCCCTAATTAATCTCACGAGGGGCGCACACCTGGGGACCCCCCTGCCATCCCTGCCAACCCCGAGCACAAGGCCCGGGCTGATCGACCGTATCCTGGCAGAAAGAAAGTACTTGATGGTACCGGGGAATCAGGAGAGGAATACCTCTGCCTTCCGAGAGGTTGGTTCGCGGGGGAAGGATCCTGGCGACATGGAGATACTTGCTTATGGCTGGAACTCCCCACGTCCCAGCATGTGCCGGCCATCCTCGTCGGCCGTCGGCGAAGACAGATGAGTGGCGTACCGAAATTCAATCACCCAAGTACAGCAGCGTACCGAACATACTTTCAGCGAGTCTCCGTCGCTTAATAGGTCGCCTGCAAGTATGTATGTACATACTGCGAGGAGTTGCGCCAAGAAGGCCATGCTGCACATGAATCGTGCTTTTTCTATCCGTACCGTGGCTTATGTATTTCTGTTCATACCGCAGACGTGAATTCTTCTTGTATCGCCCCCGCGCCACGCCCTGCCTCTCAACTATTGTAAGCAGCCATGATGACGAACTGATCAGTGTCCGTATGAATGTAGGTACACACGTTTATATGTACGTCGTTGAAGGGTGCCAAGGACGTAGTCACGTCTGAGGCATGGCCGCATGGGTAGCACCGTAGCAGTGGGCTGCGGGAAGAATAGGTAGCCCTCCCGACTCCTGGACTGCTGCTACCCCTGCCCAGGCCCCCCTGTAGGCCGGTACACTTAGCGGCCCAGCCCCACTGCAAATAGCGGCCCTTCTTCTGGCCGACCCCCTCTCGTCCTGCCATCCTCTCCAGCCTTCCAGTTCTTTCGCCTCTTCCATCCATCCATCCCATCGCACAGCACAGCACCTGGTCGCCTGGACCGCGACCTGCATCATCACCATCTCACCATCGCCATCTCTACCTACTTTTCCTGCCTGCCCACCTACCTATTACCCTACCGACCTATTTCTCCCGCAAGCGAAAATCTGCGTGCACCTCCGCCAGCGCAGCCGTTGAGCGACTTTCTACCAGCGACGGATTTTTTCCCCACAACAACGGTTGTGCGTCGCCTCGCCCCTCGTTTGCGCCGGCCGAAACTCTGTTTGCTGCGGCGACGATGAGTTGACCTCCATTACCGCTACTCGCACGTCGCCTTCTTTGTCGACATTCGCCTCGCGTTGAGCTGCCATGGATAAGCAGGGCTTGAAGCTCAAACCCCTCGTGGACGACGTCGAAAACTGGGACGATGACGACTTGCTTGTCGACGGCGACGAACTCTCTTTTCGGAGTTCTGTTGCGAATCATGGACTTCCATTCCGTCGCGATTCCGCCTCCTCGCACGTCTCCCTGCGCTCTGATTTAGAGTCGTGGCCGGGAGAGGAGAAACAAGTTCACCTACCCGCCGACGACGAATCATGCACGGTGGAAGCCATCGCTGCCGCCGAAAAGGCTGGCATCCCCTTACCGAAAAATATACCTTACTCTGCACTCATGGGCGGCACCATCAAGCGCTTGGGAGGGCGCAAAATTGGCAAGCTCATCCAAGAAGACTGGGACAGCGACTTGGAGCTGCCCGACATTTCCCAGACACTGAAGCTCAAGCCCAAAAATGACTCTGACTTTCCCGACACTCTTCGCCAGGTCAGCGGTGAGTCTATTCAAGCCAACCCGAAACCGAACATTATTCGGGACGAGGATGAGCGCAGAACTGCATCGCGGACTTCCACACCCTTGACGCCCGTATATAATCTCGACGATTCCAAGCCCGACCTCGGCACCGATACCATAAAGGTCTCCAAGCACCGGCAGCCACAGCCCCTACCTTTCATTACACCCCCAACACCTCGCAAGCAGGAAAGTTCGATGAGCGCCAAGGAGGCTGAAGAGGATTTCGAAAAGGACCTCGAGCTGCCTTCCGATGGAAAGTTCACTCTTGCCACGAAGAGAGACATTCCAAGAACGCCTTTGGCCCAGCCTGAGGACCTGGACTGGGGAGAAGGGAGCCTTGGCACTAGATACGGCGGCACACGACGGGACGGCCGATCCAACAGGAGCTCGTCCGTCTCGGCTCTGAGCCCCAGCGTCTCCAGCTCTCTGACGGTGGAGAGCGAGGATGAGACGCTCGAGGGTCTCGTCCTCCCGCCTGGCCCTGTCAACTTCAAGGAGAGGCTCAAGAAGGGCAGGAAGAGCTCATCGTCCGACCGAATACCGGAGGAGCCCGAGCCACCCTCTCTCAAGAAGCCGATGGCTGCCGAGCCGGATCGACAGGATTTTTTCGACGGTCTCGACATCTCCGACGGCAAGGTCTTTGATACCGGAAAGCTTACCCTTCATCGAAATATTCAAGTCAAAGCAACTCGACCTGCCAGCCCCACCCGCATCAAGACGGCCGTCTCTCTGACCTTCACCAACAAAACACCGGCACAGACGAGAATTCCACGCCTGAGCCACGAACGTGCCCACTCGACGTCGCTGGAGCCCGTTTACGAGAGTGGCGATCCCGCGCCGCAGAGAAGCCGACGCTCTCGGTCCAGGTTGGGCCACGCTTCCCAGCTCTCCGTGACGAGCCTGCCGACGCCGACGACCACGTCTCCCGGTCGCTCATTGCCTCCGTCAACTCCACAACGCCGCGAGGTCGGCACGAGGTCGTCCTTTGCCTCGCTTCGAGCCGAGCCTTCAACCACCAGCGCCCAGCTGTTGAAGCAAAAGCGCTCTCTCCCGGCCGTGAGGCAGGTTAATACCCCGGCAAAGTCGACGCTCAACCGAACCGATCGGCCGCCGTCGAGATCTGGCAGCAACCGTCCCCAGTCTGGTTCCGGACCCAAGACTCCGGCCGATCGTCAGCGCCCGGGGATTGTCGAAACACTTTTGTCCCAAGCCAGGCGATCTCATCTCCCCTTCCTTCCGGCGGGAGCATCGCAGTCGCAATCCCAGCACGTCACATCCAAGACGTTACGCTCGTTCCGCCGGCACGATTCGGACAACGCCATTGACACCCGACCGTTTTCTCGCTCTCTCTCGAGGTGCACGGCGCGATCGCCCAGTCCTCGTCGTTGGAGGGTCGCGGCCGACACTTGGGAGCGACTGAGCAAGCCGAAAATTAAGAAGCAGTTTGGAGACGGGCACGAACTTGATGGTTTTGACGATTTGCCGACGTCGCGTGAGACGGAAACGAAATTTCTTCGGCAACCCGTTGCGAATACACCCAAGACGTCGCTCCGCAGCAAGATCTATCACCACATCCTCCCTGAGCGGATGACAACGCCTGCACCGGCGACTGCGAACTCACCGGCCAGGGCGACCCCTACCCCCCGTTTCGCACGCGACACGGCGGCCAGTCGAATTGCTCGCGAGACGGGCCTGGCACTGCGTGCCCCTAGCAGCGGCTCTCATGCGTCAGTGTCCAGTCATAAGGAAACGATACAGCCCACAACGCGCTCTCTGCTGCCTCCCCTACCGCAGACTACGATTCGGGCCAAGAAGACGACCAAGCGACCTCGACAGCTCAAGCCGCATCTCATCTCCAACCTCAACTCGGGCAAGGAATCGAAGGGTAGGTTTCTGAGATGCACGCTTCAACTGATGTGGAAACTAACTTTTACCGTCAAAGTTGTCAACGGCATGTACTACAACGCCGACACGTATCGCTGGGAGGGCAACGAGAACGCGCTTAATGTTTTCGACAATGGCCCAGCCTCGACACCCTCGACGACTTCTGCGGCGCAGGCCTGGGCCAGGGACAAGGAAGTGGCGACGCCTCGGCCGGCGCTCATCACAAACATCAGCGCGACCAAAGGCGTCCAGGTTGTGGGTGGCATGGTGTTTGATCCCCAAAACATGTGCTGGCTCAAGATTGGTCTCCCCAATAAGGATTCCAAGTCAGATGCCAGCGACACCATGGACGGCTTCAACGCGCTCGACGACGAAGAAGACGTCTTCAAGGACATTCCCGACCTCGATGACAACACGGCAGACGATCGGGAAGGTCGCCTGAGCGAGATCAAGGACGACTGGCTCGTGGGCGAAGAGTTTGACGTCGGACCCGAATTTATCAGACGGCAGCGAGAAGAGGAAGAGCGATGGCGAAAGAAGTGCGACAAGTGGATCGGCCGCGGGCTTCGCGATCACGACACGTGGAGGTGGACGATTCGCGATCTCGTCTCCCAATTTGACGATCTTCCCATGTGAGAGCCCGTTGCGAGGAAACCTCTAACAGAGTCCGACTTGTCTGTACCATAAGTTTTTCTCATGTCTTGTTTCAAGGTCGTCTTTCTCCGCAGACCTTACTGAGGCATTCGTGCCACCGAACGGCTTCCTCCCTTTTGACTTGAAGGATCTTCATTGAAGGATCCTCAACGGGGAAAGGAAGCGAAAAAAGAAGACGGCGAGAGAGGCGAAACTTGAGACAAGCCAAGTACAATACACACACAAACATATATATCTCACACCCTCATCTCACTCCGAAGAGGAGAGAAACAACAACAGCATACGGAAACCACAAACTCGAAATCAGAGAAACCAAGCAGACGAAATACGGGTCTTCCAAATAAAAAAACAGGGGAAGGAGGCACAGCTTTGACTTGCATGGCTCAGGGATACAGCTGAGATGAGCCGCTTGGTTCACGATGACGACGACGACGACGACTGATGACGACATCTTTTCTTTGTGTCTTTGTGCTTTTTTCTTCGCTTCTTATATATTTTCTTCTTTTTAAACCTTGTGGGCAGACGTGCGGCTGCTGCTTCACGTTGTAAAGCTTGCCTTTATACATAGGAGAATATAATCATTTAGCTGCGAAACTCGTCCTTGCCGCCCGTGAGAGTGGATTTGATGTTCTGGACTGGACTTGAAGTCACTAAGAGTGACGAAGGAGGGAGGAAGGAACTGTGCTTTTCTTGCAACGAAAACGCCTGGCTTACTCTACTTTTGCTTCCTTTGATGCCTTCTTCTTACTCCCCCGTGGGTCAAGACCACGTCTTCTCATAGCGTTCCGTCTCCCCTTCTCGATATACTCCCTATCCTCATCTTCATCCCAGCACCCGAAAGATTCACCCTCGACATCGTCGCCAAGGCCATCGTCACCAGCGACAGGCGCGACATCGACGGGGACGAAGACATCATCGCCCGACTCCGCCTTCTTAAGCGGGGGCGTGAAAGCAGCCAGCTTCTTAAACTTGGCGACGTAGAAGCCGTCGACGTTGTAGGCGTGCGGGTAATAACGACGGGTGAGACGGAGGCTAGGATGGAACTTTTTTCCCCTGAAGCTGGTGAAGCCCTCGACGCCGAAGGGGAGACCCGTCTCTACGAGGCGGACGTTGGGCCGACGGCTTAGCGCGTACTGGACCACCTGCTCGTTCTCCTCGATGGTGACGGAGCAGGTCGAGTAGACGATGAAGCCTCCGGAGCGACTCGAGTGGCTGGCCGAGTCGATGGCGGCGAGGAGGAGTTGCTTCTGCATGTGGGGGAGCTGCATGAAGTCGAGCTCCGTCTTGTTGGTCTTTACGCTGGCGTCCTTTGCGATGACGCCCGTTCCGGAGCAGGGGGCGTCGAGGAGGACGCGGTCGAATCCGCCCATCGGCTTCGGGAACTCGCGCGCGTCGTAGTTGGACACGATCACGTTGGTCGCTCCCAGACGGTGGATGTTGCCGATGAGACCCTTTGCTCTGACCTTGTTGGCGTCGTTGGCCACGATGACGCCAGAGTTCTTCATCATGGCCGCCATGTACGTCGTTTTCCCCCCGGGAGCGGCCGCCATGTCCAGCACCCGCTCGTTCTCCTGAGGTTCGAGCGCCATGCAGGGGAGAAAGGAAGAGGCTGCCTGGAGGATGTAGTGGCCGGCGAGGTACTCGGGCGTCGCCCCGAGCGGCACGCTGCTCTCAAACACTTGCAGCCCGACTTTGGACCACTTGCCGACCGGTTCGAGCGTGACGCCGCGGTTGATGAGGGCCTGAGCCAGGTCGCGGCGGTGAGTCCGCAGAGTGTTGGTCCGGATCACCACCGGCCGCGGCGACTCGTTGGCCTCGAAGAAGGCCAAGGCCTCGCGCGGTGAGAAGAGATCGTATAGCTTCTGGGCCAGGAACTCCGAGTATCCGTAGTATGCGCATATGTCCCTGATCAGTTGCGTCGTATATTCCGACCTCGACCGCCCATCTTCGGCAAGGTTGGCCATGTCGTCCAGTACACGAACCGTTTCCGTCATCCTCGTCCGGAGAAGCTGCATGTCCGGAGCTAGCAGATCGTTCGTCTTGGTCTGCGTGCCATCGTCGTCTTCGTCGTCCAGCACCCGTGGCGGCTCTTCTCCTGCGATGTTGGTCTGCAGCGCGCTTTCGGCCATTTCCGCCGCGTCTTCGACCGCCTCGTCTGCCATACGGCGATCCAGCTTCCGAGAAAGGGTCTCCATATTAGCTGCCGTAAGCTTTGCCTCGGCGTCCGACTCATCCTCGTCTTCTGAGAAGACGTGCCGCTTCTGGGGGGCCTGCTCATCGCCCGAGTCGAAGACGGATGATTCCGCCTCAGATTCTGAGCCGAGAAAGTCGGCACCGAGACTCTGACCATTCTCCTCTGCTTCGATTTCTTCCCCGGCGTCGTCGAGGTCGAACTCGTCATCGAGCTCTTCGGGTGGCGGGCTTAAATCGACAACCGGCGCTTTCTTTCCCTTTGGCTTTCCATTGTATTTGGGTACCACAGCCCTGGCACTCGTCGGCTTCTTATCGTTGTTCTTCAAACTCTTGACCACCTCCTTTTTTGTGCCATTCTTCGACGTCTTCCTCCTCTTCCCAGGTGCTTCAGCAGGCACCTCAGCAGGAAGGCCTGCTTTCCGTTTCAACCGCGCAAAGTGTTCCTCTGACAGGGGCTGAGGAGGGCCCTGCTTCCTCGACATTCGACGTCCAGCACCCATCTTCGTCTTGACTTGAGGCTCTTCAATGTTGAAGGAGTCCGATGCCTCGATTATCCGGGAAAGATTGGAGGAGCCGTTGCTTGCCCCACCCAACTTTTTTTTTTCCCTTCCCACACCCAAGTCCTTATCAGGAGGCCGATAAGTCGGCTATTCTTCGTGTAAATACAACCTACATACATGAGGTGAGGTGCTGGATTACCTCATCGTCATCATCTCCACCGACGGCCTACATATTCCAGAAGCGAGGATCGATCAAGCTTCCCCGGTTCTAGAAGACTGTGAGAGGCCACGAACCCCGTCAAAAGAGGACGAGCTTCCGACGCACCGTCACCATGGCCGAGGCAAGCTTTGCCAGAAACTTCCTCTCCTCTCTCGACTCGCGACCTGTCAAACTATCTCCCGATCATGTCGACGATCCCAAAAGTTACCCGGCAAGACCGCCGGTGAGGAAACCCGCCCGACCTGGTTGATGAAAAAAGCTTGCCCTTCCTCAAGATAGCGATTAACGATAAATGATCAGTATATCCTACCGCGGATGCCCAAACAAATGAGCAAACCCGCCGACCTGGCCCCCGGACAAGAGCGCAGCCTGACTGTGGTGCTCAAGTCACTACGAAATCCACCTCTAGACATCAAGCTCACGTCGCAACCGCTCAACACATCACTCCTTGACATCAAAACTCAAGTCTCCAAGCAGACGAGGATACCGGTGGATAAGATGAAGATATTACACAACAAGCGGCCCCTGACGGATACAAAGGTTTTGAAAGACGTGGCGGGCGAGGCCGAGAACATGGTCGACTTCTCTGTCATGGTCATCGGAGGTGCGGCCGCCATCCCACCCGAGGACTCGAAGTCGGCATCAGACGAGCTGGCTGGCGCTGCCGTGCTGCAGACGAACGCCTTCTGGGAAGAGCTCAGGGACTTCTTGATGCAGCGTTTGAATGATCAGCAAACGGTCGACAAGGTTTCGCGCATCTTCCGCGCCTCTTGGGATCAAACAACCCAAAGCCATCACGGGTAGATGCGCCATCAGCGAAGCCAAGTCGGCGTAGCATCAGATGAGATCCACATCCAGTGTTCCTTTTCAACTTTTTTTCTTCTCCCTCTCGTGGCGTAATGCCATGCAAAGTTGGCCAACATTCAGGTTCCTGCCTCGAGAAACAGCGCAACAACATGATCGATCTGTGCGAAAACCATGTCCATCATCTTCTTTAAACCGCCTGCCATGACAGTAGCTTCTCCGTCGCCGCTCGCCTTGAACCCAGAGCCGGGAAAAGTACATATGGATGGTTGACCCGCTCGTCCGCGTCGTGTCGGCAACCCGACCGCTTAAGAAGCGAGACCCTTGCTGACTGTCTTGATGATGGTTTCGTACTCGATGTCATCCTGATCGTTAGCCTGTAGCTCCGTCGCGATGCCTGTGAGAGCCCGCTTCAAGGCCTCCTTCGAGGAGGCGTAGATCATCTTGGGCTGCAGCGAGTAGCCAGGTCAGTAAGATAGCTTACAGGGGGGGTACGCGTACCGCCCCACGCACCTGGATACCAGCGTCATCGGGGGACCAAGCGATGAAGGTGATCTTGTTGCTGCCAAGACCGTCAGCGGGTACGATACGAAGGGGTGGGTGGCTATGGATGGCGCTGCTTACCGTACGCCGTCTCCGGCTGCGAGGCTGTACTCGAAGTCGTAGACGGCATACCGAGGACCCTTGCAGACGTTGCCCTAAGCGAAAGTTTTCAGTTCGCCGCTCGTCCAAGGCAACCGAGTCGCGCGATGACGAACCGACTTGGTCTTGCACGTAGCGTTGATGAGCTTTTCGCGGAAGGCTTCCCAATCCTTGTTATCCGATGCCTCCTCGACAACGATCTCCTTGTTGTCGTCGGATAGCTTGTAGATGACGTATTTGTACTTTTTGGAGAGCTTCAGATCATTGTAGGCAGATATACACTCCTGAGAGACGGTAGCTCTACAGCCATCGCCGCATCAGCGCCAAGTTCTGTGAGACCAGCTCGCTTCCACTGTCGGGAGCAGAAGAGGGGTTGAAGAGGTGAGAATGAGGGGGGGGAGGGGTAGGGGGGGGAAGGGTGGCGAGGTGGCGGATAAAGGGGAAGATGGTGTAGGGAGTAGCAAAAGTCGTGAACAGCGACGAACCCAGATTGAGACTGTGAAGAATCAAAGTTAGCCGACTATCACACCACCGACTTGATACAGAGAGAAAAAAAAACCCACCATATTTGCCGTCGACGTGGGCGGCGGCGGCGGCGGCGGCGCTGGCTGGGAGAGGCGATGACGGGCTAACGACCTTGTTAGCGACAAGCTATCCAACAGTCGCCGACAGGAGGACGGACTGAAGCGACGGTATGTCCTTTATAATTCGGTGCCGCGGCGCTGGCTCGAGGGGCAGAACAGGGGGAAGATGGGACCTCGTTAACAGAGTCGGAGGAAGCCGGACCGTGATGAAGACCTGGACGAGGGAAAAACACCACATCATCATGGTGGGGGTTTGGCGGCAAAGGGGGGACAGCCACGTGATCCGCTCGATCGACCATATTCGTACATCGAGCTATGCAATATGCACACACAATACGCGGCCACATATCAGAGGCCTTCCCTCGTCCCCAGTCTCAGCCTCTCCCGTCTGACTGTCTCACTCGCTGCTCTTCTTAATTTTCTACATGATGCAGTGCTACATAGCATACAGTTTAGAATCACAAAAAAAGCTCCGTAAAAAGAAAGGAACAGAGAGGAAAAACGGAGAGGAAAAAGAGGTATCAGACAGATCGCCAGGGGTAGAGGGGAGATTGCAATCCATCCAGTATATAACACCATCATCTCGGGCGACGTTTTTTTTTTTGGTTCTTCTCTTTTCGATTTTTTTTTCTCTTCTGTGCAGGCTTTACATCATGCCTCCCATTCCGCCCATGCCGCCCATGCCGCCCATCGGAGGTCCGGCAGGCTTGTCCTCCGGAGCCTCCACGATGGCCACCTCGGTAGTGCCCAGCAGCGAGGCTACGCTCGAGGCGTCAATGAGACCAGTGCGGACCACCTTGAGCGGGTCGAGGATGCCGGCTTCGATCATATCAACGTATTTGGCCTGCGCGCTGTCGAAGCCCTTGTTGAAGTCGGTGCCGTGCTCGTCCGTCAGCTTGCCGACGACAACCGAGCCCTCCAGGCCGGCGTTCTCGACGATGGTCCGGGCGGGGCGCACGATGGCATTCTTGACAATTGTGACACCCAGTTGCTGGTCAAAGTTGGCCGTCTTGACGCTGCCCAGGGCCTGGCTGGAGGCCTTGAGCAGAGCCGTGCCACCTCCCGGCAGGATACCCTCCTCGACGGCAGCGCGCGTGGCGTTGAGCGCGTCGACGAACCGGTCCTTCTTCTCGCCCACCTCGACCTCTGACGAGCCACCGACCTTGATGACGGCGACGCCTCCCGACAGCTTGGCCAACCGCTCCTGCAGCTTCTCCTTCTCGTACTCGGAGGTCGAGGGATCGTCCTTGACGCCGCGGATCTGCTCACACCGCTGAGCCAGGGCATCCTTGGAGCCCTCGCCATTGAGGATGATGGTGTCCTCCTTGGTGATGGTGATGGAGCCGGTAGAGCCGAGCATATCGGGAGTGGCCTTGTCGAGCTTGATGTCGAGCTCGTCGGTGAAGACGGTGCCGTTGGTCAAAACGGCGATGTCGCCCAAGATGGACTTGCGGTTGTCGCCGAAACCAGGGGCCTTGACGGCGGCAACTTGCAGCTGGCCGCGAAGCTTGTTGAGGATGCACACAGCAAGAGCCTCGCCGTCAATGTCCTCGGCGATGATGACGAGGGGCCGGCGCATTTGCGTAGAGGCCTCGAGGGCGGGGATGATGTCTTGGACGGCCGAAATCTTCTTCTCCGAGAGCAGGATAAGGGGGTTCTCGAACTCAACTTTTTGAGCCTTGGTGTCGGTGATGAAGTAGGGAGAGACGAAGCCGCGGTCGAAGCGCATGCCCTCGGTGACTTCGAGCTCGTCTGACATGGTCTTGCCCTCCTTGACGGTGATGACGCCCTCCTTGGTAACCTTTTCCATGGCGCTAGCAATCATCTCACCGACATGTCTGTCGCCGTTGGCACTGATGGTGGCAACCTGAGCAATCTCCTCGCTCGTGGTGATGTCTCGCTTGTTCTTTTGCAGGTAGTCAACGACGGCGTCGACGGCAGCCTGTACACCACGGCGCAGGTCCATGGGGTTGCAGCCGGCGGCGACGTTCTTGACCATCTCGGAGAAGATGGCGTAGGCGAGGACGGTAGCGGTAGTGGTACCATCACCAGCAACCTCGTTGGTTTTTGAGGCGACGTCTTGCAGTAATTGGGCGCCGAGGTTCTCAAACTTGTCTTTGAGGCTGACGGCCTTGGCGACGGTAACACCATCTGTTTTGACGTGAGCAAGGAGGAAAAGCGGGTATCATGCGACGTCAAAACTGACCCTTTGTGATCTTGGGAGAGCCGAAGCTGGACTCAATTAGGACGTTGCGGCCCTTGGGACCAAGCGTCGTGGCGACGGCCTTGGCGAGAGTGTCTACACCCGACAGCAGAGAGGCACGGCCATCAACGCCGAACTTGAGCTCCTGCAATCGAGTTGTCAGTCACATTGTGCATGTCTAGAAGCTTTATACAGGCATCCTCACCTTGTGAGCGAACCGCAACTGTTGTCCAAGCCCGGCTGCAGAACGATATCGAAGAGAAGCCCCGGAGGACAGAGCTGTGGCCCGAGCTCGAGAGCCCAATGCACGCTGCATTTTGTCTGCTTAAAAGAGAGAGAGAGATGAGAATTGTCTTGAAAAGAGACGCTTAGAAGGGCGGGTAAGAGGAAAGCAGTGAACACAGGGCGAGAGAGTCGAGAGAAGGAGAAAGGAAAAAGTTGATGCAAGGCGATGTTCGACGAGAAAAGAGAAGAAAAAAAATGCTTCAATGATGGTTGGCGAGGACGTATTTTTTTTTTCCCTCTTATCGATACGGGATTACCATGTTGGGGTTAGCGCCATCTCCACAGAACCTTTCCACCCAGTTCCACGACCAACGACTTCTCTTCTGACGACGTCTCGATTGTTCTACATACATACATACATACACGGGCCTCTCTTTTCTTCAAGCTTAGCCGACGATTCACGACTGATGAGTAATTGAAGAAACCAGTTTCAGACAGATGTTCGGTATCTCAACGGAACGTGCTCGATATAAGACGAAGTATCTGTAGACAACCACAAACATCCCACCCACCAGGGCATATGTTCATGGGAGGCAACGAGGTTCACCGTCCTGACGGAATAACCCGTAGGACGGTCTGAGTTTCATCATCGTCTATCGCTCGAAGCCAGACCGATAGTCAAAGCTGTCATCCTCAATTCATTCCCTATCTCAAAAGCCAGTGCTCGCTACGTGGTATATATATGCATGCATGTACAAATGTATGCTCGTGGATCATCATCACCCCTTTTCCCCTTAAAGACACAGCATCTTCTTGCACACGGCCTTGATGCATCCAAATTTTCTGCCCTTTACACGACGACTGTTTCCATATTCCTGAGACCGAATGTGGTCCAGCTCATGTGCACTGAATCCCCGCTGTCTCTCGGAGAGCTCCTGAACAGCCGCAGCTCGATAGCGGTCGAAAGAGTCGTGCTGGCAGCGATATGTAGCCTCAAAGGCTTCCAACGACTTCTCGTGCGCGGCCACCACCTGGTTGAGGGCCGACTCTGTAGCTTTCGTAACGGAATCTTTGACGGCTTTGTCGACGGCGTTCTGTACCGTCTGGTCGATGGAGCTGGACAAGTTGGCGACGACTTGCGATAGTTGGCTGACCAGCTGGCACGTCGCCGCGAGATTGTCGTTGGCTGACTGGGTGATCTTTGTATGGGTATCGGCTAAGGTGTTGACCTGGGTGGTCTGAGCAGCCACCAGGTTGCCAAGCTGGTTGGCTTGGGCATCCACCAGGTTGTTGACCTGACTGGTTTGAGCAGCCACCAGATTGTTAATCTGGCTAGCTTGCACTTTGACCAGGTTGTCGGCCAGATTGGTATGAGCGTTGACCAAGTTGGCCAGAGCTTTCAGCTGAGCACTGGCCAGGTCGGCGTGTTGCTGAATGTCGCGATAGTGCAGATCGATCTGCCGGCTCATGACGTCGTTTTGCTCGTGGAAATCCGAGTTCTCACGGTTGGTTTCCTCGATGATACGGCTTGTCTTCTCGGCGGCTTGTCCGAGGGTCTTCGTTATCAGGCGCAACGGCCCTAGCGCTTCTGCCACCTGCTTCTCGACCGCCTCCTCGACCGCCCCCTCCACAGCGCCTTCAACAGCTGAGCGAATCTCCCGAATGTCCACCTGGCTAGCCGGCGTAGCAGGATCGACGAGCGTAGCGTCCTCAAGGCTCCCCGACCCGTCATCCGCGACAACGCGAGCCAAAGCCGCAACCGACGTATCGAGACGGCCGCCAATCTTCATCTCCTCCATCGCCTTCTCAAACCCCGGAGTCCAGAAGCTGCCATTCTGGACAGCAGCAAGGGCGCCATCCCCTTCTCCGAAAAGCACCAAGTCGTTCTCGAAGGCTTCATCGGCCTGAACGCCTTGCGATCTCTGACCAGCCTCGGCGACGGCTTGTCCCCGCCGACCGAGGCGTGGGTTCTCTTCGACGCGAAGCTTCCGCGGAAGTTCACCCCCGACCGTCTTGCGGGATTCGGCCTTAGCGAAGCGCGCCGAGGTGAGGAGGTAGTTGTCGTTTGAATCCTGGCCTGGATCCGTGGATAGGGTTGTTGTTGTCGTTTCGGTCGACATTTTTGGTTGCTTTGGATTGAATGTGGTTGGTTGCTTTTATCTTGTGTTTGGACTGGTGATGGATGACTCAATGTGGATGGAAAGATCAAGCTTGCTGACGAGAAGATGAAAGAAGGAAAGGAATAAGAAACGGAGCTTTGACGCTCGCAGTGTGATCTCTAGAGAGTGTAGGTGATGCAAGTTTAAGATGGCAAAGGTGTGAATACCAAGGCCAAGAAGGCTACAGAGAGAGAAGGGAAGAAGGAGAAAAAAAAAGGGTAACTGGTTAATATTTGACGAGGGTGAGGCAGATGGGAATCGGGTGCGTGTGTGTAGGTGTGTAGGTGTGTAGATAGACAGACAGACAGATAGCTATGGTTGTATCAGCTATTATCCAGGCTCGACAATAGGAAGAGACAGTAGATGCTGAATACCTCTACCTAGGGTAATTCACCTTCGACCACTGACCCAATAGATGACCCCTGCAAAAGCTGGATTAGGCAGCCGGTCATGAATGTTTTACAGCGAGACTCACGTGTTCGTGTGGTTTTGTGAACGAGACGAGCCTGTTAGGTTGGTGAATATGGATGCACCTGCAGACCGGTCAGGCCAGGTGACGATGCTCGAAGGCAACAACTGCCTGGTATCTACACATGCTACACAGGTAGGTATGTGTGTATGTATGTACTGCAAGAAGATGGGCAACTGGGAGACAGCATTTCTACCACCAACAGTTGCAAGTAAGTCAGCCATAGAGGAGAGGGAGAGGTCTATCGTTACAGGGGCAGCTATCCACCATAAAAACATCGGATTCCATCAGTGGTGGAACACCCTTTAACATCACCAGTCAGCATATACAGAGTCTGAAACAGCAGCTACTATTTACGAAAGCTTCTTGAACAAGCAAGTCTTGATGATATATCTCAGCCTCTTAATGTATTCAAGGCTTGATGTTTATATAAGAATGATGATCTCTAAAGAGCTCGTCTAGGAAATCTAACTTGCTCTGGTAAAATCCTACCCGCATAAAGCGATGAAAGTCTATGTATCCAGTTCAGTATTCGATGTCCGAGTCGGTCGCAGGAGGAGGGTCTGTCACGGTCGAGATCGGTACTGGTTAGCATGGGTTTCGTGTATCAAGATGTGAGGCAGGGGATTTTGAGGATATGCGCGTGACACTGACCAGACAGCTCTGACTCCTCCACGTATGTGACCTTTTTGTTGGTCTTCTTCTTCTTGTTCTTCTTCTCCGACCCTGAGTCGGAGTCAAGCTCGGCAGCCTGGCGTTTCCTGCCTGCGGTGGGAAGCTTCCGGCGCGGGTTGCGCTTCGGGACCTCGTTGGTCTCTTGCTCATCCTTGTCGGCACCCTTGGCAGTAACCGACTTCTTTCCCGGGATGCCATGCATGATGAGAAGACGCGAGAAGCGCTTCTGCCTGTATCACCTTGATGTCAGCGGAGACTGTAGGGACGAAAAGAGAAGACGACGGATGATGGGGTTGTCGATGAAAGCAAGATAGAATGGGATTTACTTACGCCGCCGCCTTGGTCACGATGCCGTTCTCTTCGGCCACGGCAGCGAAGTCGGTCTGCTCATTCAAGCGTCAGGTATGTATGTTCTCTGTGAGGGGCGGGTTGGCAAAGAGCTTACCTTGCCTTCGCCGGTGTTTCTGATGCAAGACACGAGAAACTTGACCTGCTCGGAAGTGTCCTGCTTGGAAGACATTTTGGAAATCTGGCATGGGAGAGAGGGAAACAAGAGTTAGTGAGAGGTTCGAAGAAGGGGAGGGGAGAGTGGGAGAGACGAGGGGAGAAGGGGAGACAGAGCATGGGGGGGAGAAGAGAGGTGAAGGGGAGAGGGAAGAAGGGGACGCGATCATTTTTCCACGGCAGAGAAACAGCAGCACGAAGAAGAAGGAGGAGAAGGAGGAGAAGAAGAAGAAGATCACATACCAGTGAAGAATGATAGACGTATGAGCGAAGGTAGCGTAGGAGATCACCTAAGAGAATGGGAAAGCAAGCAAGGGATATCGTGCAAGAGTCCTTTACCTAGCGGGCAAGAAAGAAGACGTGCGAGGTATTGCAAGAGAGGACAAGTTTCTGCAGCGAGCTTGAAGGCGAGAGAAAGGATTTTATACCCCGCCAGTCTGAGGGAAGGGGAAAAGGAACCAACCAACGAGGACCTTAGAACTGGCAAGGCAGAAAACCACATAGAGATTGCTGCCTCAGGCCGGTACTCCTTGAGCCTCTGCTGGGAGACTCCCCCTGAGATATAGGGGGCTTAGCACCTAAGAGAGGAGGGAAGAGGGGATATGCCCTATATCTACAGCTCTCGGAGGTGAGAGCAGTGCTTTAAGCACCTTGGATAGGAGGTCAGATTATCGCAGAGGTTTAAGACGAATAATGCCGGGGTGGTGCTTTTCACGTAGTGGGACGCAGGCAGTCTACGATGGCCGTCTCTGGTCGGGCTGTTGATCTGGCATGCCGCTTCATGTCATCCCTCCCGCCCAGGCTTTTCTCCTCTGCAGCGTTTTGGCTACAGACTGATCACTCATGGCATATTCTCGAGCCCATCATCTTGATGGCAGGGACGTGGATAGATATACGTATGTGTCTAATAGCCCCCTTCGAATGTTAAGATGGTGCGATGGCTACTTGAGGATTGTCTGAGATATATATGCTTGGACGTGATGTATTATCTCTCCTTATCTAGGAAGGTATAGAAACACCCTTTCTCTCTCTTGAGTATATACCTGTCTCCCGCTCAACTACGTAGACAAGAAAACCGGCTACGATGCTGTTTCTAGTCACTTATTCGAGGATGTGAATCCGTTCTTGGAAAGGGAGGTAGGTCAGTTCTATTCCCGCTCTATCTGCAAGTCGATCCCTCCATCTCTCCATCTAAAGCAGGCGATATCCCCCGTCCAGCCTGGCCATGATTCTTCCCCAAACCTCGACGAGAGAATAAGAAATAGGGCGGGTAAAAGGGGGAGCATTAAATCTCCTCCTCGGCTGTGCCACGATTAGAAACCATACTCTTCGTCCTCGAAAAGTTCAGGGAACATCTTCCTACAACCCTCAAGGACAGTATCGTCGTCCATCTTGGTAGTATCTTCCTCGGCAGAGTCGGCATCGGTCTTGACGTCGACGTCCTCGGAAGTATGACGATCAGCCTTGACATCATCAAGCTCACTGTCCTCCTTCTTAATCACCTGAGCCGTCTCCCCCGTCTTGCTGCGTCGAGCTCGCTTAGCCTTCTTCACCTTGGCGTCGGGAGAGCCAACGGACGAAGGAGCAGAGCGCTTGGCACCGCGCGGAGTGGACGGATGGTCTCGCCATCCGTGGCGAACCGACATCTGACGGAAGCGCTCCTTGGCGCACTTGGCGTCTTTCAGTTTCAGCTCGCGGGCGACATTCTCCCAGTTGGCGTCGGGCTTCTGCGTCATGTTGTTGAAGACGGCCTGGATGAAGCGCAGCTCCGTCGTCGTGAGGGTCTTTTCCTCCTCGCTCAACTCCAGAGTTTGCTTCTTGCGAGGCATTTTTGTAATCGTTTTCGTGGCTTGTGCAGTAAGAAGAATAAAAAATAGTGGCGCGACGTTAGCTTCTGGCTGTTTTACGAAGATGAGGTTGATGGAAGATGGGATGGGACACGTGGGAGAGGATAGATGGGAAATGAAATGGAAGCGGGGGGGGAGATGACGGATGGGAGATGAGATGGAAGCGTGGTAGAGGAGATGTATGTATGGGGGGATGAGGTGGAAAGTGTGGGACAGAAGATGGATGGGAGATGAGGTGGGAGAGGAGGAGGAGGAGAAGAAGAAGAAGAAGAAGCGAAGCCAAAGATGTGCTCCTCTCTCTCTCTCTCTCTCTCTCTATAGATGGATGGGTAGAGGCATAGGTAGAGATGAAAACGTACCTGTCAGTCTCTTTGATCGAAAGAGGCGGCCAACAGGTGGGTGCAGAAGAAGATGCTGGCGATGACTTTGGTTGGATGATGAATCTGAGGTGAAGGGTTTTGATGTGTATTTTCTCTCTCCTCTCCTCTCTTCTCCTCAGGGAGACTTTAGTGGCAGCTTTCAAGTAGGTTACCCCATATAGGGGGATAGGTAGGTAGGTAGGTAGAGGTAGGTAGCAAGGCTGGTCGGTGACAGGCCAGGGAGGGATTTGGGGGGGGTTTGGTTGGGTTTGGGTTCTGAGCGCCGTTTACCTCTCTCCCTCTCTCTAGCCCGTAGACTCTCCCTCTACCTACCTACTGAAGCCAGATCACTCAAGCAGATTAGTCAAGCTCGTGTTCAAGTGGCAGAGAGAGAGAGAGAGAGAGAGAGAGAGACCCCGAATACGATAGAAAGGCACAGGATGGTGATACTGATACCTACCGACTTTGACGGATATGTAGGCTCCTATCTTTGCTTCACGGCGGCGTGGACGAGAAGGTTTTGCCATCGGCTTTCCGGATATGATCGCTCGCCTCTATGCCTTTTATCCATCACCTGCCTCCTCTAACGTCTATGCATAAGGCGAAATACAATGATAAAGGGGACTCTATGACATGTCCCTGACGCCCAATTCTATATGTCCGCCCTCCGTGATCATCATCGTCTCCATGCACCACCTCGGATCAAGGCAAGGCCAGAAAATAGCTAGATTTCGTCATCGCGGAACATGTCCTTGATGGTCATGGCCTCTTCGAACTGCGAAGGAGCCTCGTAAGCTTCAGCGTAAGACAAATTGTCGTCGAAACCGTCAACTTTCATAGGCTCATATTTCACCTCTTCGTCCTTGAACGGGTCCGCCGTCTTGGGACCGGCACGACCCTTATCGCCGACGCGACCCGTAGTCTTGGCCACTTTCGCAGGCGCATTCGCCTTTTTGGCCGTCTTCCGAGGCGTCGACGGATTTTTAGTACCTGACTTCTTCTCCTCCTTGACGGGCGTCGCCTCGACATCGTCGGCTTCCTCGTCCTCGACTGCCTTGGTAGGCGTCTTGGCCGGCGTCGACTTGGCGGAAGTTCCGGCGGTACGCTTCGCCGCAGGGGGCGTTTCCACCACGGAGCTGATGCCTAACTTACGCTTGATCTGGCCGAACCGGACCTGTAAAGAGTAAAGGCGTTAGCCGAGAGCTTCATCGGTGATTTTCACTCGCTATTTCCTCACCTTTGCAACTTCGCCCGACTTCAGGCCCAGGTCTTTGGCGACCAAGTCCCAGTCGACATCCGCCTTGTTGCGCGTATGTTTAACCATGGCGAAGAAAAACATGGCCTCATTGGCCGACGGCTCTTTCTTGCCGGGAGTACCGTTGGTCTCCGTCGCAGCAGCGTTCTTCTTGATGGGTGTCTTCTCAGTCATGGCTATGTCCGTGGTCAGTGCTTGTTCCTTCGTCGTGTATGTATATAGGTAGGTATGAGCTGAGGATAAAGTAAAGATCAAAAGTCCTCCTCAGTAGGAGGATCACGACGCTCAGGAGGCCAAACCACATCCAACACCGTGGCCAAGAAAAAGGTAAGAAAGATGGAAATGAGGATGGCGGGTGAGATGGCGATGGAACACAAGATGAGGAGAATCGCTATCAGAACAAGAGGGTGTAAAGCCTCCCAGCCCATCAAGAAGATGAAGACAAGCAGCCAAAGAAGAGCAAGATGAAAGAGGAGTACGAGGATCATGGAAACAAGAATGGAGAGGGGGGAAGGGGAAACCACGAACTTGGTAGCGAAGATCAGATCTGATTTCTCTTTCTTGCTTTGACTTGAAGGGTTGGTTTGGCGTAAAGCAGGTTTCTCGTTTGGAAGAAGCAGCTTCGAAGAAACAGCTTGAAAGAAACAGCTTGCAAGGCAGAAAAGGGATGCGAGAATATTGTTCTGCACTGGACCTGAGTTGGGGAAAAAAGCTCAGAGGAAAACCCTTTCTCAGCTTCGAACAAGTGTGGGAAGAGGAGAGAGGAAGGGAAGGGAAGCTTGTAGAAACGAGGGGCGATTTAAGAAAACGAAAGAGAAAATCCAGGTTTCAAACCCAGAGCTCAGCTGCGTGCTGTTGCCCTATCAGCTGGCAGGTAGGCCTCACCAACGTTTCCTCTCTTCGCAGACTTGGATGTGAAGCTGATGCAAACGGAGTGAAAAAACTCAGAGTTAAATATACCTACTATCAGACTCAAGTAGAAGAAGTTTGTATGGCACCTTTTGCCCAGAACCAGTCAACTCCCGCTACCTAGTAGTATATAACGTGCCAGAAGTTGTGTGGCTTTTCTTTATCCATCTTACATTCTAAACTACCTACCTATCAAGTTGCATAATACTGTTCTATATTACTTCTGCTCCATGCCAAAAAGGATCCATCAAGCCGTGTAGAGGAAAACGATATCAGTAGTTCTATTTCATCAGCCTGGACAGAAGAAGTCATGTTGCTGCCAGTTTTGGTAGATCCATCAACTTAGTCGAGACGGCGGGAGTGGGCGTGCCTTCGTCTTGGGAGGAGGAGACCGGGGAAACAAGGCCGGAGAAGACCAGACGGACAGCCGGTATAATCACTATATACATGCACGGATACGCGGCGACTCCAACGAGGCGTCGGAATGCCAAGACAGGACGGCGGCCGATTTCCAGTCGGGGATAGGTAAGTACAACAGTGCTTCAACGTAGGCGGTTAAACCCCGGTCAAACAACCTCCCCGTCGAGTTCTCCATTGAGAGCCGCACAGACGACCCAGCTCACGTGGAGATACCCGTCCGACGTCTCCCTACATCTTCCCACCACCCCCACAAAGGCAACGACGCCAGCCCTTTCCTCTCTCATTCCGACCGGCTGCGGCCCTTCATCCCGATGCACCGCGCCGCGCTCCGGGCCCTGCGAAAGACGTCGACGTATCTCGACGCCGTGCGTCACGTGGCCCGCACATCCTCATTCTCGTCGTCGCCCCGCCGTCTACGGCTCTTGTTGCCGCCCGACGCGGCCCATGTGCCGCTCCGGTCGTCCATGTATTACGGCAGGCTTCCGGCCGTTCTCATATCGAGCATCGTCATCGGCTACGGTGCTTGGTACTCGCTAAATGCGTCCAGCGTAGGAGGCCCGCGAGGTCTGACTTCGACGCAGGGCCCTGCTGGTGGCGGCTTCGTGCCTCCCCCCACACGCACCGTTCTCGTCATCGGGGATGACGAGCTTAGACAGGGTACTGTCGTCGGCGAGGGGCCCATTTCTAAGCCGACTACCGACGACGGACAGAGGATCGTCGAGATGTTGACGCCCGAGCAAGCCACGCTTAAGCTGCGTCGACAGGAAAAGTCCTTTATGGTTAACCGTGGCGCGGGCGTCACTCGATATGATCTGGTTCAGCTGTCGAGCAACGATCCTATCGAGGACGATCACGCCGAAAAAATCATCGAGGTCCCGGCGAAAAAGGTCGGCCAAGGTGGCTCTCAAGATTGGATGTTTTGGGGCGTCTTTGACGGTCACTCGTACGTTTGTCCGCGGGAAAGCGAACAAGCTTTTTTTCGTCTGATCTGACTTCTTTACCTCTACTGCAGCGGCTGGACCACATCGGCTACCCTGCGCCGGAATCTCATCAGTTACGTCGCTAGGGAGCTCAACAACACCTACACGGCCACCAAGGACGGTGCGCCCTCCCCCGAGGCCATAGACTTGGCCATCAAAACAGGCTTCAACCGATTAGACCACGAAATCGTCCACAAGAGTGTCGAAAAGGTCTTCAAGGCCAAGTCCAAACCCGTCGCGGCGACCCTGCTTCAGCCTGCCCTGTCCGGCTCTTGCGCCCTCCTGTCCTTTTACGACAGTAGTAGCAAAACGTTGCGCGTGGCCTGCACTGGAGACTCCCGCGCTGTGCTGGGCCGTCGCTCCGAGTCCGGCAAGTGGACGGCGTCGGCGCTCTCCGAGGACCAGACGGGTGGCAACCCGCGGGAGGAGGCTCGTATGCGCCGCGAACACCCGGGAGAGGAACACGTCGTCCGCAACGGCCGTGTTCTCGGCGGCCTCGAGCCGACGCGTGCATTTGGCGACGCCGTCTACAAGTGGAGCAAGGAGGTGGCTGGCAAACTGCGCCAGAGCTTCTTCGGACGCAGCCCTTCGCCGCTGCTCAAAACCCCGCCGTATGTGACGGCCGAGCCCGTCATCACGACGACGCGTGTCGACCCCGCCAAGGGCGACTTTCTCGTCCTTGCTACGGACGGACTCTGGGAGATGCTCACCAACGAGGAAGTCGTCGGGCTAGTCGGCCAGTGGCTCGAGACCCAGGCCGCCACGTCGACGGCTCCATCGCAGTTTGAGAGCGTCTGGTCCAAAATGTTCGGCTCCCGTGCCAAGCCGCTCCCCGTCGAGCAGAGCGAAGGTGTCGAGGGGCCTGGCGGACAGAAGACGCCGGTCCGCCAGCTACAGTGGGGGATCGATCCGGAGACCAAGGACCGCTTCACCGTCCGCGACAACAACGCGGCCACCCATCTCATCCGCAACGCCCTGGGCGGCAACAATGACGAGCTGGTTCGCGCCCTGCTCACCCTTCCGGCGCCCTTTTCCCGAAGATATCGGTTAGCCAATGTCCCCCGCCTCTCCTTTCCGGGGGGGGTTTTTTTTTCCTTCGTAACTCCATCATCATGTATATTCTGCTAACAGTCGGTAAAAGCGACGATCTCACTGTTCAAGTCATCTTCTTTGGCAACGGCGAAAAGACAGGCGAGGTTAAGCTGAACCTCGACGCCACGGCCGAGCCGGACGCACCCAAGGCCGAACTTTGAAGTCGTCGCCGATTATGGCCGTTTGGACAGGTTGGGGTAAGGCAAAATAAAGCCGTTGATCCAGCCGGCACCTTTTGACTTCCACCCTTTTTTTCTTCCAATGTCTCGCTACGGTCTTACATACCTGATCGAGACACCGGCGTTGATATCGGCCCTGATGTTGATCTCTTCAGTTTTTTTTTTGTTTCATGATCCCGCCGTCTCCTTCACTCCTCCCATGAGATGCGGCGGGTGGGCGTTCAGAACCTGAGGATCCAGTCTCAGACGGGCAAGATTACGGTGTCATCGGGGTACGGAGAGCCAGGGTAGAGTTGAGGAGAGGGGAAAAAATGTTTATATCACAGGGTCGTGTGTTTTAGTTCATCTGTTCATTCTATTTTCTTGTCATATTTGTCTGTGACGACAGCATCCTTGAAGGCGTGACATCCGAAAGACGTGTCTCTGACCCGGGCTCTCCTCACTTTCGTCAAGGTGGTTCCTAGTGAAGGTGATGTTGTTGAGGAAGTTGTCGTCGTCTAGTGATATCGGCCAGACTCAGCCAAATACTGGGCAAGGAATTGAGGCGTATTTGATTTAACGCTAAATTGAACGATGCGCCAAGCATTGCAGGGACTACGGGCCTCCGTTGTTTCAACCTGGCTTAGCTCGTGCCCGCTGGTGGAGATGGTTGTGCATGTTATGAAGACCCATTGTCCTTCGCTGCGCGCTCCTGATTCCCAAGCCACAGTAGCCGTGTCACATTCTTCAAAGGTCAACCGTCACGCGTGGGGGGACCCCGATGTTGTGTCTGAGTAGTCCACCAGCATATCGGGACGCATCGCAGTGAGGATCTGAAGCTAGCGGAAACATTGACGGTTTGACTCGAAGACACCTGAACGGAACGCGGTGACGGCGCGTCCATCAAGTCATCTTAGGCGACGTGCGGACACACAGGGAAGGGGGAAACAGGCCAGGCGCGCGTCCAGGGGTGACGATGTGAGGTACGTTTCAGCCTCATGCTGTGGCAGTGAAACGACTATGTATGTGGTGCCGGTTCTTGCCCTCATATATGTGTTTGTGTGTATGTATGTGAAGACGCGCCACGGTAGGACACGGAGTAGGGAAAGGGCCAGAGCGAGTGTCGCAGGCACATTAGGTGTGACGTCGTCACCACTTTGGGGCGCTGGGATACCAGGATACAGGATCAAGATCCTCAGGCCGACGAGCGACCAATTTGGAGAGGAAATAGAAACCGACCAGCAGGCTCGGTTCGGCGTGTGAGAAGGCGAGTGTGATGTAGACGAGGTGAGTTAGGAAGACGACGTGATGCAGGACGATGGATCCCACGTCGGAGACGGGCATGGTCGAGCCCGCAGAAGGAGGGGGGGTGTATGTATGTGGGGGGGGGAGCCAAGAAGAATGACGAAGGAAGGGGTTGAGCCGTCTCGGGCGAATATGTAGACCAAAAGGAGAGACGCAAGCAATCGAGACAGAGCGGGATGCTGACGATGAAGGCGACTGGCTTCGTTTGGGAGGAGGAGGAAGAGAGGGGGGGGTTCAAGATATTGAAGAGTGATGAGACGGGTCGAGACGATAGGATGTTTTGGCACTAGGTCTTCAGCCGTCGATATCAAGTGCCCCGCGGCCCGGCGGGAGAAAGGGGTTGTGGACGGGTCTCTTAAAGTCGTCGATTAGGCTGAAAGGGTTGAGATGGATGAGAAGGGAGGAGGAGTTGGTATTAGATTGGTAGGTGGTAAGCGAATGGGGTCGTGACTTTTTTCCTTCTCTCTTGGTTCGACCGAGAAGGGTGTTTGTGTGTGTGTTTGTGTCAGGCGTAGTACGTAAGCAGAGATACCCTTTAGACGTGGAAAGTACGTACATAGGTAAGAAGGAAGGAAGACCTTTTTTAGCCTTGTCGCTTACGTACTCAGCAAATGACCGGCCCCAGGGGCTTTTGGAGGTGATAGATACAAGCCGAGTACCTGGGGCGGAGCGACTGCACAGTGTGCGGAACCCATGCACGGCAGCACATCAACATTTGTGTCGGCGGCTACCAGCGCGGACCGCGGTGCTAGGCTGCTAGCTAGGCCGGCGAAGAGGAATGGCTTCTCGGGCGTCAGGCTTACGGTGTTTAGATTGCAGCGGTAGCTCTTGCTCATCAGGCTGTTGTGCCGGATTCAGCGGTAGATCTGCCGCAGCCTTTCTTACCCCATCAGGGTGTCTTTTCAACGGCACGTGACATCGGTTTACTTCAGGCACGGAAATGGGCTGGCGCAGCCTGCAGGTACGATCTCATCAACAGACAACAACAACATCATCGTCCGTCTCGGCGCGAGGCACGAGAGGGCTCTTACGGCAGGACTGTTGTTTTTCTTTTCGGAGCAGCATGCCTCAATAGACGCGCATCATCTTAATAGCCATCCATGACTTTCACCAACGCGCCCGTGACCCGGCTGGGGGTCATGGGCCTCGTGGCAGGCGGGATTGCGGCCAACGTACTCGACATGAAGCATTACTTTCACATCCTCATCGACACTCATCTCTTTCGAAATTCTCAGCCGTGGCGGCTTCTGACATATCAATTATGCTATGTCAACTCAGCCGAGGTGCTGTTCGCCGCCATGACCGTCTACAACCTGCGGGTGGTTGAGCGGATGTGGGGATCTAGGAAATTCGCGGTAAGCTGGCATGTGTCCAAAATCCAGGGACGAGGCGCACCAGACTAAATGCCGTTGTTTTCCCGCGCAAAACGGGGGGAAAAAAAGTCATTCCTCCTCGTCTCCTATCTGATGACTTCGGTCACTGAACCCCTCATCATGGCGGTGCTGCGACCGCTCTCCGACCTCTTCAACTATGTGCCGGCGGGACCAACGCCCATTATCTTCGCCGTGCTGGCGCAATTTTACGCCATGGTTCCACATACTTACAAGTTTCGGGTGACCACGTCGTCTATGGGCGATGGCCTCTCCGGGCTGACCTTGACGGACAAGTCGTTTCCCTACCTCATCGCCTTTCACCTTTCGTTATTACAGTGGCCCGGCTCTTTGGTAGGCGCCATGGTGGGCTGGCTCGTCGGTCACGCTTGGCGCGGCGCCGTCTTACCCGCTTCGCTCGTCACCTGGCGACTGCCGGGCTGGACGGTGGGACTGAAAGTTCAGGGGCGCAGCGCCGAGTTCGAGGGCTTGCGTCGTAGGCTTGAGGGCGAGAACCGGGCGACGGCCGTGTCTACCGCTGTCCAGACCCAGCCTGACAGCAGTGGACAGGTCGATAGGAGACGGACTTGAGAGCTGGCCACTTGTTTTTTGTAGGGGCGTGTCGGTTTTCTTTTTGTTTTGTTTTTTTGGCCTCACTCTTCGCATCGCCTCGGGCTCTCGCGACAATTCACCGAGTTGTCGGTTGGAGGGGAGGGAATTCTGTTGGCTTCGCCTTGTGAACATGAGATGATATGGATGGGGGGAAGAGGCGCCGAGAGAACGGCCTTGAGGGGGGTGGAGGATAGCATCATTGACAGTCTCTCCAGAGGTTGTATCCGTACATACATTCAAGCGGGAGAAAGAAAAAAGAATGAATAAATAAACAAATAAACTTCAACGGTGAGGCGTCTTTCTTTTTGTCTTGTCAATCCTGGCTTGGTCCCCTGCTTTTGGTGATGCTTTGATCACTAATACATATGCAAGCGACAAAAAGCGCAGCCGCACGCATACCTGCCTCTATCTCTAGTACCTACTTACCGACCTAGGCAGGTAGGCATCTAAACACCTCCTCATCCGCTACCCGCCATCCAGGGTCATGGCCGACGACGGCTTCGGCGGCGCATGCTCGGCCGAGAGAATTCCTGCCGGAGACTGGCCTTTTATTACCCAGGTAATTTCATCTCACCAGGGGAGGCACCCAATAGGAGAGGCTCACTCCCTCTTGTCCCGTGCCTTACTAGCCCCGAGGTACCCCCCTGAGAGTGCGCACTGTGCCACCGAAGACGCCCCTAGTAGCCGCAGGTACAGCGGCTCTTCAGCAAACGAGCCGGGGGAGGCACGCACCGCCCTGTTCAGGTAGGTGTAGTCGTCTCCTTTTCTTCTCGCGGCTTTCCCCTCTTTTTCCATCTTCGCCTTTTCCTCTACTTCCTCTTCTCCTCGTCATCTCTTCCTTCGTCTCTCTACTCCCCTTTTTCGCCCGCCGCTTTCGAGGCTGTCTCTCTCTGTTCTTCGCCTCGCTGCCGCTTTCCACGATCCGATCGCTGTCGACGACCGATTTCGAGCCGAACTTTGCTTCTTTCTTGCTGTGCTTGGGTCACGAGACTCGCGACTACGTTGACTACCACGGCGACTACGACGGCGACTACGACGAAGACGACGACGACGAAGATTACGGCGGCGACGGCGACGACGACGACGACGATAGAATTTCCCTTTTGTTTCGCACCCGATCATATTCAACTTGCTTCTTCCGAATTCGTTCCTCATGGCCAGTTGAAGCTGCCGACGGCGTCATCTTTCGCCCGGTCTGATGACTACGGCTGTCTGCGTGCTGCCACGTCAAGGACACGCTTGACGATATGAATGGCTTCGCCTCGGGAAGGCCCCCCTTCGACTACGGGCCTCCCGTTCGGATGCCCTCGACATCGAGCCCCAACGGTAGATCCACTGCCAATGGGTTTAGGCGCGATAACACTAATGGCTTCGGCAAGCCCGCCTCGAGATTCAACTCGGTCAGTACCCGCGCGCGCTCGCAACTGAACCAGGCGTCCCCCTATCCCCACGACTAACCTTTTGTTCCCCCTCTTCCGCAGACGGGCTCGAACCAGGAGAGGAGGCTGGCAAGAGTCGACCTCAAAGATGCCATCCAGGTTCATTTGCTCACGGAGACTGCGCTCTCTGACAGCAAGAAATTCGAAATCCTATCACAGGAAGAGGTGGACGAACTCAAGAAACAGTCGCAGGTCCTCGCCCAGCGCGTCGAGTCCACCAGGGCGAATCTCGCCATCCAATCCAAATATCGAGATGCCGCCGTGTCCATGGCCAGGCTTTACGATGCTGCCCAGGCCGACGATCCAAATGCCCTCGAGGCCGAGCGCGAAAGGGCCGCCTGCGAGCGCCAATGCGAGCTGCTGGCCGCGGAGCTATTTAACCTGGAGAAGCGGTTGATGGGTCCCCAGCGCCGTCTCCTCGAGCACACCGCCGGCATACTGCAGCTAACGCATAAGGTATCGAAGAAAAGGAGGCCGCCGCCGCCCATCGGCCAGCTCATCAACGGCATCCCCGGCAGTCCGGAAAGTCTCTACACGTACTCCCTCAGCGGCAGCAGCTTGGACCAGGCCGACGACGACCACGAGTTTGACGATCCGAGCCTATATCCGCTCGACTACGATGGCACCCGAGCCGCCAACGGGCGATCCAAGAAGAACGCAATCGAGATTCCCGTCAAGTCCCCCATCCGCGAGAATAACCAGCTCCGCGGCGAGATGGACCGCGTGCGAGAGGAAAACATGCAATTACGCGGGCAGACGGACATGGTGATACAAAAACTTCAGAGCCTCAACGGATTCCTGCGCGAGACCATCGTCAGGTTCAACCCGGAAGTCAACGGCGGCTATGTGCAGCCCCCCAAGCCGACATCGACGCAGAATCCTCAGCCGGCCGAGCTCCTCAGGAGCCAGGTGGAGTACCTCGAAAGTGGCCTGGTCGCGGTACAAGCCGAACAGGAGTCATTCGTCGCTGGCAAGGACATGGGCCAGCGCATCGAGTCTCTCAATCTCCAGTTGCGAGACCTGCTCATGTCGGCCGATGCGCACTACACCCCGACGGCCATCCCTCCCGAATCCGACGTAAAAGGACAGCTGAGCTACCTCGAAGCCTCGATCCGACTCGTCGACGGCCACATGGGTCGGGGGGCATCAAAGGGACTAGACCCCGAGACAGGGCCAGTACTGACGCGCCTCTGGGAAAGCATCCAGAAGGGTCTCCTGGAGGCTCGGCAGCGCAAGGAAGAACGTCGGAGAGCGCGGTCGGACAAGGGCGCGACGGCCGACGACGACGACGAATTGTCAGAGGACGAGGGCT
Source organism: Ophiocordyceps camponoti-saundersi (nom. inval.) (assembly GCA_003339415.1). Lineage (NCBI taxonomy): Eukaryota > Fungi > Ascomycota > Sordariomycetes > Hypocreales > Ophiocordycipitaceae > Ophiocordyceps > Ophiocordyceps camponoti-saundersi. The sequence goes on along the minus strand of PDHQ01000021.1, from coordinate 127,106 downwards.
TCGATCCGACGGAGCCATATTCCCTGCCTGCTTTCGCGTCGAGGGTGCAGTTCTTGCATGCCCGGGCGTCGACGCTCAAGGATCAGAAATCGGTGCTAAAGAGGCAGATCAAGCAGCAACGGGAGCTCAACAACAAGTCGGACGCGGAAAAGGATCAAGAGGTAGCCCGCAAGCAAAAGGAGCTCGACCAGGCAGGAGAGCGGCTGGCCAGGGTAGAGAAGGAGGCGCTGGACGCGCAGAAGCTGCTTTCGCAAGCACTGGAAGACCTCGAAGGCGCCAGGTCGTCGGCCAAGGCGTCGGGATCGGCAGAGGTGCAGGAGCGCGACGCCAAGATTGGCCTCCTCGAAGCACAGCTCAAGGAGACGCAGGAAAAGGTGGCGGCGGCGGAAAACGAGGGCGGCGGGGCGGTGCAGAAGCTTGCCGACATGGACCTCCGGATCACGTCGCTGACAGAGGAGAAGGCGGCAACGGACGAAAAGATTCAAAACCTGAGCAAGGAGCTCGAGGACAAGACGGCGAGCCTGACGGACAAGGAACAGAAGCTCAAGGTCAAGGAGTCGGAGCTCGAGCAACTGAACATGACGCTGGCGGAGCTCAAGACGGAGGTGACGATTGCCCGGGCGGAGCTGGACGGCGCGTATGGGTCCCGTGCAGAGCGTGCGGCGGACGTGGCGGCGCTCAAGAACAGCGCCGAGGTGGTGAAGCTGCAGAACCAGGTGGAGAAGCTGAAGCAGGAGCTGGGGGAGACGGTCAAGGAGCTCGAGGGCATCACCAAGGAGACGATTGGGGCGGAGCGCGAGAAGGTGGAGCTCGAGGTGAAGCTGGACGAGGCCCTGTCGTCGAAGACGGGGCTGGAGACGGAGATGCAGAGGTTCCGGGACAAGGTGGCGAAGCTGGAGGAGGAGCTGGACGCGGAGCGGCTCAAGGCGTCATCGGGCCCGGCGAGCGGCGGACGACCGGGAGCGGGGGCGTCGATGCTGAGCGAGCAGTTCCGGGCGACGATGAGAGAAGAGCGCAAGAGGTTCCAGGAGGACCTAAAGGTGGGTGACGACGATTTGCTGACGGATTTGGAATATGATGCTGACGAACGGATGACAGGAGGAACGTGCCAAGTGCCGAAAGCTGGAAGAGGAACTCAACCGGCTAAAGCGAGGCCAGGGCCAGGGGCTGAGCCCAAGATAGCAGCTCTCGGCCGGTATGGTCCTCGGTTGGCCTCGAATCGACGTCGTCCAAGGAGGGGCGGTTTACGGCTAGGCCATGATGACCTAGATAGGTCGAAATCCGGGGCTATTTTTTTCCCCGTCGGCTCCCCCTTTTTTCTTTACTTCTTTTCTTCTATTTTTCCTCACCCCTTTTTTTTCTCATGTCTGTTTTTTTTATCATTCTTGATATATACATAGCGTCACTTTTGAACAGCACAGGGATGCAACAGACGACCACTGCTCAACGACCAGCATAGGAAAAAAAATGACCCTTTTTTTGGCGCTGCCTTTTTTTTTTCCCTTCTCTTCTTTTCTTCTATTCTATTTTTCGCCCTGTATATCTTTCTCATTTCGAATATTCTTTTGTTCCCCCTTCTTGATAGACATGTACACTACACGTTGGACAACAGGCAGAGAGTTGTTGAGTGGGTGAGGCGAAGTGAAGAGAAAGGTTTGGATGGAAGCTTGGACGAGCGAATGACTTGGAGATGAGGCTGCAAGACGAGGGGGCTTAACAGAGGATGTCACCGTCTTTCTTGGAGAGAGTGGTTGGAGAGACGCTCTCTTTTTGCCTAGAAGCCGGGCATTTTGTCGAGTCTGGGGGGGTTTTCAACGGCAACGGGGGAGTATTTATCGGGAGGAGTATGTATCGTTGAAGGAGGAGGAAGAAGAAGAAAAGCGATGACGAGACGCTACTGTCTGTGTATGGGGGTTATAGGTTAGTTGACGGGGATGTTGGGGGGCCGTCGACGAGTGTTGGACAGATAGAAAGTAAGCGACCAAGGTTTTTTTTTCTCCCTTTTTATCTGTCTCTCTCTTTTGTATGTTTCTTTTTTCTTTTATAAAAACAAATGGATGAATGAATTATGAATTATAAAATTGTGTGTGAATATACGGAGTATGTATTGCTTAATTAGCTTTGGTGTTAAGTTAGTGATGGCCTCAAAGAGGAGAGGGGAGGAGATAGATAGTGATGGTAGCAAGCAGATTATATTATATAAGGGTTGAAGTTATTCTTTAAGTCTTCTGCTTATACTGTCTTTGTATAGGTGAAGTCTTCTCTATCTTTTAAGCTAGCTGTTTATACGTGATGTTAGATGCTTTCCTTGACGGGTGAGATGAGATTCTATCTGTTGTGTGAATCTTACATATTACTATGTGTGCATCATCTGTTTATATATACCTATATACGTGTAACTGTTTCTATATATTGTTATGTGACACACCCTGTGTCTAGGCTATGCCCCACTCAGGGCTTGAGCCCGGTTAGGTCAGTATATTAGATATACTAAATTAGTATAGAGGGGCTACTAGAGTTAGACTTAGTATTAGCAATATTACTGCCCGATCCGTAATAGCGTATATGCCTTAATAGGTTATACGCCCGTTACGCTAAATTACGCGTTTTTCACGATAATAATCGATATTCCTTATAAGAGATCTTATTTAGGATCCGCTTAGCTATAGTAGACGCTATTATATTACCGACGCTACTATTTTAGGTAAGTAATATACCTAACCCGGTCTATAGAAGATTATTTTAGCTAAGAAAAGCTAAGATAAGCCTCGCTAAGGAAAATACTACCTATTTAGGTAATAAGGAGCTTATTTAGGCTATAAAAGAAGGTTACGATAACCTTATTAAAAAATATAAAAATAGGAGTAATCTTAATAAGTATAAAGAAGCTAAAAGGCTAAGAGAATTAATAGTATTAGGAGATATTAATTAGAATAGCGATTAAGTAATTTCGACTATTTCGGTATATTAATAAGCTTAATAGTAATAAACTTATAAATACGAATATCGAGGCTATAGAGAAATAGTAGGATAAGGAAATCTATTACTATTATCTTATTATATATTATTATAAGCTTATAATAATTTTCGGAATTTACGATAACGGCTAGAATTCGAATTAATTAATATATTAAACCTTTATAGCCGTTAAGAAGAAATATAATATAGCTCCGAGAGTTACTTTTTTATTAATTATAAAGGAAATATATACTATAAAGGCGGAGAATTTTACGATATTCGGTACTTTCGTAAAACGCCTTAATCTTCTATAGAATTAACTCTACGTTATAATAAAAGAACCCTATAAAGAATAGTTTATTAGCGCTACGATTAACGCTATTAAAACTATTATACTTTCCCGATATAAAGATTAAATATATAAGCTAGCTAAATAGAAGCCCCCGATAAAGGATAAGGTTTTAGGTTTCTTCTAGAATTACGCTAAACTTATTAATAATAAGAAGAAAAATACCTTTTCTATAAATTAGAATACGAAAAAGTAAGACGAAAAGCGAGATAACGCCTAAGGAAGAGGTCGAGGCCGCGGTAAAGGCCGTAGCCGCGGAAATTATAGTAGTAAAGCTTCTTCTCCCGCTTAAAAAAGCTAGAAAAGACGATATCTTAATTATAGATATTTTATTCCCGAGGGTAATAAGCTTTATAAGGAAGAAAATTACTAAAAGTTATATCTAAAGCTACGCTTACCCCTAAGAGATTAATATTAATAGAAGTAAATTATAGTATTAGAAGCTATTATAAAAGCTAGATAAATATATAAACTTATAGCTACTAGCCTTAGCGTTACTTAAGATAATATTATATACGATTTTAGAGCTAGAAGCTATATATTTAATAATTTAAAATAGTTTATCGAGATTTATAAGAATACTATAATCGACTTTTTCCGCGCTGCTAATAGCGGAGATCTATAGCTTTAGGGAGAGGGTAAGGTTAAGATAAACCTACCTAATAGTAATTCGATAATTCTATCGTAGGCCTTTTATTACCTTAATATTTAAGCGAATTTAATAAATATAAGCGTTTTAAAAGAAAAGGGCGTTATCGCTAACCTTAAAATAAATTTCCTTATTAAAAGAGGCACTAAAGAGCGTATTTACTATCTTAATAATTAATTTCGAGTTATTCGTACTACCGCTACGAGCGGTAATTAAACCGTAATCGAGGTATTCGCTACTTTACCGTATAAATCGCTAAGGAAGGGCTTAAAGGCTAATTTTACTATTATATATAAGCGCCTCGTATACGCTAGTAAAGAGAAGGTAACCCTAGCCTATTAGAAGGTAAGGATTCTAATCGATAAAAATACTATTAAAGGCTTCTCGTGCGAGGCCTATTAATTTACTAAAGCTAATATTATAATTAGTAGGGATTCGCTAGTAAGGCTTACGAGGTTCCTTAATATTATTTTTTAAAATATTATCGAATATAACCTACTAGGAATAGGCGGCGCCCGCTATTCTCTATACGGAATCGACGCCTTTATAAGATTCTACTAAATAATAGCTACTAACTTAAAAGGTTAGGCTTTTAAGCTTCTTCGTAAATAGAAAAGATAGGTTAATACCTTTTCTAGAGGAATTCCTATAGCTACGATAGCTTTCGATAATATATAGGAGTTTAAGAGCGAGGTAATTAAGGCTTAGGCTTTTTAGGATAGATTCGTTCTACGTTATTTAACCCTATATAACCCTTAATAAAACAGTCTTATAGAAAAAGCTAGTAGAATACTTTTAACGATAGTAAGAGCTATTTATCTATATATATAGCTTCCTATAACCTTTTAGCCGTATTATATATTAATAGTAGCGTATATTACGAATTTACTACTTATAAAAGGTAAAGAGAGCCCTCTCGAGAAGGTTATAAAGATGCTTAATCTGCTTTATAAATATAATATTAGCTACTTACACGCCTAGGGCTATATAGTATACGTAATAAAGCCGAAAAAGAAGATTATAAGGTTAGAGAAAATAGCTTCTTAAGCTTAGAAGGGTAATCTTATCGGTATTAAGGGCCTATATAGCTATATTTTTAAGATATAGCTTCCTAATTAAGGAATCGTTATTCGAGCACGAGATATACGCTTTATTAATTATACTAGTGCCCTTACCGTTAAAGAGGACCTATTAGTCGAATTTAAGGCTTATTTAGAAGAAAAAAGTAAAATTATCGAATTTAAACTTATTATTCTTCCTTATAAGGAGAAAGAGAAAACTTCCTATAGCTAAACTAGCGGTATTAATATTTTATAGTCCTCTAATATATTAAGTATTAAATAATCGAGGAAATATTTAACTATTATAGCCGGATTATTAGATACGTCGAATTTAAACGTTTAAGAGGAATTTATAGGGCTATTAAAAGAGCGTTTTAAAATACCCGAAGGAAACTCTTTATACCTTCTCTTACTAAATCCTATACCTTATTAAGGCAGAGAGGCACCGCGCCCGTTTTTCGATAAGAATATACTTCTTCGATTAATCGAGGAAGTTAATAAAAAGGTATAACTATTACCGATAGCGCCTATAACCTTAAATTTTCCTAGCAGCTAGGTTTACGATACTAATAATTATAATAATCTTAATAAATTAGCTAGTAACTTATAGAATCTTTAGCTAACTAACTTAATACTTAAAAAACGACTTTCTTAATATTTACGCGAGTATAAGGGGAGCCTATGCAAGATACACTAAAGAAGAGAGGTAGCGATAATTAGGTTAGAGAAGAGAAAGAAGAGTGCATAAGTGTAGATTGCAGAGGTTCACTTTAAGAGTTATATTAAGAGCAAAGCTAATTCTTACCGAATCATAATACTAGAAACTACTACGAACTATATACGAGGAGGTCACGACTTAGGGGTAAACTCCTCGCGATATAAACTATATCTTCTAGAGTTTTATCTAAGACCCTAGCGTAGTTTAAGAACTTATCTTCCGTATCTAACTACTTTATTAAGACCGGAAGCGCGTTATATATACTCCGAGTAGTTTCGGTAAGGAGTTATAATAGCTTTATAATACTTACGTAACCTTCTAATTATCCTTCTTATATAGTTATCTTATAACTTTATTATAACTATCTCCCTATTTTAAATAACTAAATACTAAGGTAAGATAGTCGTAAGTTATTATATATCTATTATAATAAAGTAAAAAATAAAAAAGAGTCGCGGGTAGGTAAAGCGCGTTATTAATAGTAAGGAGCGCGCGTAATTATAGTAACGGTAGTAATTTATTATTAGTTCGAGCGAGGGTATAAGTAACTTCGGACGCGTGCTACTATTATTATAATTTTTTCCTCCTATTATCTTAGAAAAGGTCGAGCTTTTAATTTCGGATTTTTATATATGATAATAATATAGCGTATCCGGAAGGGATAGTATCGCGTAGTAAGGTTACTAATAGCTATTATACTTATTATAACGAGGATAGGGTAGAACTTAGTATAGGTCCGCTCGATAACGATATACCGCGCCGTAATATAGAAACGCTATAAGGTACTCCGCGAAAGACTCTAAGTAAGAGGATAGAGGCCGGGCCTAAGAGGGATACCGCGAAGACGCTTATTAGGAAAAGTATAAAGCGTAAGTAAATCGTTCGCGCGTCGTAAAGTATCCGTTAACCTAGCGTAGGGTCTTCGAGCAAAACGTCGCTTATTACTATTATAGAGGAAAATAGGAGAGGTAGTAAGCCGCCCGTTAGGGTATAAGAGCTAAGTCCTACTTTATAGAAACCTAAAACCCTTACTAAAATATCGTTAAAAATTAGTAAGTAGAAGAAAACTATAACGCTAGGTATTAAGTTATCGGAGCGTAAGTAAATCGATTATATATCGGCTAGGCGGTGCTAATAGTTTATAGGCCCGGTAGATACTAGCTCTATAAGTAAGAGATCCGTAATTAGTAAATCGTTTGCAGGTTTTAAGAAATTAACGCCGGGTAAGATAGGGGCGTCGTAGGAGGTAGCAGCTAGCAGTAAGACGCCGAAAAAGGCACAAGAGCCGGTATATAAAACTCCTTCGTCTCGTAAGAAATCGGCAAGCAAGGTCGCCGAGACGGCGCCGAAGATAACCGTAGGCGAGAGGGATACTAAAGGAGAAACGCAGCAAGCTACATAAGTTACTAAATAATTAATCGAGAAAAAGGCAATAAAGGATCGGGCTAAGGGTAAGAAACGTAAGTATTTCGGTCCCCTATCGATATAGAGATACTAATATACCCTAGGGGTCCTAAGTAAGGAATTTATCGATCCCTCCGACGAGGAAGACTTAGATAATTAAGATATTCCTACTAAGGCGCCGGTTATTTAAGTAAAAGATATTCTTAACGATAATAATTAGTCTAATATAGAGTAGTACGAGTTTACGAAAGTATATCGTAAGGTGGTTAAGATTAATAAGGCTATAAAAAGGACGCGGTTTGCCGATACGTATTTTAATACCGAGCATAACGCCGAAATATTAACTCGTATCTACGGGGCCTTAAGAGATAAGAAGGTATCGGTATTTATACCGATAGGAAAAAAGGTAGCTAAATAGACCTCCTTATCGAAGCTAACGGAAGTTACGAAAGCAGTTTGAGCAGAAGGTAAGTAAAGCGGGGTCCCTTCGTAGTAGAGGCGAGGGCCTATCGTTAACCGGTATATAGCGCTTGAGAAGATACCCGTCGTCGATAAGGAAGACGTATTACGCTAGTTAATCTTTAACGTAGCGAAAAAGGAGGGGAAAGATACGGCGGCCGTGGCTTATCTAATTATACGTGCCTAGATTTAGAATCGTACCACGTTTAAGCAGCGTTAGAAAGTGCTAACCGATAAGGGAGTTATGGCTAAGATTTATCGGATAATCGTGGACAAATTTAACTTATACTAGTAGGAGATATAGGGTCCTAGTCTTTATAAGGCAGCGCTAGTTAGACACGATAGGTCGGATAGTAACGGCGAGAAAGCGTCTAACTTAACTATAGGGCCGGCTACGCTATAACTAACGTAGCTTATTATAGAGGTATCGCGTATCCGAGGAGAGAGGGTATCGATTATAGCCTATACCTTCGTAAAAAAGAATATAAAATAGACGATATCCGCGGACTAGTTATCGTTATATACCTAGGATAGTATCGTAAGGAACTAAGTACTTAGTAATATTAGAAAATAGCTAGACCGATACTAGGAATAAAGGAAAGCTTATAAGAAGCGAGAAGCCGCCGAGGAGGCGCAGAAACGGGACGCGGGACCGTCGATCGCGGAAGGAGATAGTTAGGCTATCGAGGAGGTAGCAGAGGGTAGTATTATTATAAATAACTTACGCGACGTAAAGGAAGGAGATCGTAAGGAAGAGAACGCCGAGGAGCAGGACGAAGAAGGAGATAATAAAAGTCTTAAGGCCGCTAACGACGCGGAGTTCTTCCGGGAGGCTCCTAATAACGACCTATTTGCCGATAGCGACGGCGAGGACGATAGTAAAGATAAAGAGGACGTACCGTTAGCGCCCGTAAGGGGGGGGAGTCGCGGCCGGGGCGGCGGTCGAGCGGGCGCGAGTGCCGGAAGAAGCGCGCCGCGCGTTAAGAAGTTAAAGAAAGCCGTATAACCTATCCGGGGGCAGACTATCTACTTTAAGGTTAATTAGTACCTCGCCTGCTTTAGGTCCGGTTTATCGTAGTATTTAACTCTAGTAGAAAAAACGGAACCTTTTATTATATCCTACTATCGGACTGCTATTAAGGCGGTAAGATACGATCTTTACGTAAAGCGTAAGGTAACCTATTATAAAATACCGGCGCTAATATTAGGAAACTATTACGATATAATAGTAATACTTAAGGTCCTAGAAACGATATATACCGCGACGCGGGAGGAAGCTAGTTTTAGGAGCGGTAGCTTTAACTTTATAATCCCGGACCGGCTTAGAGAGGAACTTGCCACGTAAGGGTAGTATCTCGCGGAGGCCTTTAACGCGGCCCTCGGTACGTATGCTAGGGAGTTCCGCCTAAGCGGTGCGGCGAAAGGCAAGACTAAAGCGCGGAACTTATACCGCACTATAATCTACGAACGACGGGCTTTGCTAGTTTAAAATAAGCTCGCATTCGGTGCGATCCGGCCCTATTTCGCTAAGGAGTTAGGGGTAGCCCCCGGTAGTTTAGGAGAGTTTATAAAGGTTAAGGCTTAGAATACTAACTTCCTACTTCGACTAGAACCTAGAGATAACGGTTATAGTAGCTAGGCGGCGGCCTTAGCTTATATTCGGCTACGGATCGGTAAAGTGATAGCTTTACTTAGTGCCCGAGAGATATAGACGTAAAAGAAAAAGCTTAAGAAACGGCTTAACGCGTTTATACCTTATATAAATAAGGACTAGTACGTTTTTATTAACGTAAAGGATAAGAAACGTGTCCCGGTCGAGCAGATAACCGAGGAATAGTTAGAGGAGAATCGGGTCCGGGTCTTAACCTGATTACCTTCGACTCGGAAGGTCGTTAAGCGAGCTATTAAGGAGGAAGGTAAACCGTTAGTTCGTCGTTCGGGCAGGAATAAGAAACCCCGTACTAAGTAGAATAGGTAGATAGAGGTATAGCGAGTAATCGATATATAAGTTTATAAAAAACGGACTTTCTTACGTTTCTTTATTATCTTTTAGAACTTATTAATAAGTCGGGATACGTTTACTATATCCTTAATAGGGACCTATTAGTTATACTCTAAAGGCTATCCCTTCTATTTAACTAGAAAATAAATATTACCGTTTAGTATTTTTTAGCCTTTAACCTTTTAGACTTCTTATTCTCCGTCGTCCTCTTCTAAATCTAGTATAGGGAGAGAGGTGGACGGGTTTAGGGGACTTCGAAGGTGCTAAGGTTTAAGGAGGGAGATATAAAAAATATTATAGAGACGGCTATATTTTGCCGGCAGGGCGAGGCGATATGCTTAGGAGCCGATCTTTTAAAGAATACGGAAAGGTCTAATATAGCGAGGAAGGAGTTTCTTTTTCTCGCCCTTAAATTTAATATTCTTCGTAGAAAAACCTACTAAGTTACCGATTTTTAGCACTAGCGGTATATAGTTTTTATTATAGTACTTCGCCTGCCTTTCGGTAGCGTATCTCTAGTAATCTACTAGACGTTAGCGTAAGTTTACTATCTTATCTAGTCTAGCCTTAGCCTTAGGCGTTACTTTAGGGGGAATATCCGTAGAGATATAGAACTCTAGGCAGTATCCGTAAAGTGCCTCGTTAGGTAAGATTCCTATAATTAAGTGCTTTACGTTATTTATTATAAATTAGGTAACTAGTAATAGTTAAGGCTATAATACGCGTTTATTATTAGTAAAATAACGGAGGTAGTATTATACTACCTAGTTTATCCGTTCCGTTTGCTTATCGGTTTAGGGGTAAAACGCGGTCGATAACCGTCTCTTAATCTTAGATAGCAGATAAAGGTCTGACTAGAAATAACTAGTGAATAAGCTGCCCCTATCGGACATAATACCTTATAGAGGGCCGTAGCGGAGTTCTACCTCCCGGTGAAAGAGCTCGGCTAGGTCCCCTACTTTAATTATATCCGAAACGGGAAGTAAGAGCGAGAACTTCGTAAATCGATTAACGATTACGAGGATACTATTAACTTATTTATCTAGCTATATAGACTCTAGAAAACTAGTAGTAAAATCTAGAGATAGTTCTGCCTAAGGTCGTGATAGAATCGGTAACGAATCTAACTTACTATATAGGCGGTGCCTTCGGGGAGCGACCCCTTAGCAAATCTAGCAGGACCTAATATAGGATTTAATATTTTTATATATTGCCTCCTAGTAGAATTTCCTAGCGAGGAGGTCCTAGGTGCGTTTTATACCGAAATAACCCGCTAGTAAGTTATCGTAGTATAGTGATAGTAATTCGTGCTTTAACGCCGCTTCTTACGGTACTACTATGCGGTCCTTCTAATAGACGAGACCGTTAGAGTTAACTATCTATAGACCTTATTTTCCCCGTCGAGTCTTATTAAGCTCGGTAGCTTTTCGGCGTTATAACCGGAGATCTTCGCCTTAACTTCGCTATAGCAAAGTAAGGAGGGGAGTCGATATATCGGGCTCTAGGGGCTATTCTTATACTATTGCCTTCTTTAGGGTCTAGCCCTTAAGGCGTTAAGTTAAGCCCGAGGTCGTTAAAACCTAGTATAAAAAGCATATAGCTACTTTAGGGCAGGGGTTTTAATAGTCGGTTTAGTCCGACGCCGTAATATGCTTAACGCGTAGTATATTATTAACTATCTTCTTACGTAAAATATCTAATCCTTCTATTATCGGGCCCGCTTCGAGTATATATTACGGTTTTCTTAAGGGGCTATCGGCAGGATTATTACGGCCTAGTTTATAGAGGATATAGAAGTCGAAGGGCGATAAGTAAGTTACCTAACGTTATTAGCGGCGGTTTAAGTCCGATTATATTATAATTAACCGTAGGTTCGAGTAATCTAAGATCACCTCGACTAGAAACGTCGATCCTTCTACGTAATAGCGCTAATACTTAAATAATTTAACGATAGCGAAGAATTCCTTTTCGGCTACTATATAGCGTACTTTAGGGCTATTAAATTTCTATAACTAGTAGGCGATAATAGGGTATTGCCCTTAATTATTATATTATAAGAGGATACCGGCTATAGTAAAGTTCGATACGTTAGTCTTAATCCTTATCTACCTCTTAGGATTAAAATATATAAGTAAGGGGGCTTTGGCAAATACCTCTTTAAGTTCTAAAAAGGCGGATCGTTAGAGGGCGTCGAGCTAGTATCGGCCTAGTTTCTTCCCGTTTTCGCTCCCTTTAAGTATATTAGTTAGGGGAGCGACGATATTAGAATATCGGGGAATAAAACGCCGGTAATAGTTGCAGAAACCTAGAAAAATTTAAAAGTTATAGAAAGAGCCTGGTTCTTCCTAGTCGGCCACTACTTATATCCTCTTTAGGTCTATAAAGATATTATGCATACCGACGATATATCTAAGGAACTTGACTATTTCTTAATAGAAGACGTATTTAGTAATATTTACGTATAAGTTAGCTTCTCGGAGTTTCGCTAGGATCTCGCGAAGGTATCGGGTATAATCCTCCTTCGTCTTAGAGTAGATTAATATATCGTCTAAATAGATAATATAGATAGTATCTACTAGGGTTTTAAGTGCTCGATTAATATAGTACTAGAAAGTCGCCGGGGCGTTCGTTAAGCTAAAAGGAACGATAAGATACTCGAAATAACCGTATCGTAAGCGGAAGGTAGTTTTCTACTCGTCGCCCTTTTTAATACGAATACGGTAATAGGCGTACCGGAGGTCGATCTTTAAGAAAATCGTGGCGCCTTAAACCTAGTCTATAATCTCCGAAATAAGTAGGAGAGGGTAACGATTCTTAATCGTTACCTTATTAAGACCCCGGTAGTCTACGTAGAGTCGTAGTTCCCTATCTTTCTTAGGGACGAAGAAGATAGGGGCGCTACCTAGGCTCTAAGATTCTTATATCTAACCCTTACCTAAAGCGTTATCGAGGTATTCTCGGAGTACTTTAAGTTTAGTCTAGGAAAGAGGGTAGATAGGACCTTAGGGAGGCGTGGCGTCGTCGACTAAATTAATAGCGTGGATGGCATCTTTTTTATTAGGAAGAATTAAGGCCTTAAACTTCGAGAATATATCTTCGAATCTAGCGAGAGTTAGGGGTATTTCGACTTCTAATACCGGTAGTAGCTCGGAGTCTTCTTTATCTGCAAACATAAGAGGTATTAGGTTTAATATAACCCGGAAAACGTATAGGTATTATTTAGCCTCTTAGACGAATTCCTCGGCGTTAAGGAGGCAGGCTCGTAGTGGTCGAGATAATTTATACTATTATTTATGAGTATCGGGGGATAAGTAGATTTATTCGGCTATTAAGGTAGGTATCCTTAGAGTAATAAGGTTATCGTTTGCTGCTGTATTAGGGACGCCGAAATAGTGACGAACTAGCGTCTTTTCTATCCCGTTTATATTACGAAGGGTGACCGATACCTCCTAGAGTCCGTCGACTAGGGCGTATTTACCGATACCTTTTACGGGGAGAGAAGGGTCGTCGTCTAAGAGTAGTAATACGTGTTCTCTTATAAAGGAAGGGTCGATAAAATCGATTTTACTATAAGTATTAAATTTAACGAATACCGGAAAAGGAGTAAGTCCCGTTTAGAGTATGCCGGAAGTCTTAAAGGTTCCTTCCGTCGAGAACGTCGGTGGAGAGACTTTTATATCGATATCTTCGAGTTTTTTAAACTCTTCTTTAATAAGCCGGCCTAGGTTTATTTAGTCCTCGCGGCTTTAGCTTTCTCCGGGTACTTCGACTAGCAGTCGGATTCCTTATAGCCCTTCTTTTTGCAATAAGAGTAAGTTAGAATATCTAATTTCTTATTAGATAGGTTCCTTTTATCCTTACTTTCCTTAGGGCGGTTAAAACCGCCGTTTCTATTCTAGGGCTTTAAGGAACTATCGTTACGATAATAACCCGAATTAGAGTCGGTCCGTTATCGTTTCGTGGAGTTATCGTGGCGATATCGGTAAGACCTGCCTAAGCTAGAATCCTAAATCCGTTAGGCTAGGGAGACTATTTCCTAACGGTCGAGAGTGTCTAGCTAGTGCTATTTAAGGATCTTAGCTTGTAGCTAAGGGAGTAATCGGGAGAAGTAATCTAAGGTAAGTTCTTTAAAAGGACGGGCGTCGAAATATCTTTCTAGACCCTCTAGATAGATATAAAAATTATAGGGTATCTGATTATCTCGTTACCTAGCGTCTTAGAGTATAATAGCTATAGTTATAGTTCGATTCCCGGGATCTTTTAGAAGGTTATAAGACTATTCTTTAAAAGCGGGCTAATCGCTTACGAGTCGCGCTTATTCCTTAGCAGATAAGCCGTATTTATAAGACCTCTAATAAGTACGAAGGTCTAGGTATATATTATCTAAGGCTTTAAGAATCTTATTCTTATCTTTATGGTACCTCTTAGGTGCCGCGAGGAAGGAGTTTTTAAGGTCCTTAAGCTAGTCTTAGTATTTGCAAGTTATAGGTCGCTTCTCTAGTTTAATAATATTCGAAAGTTTAATATCCTTATCTTAACTAGAGTCCGATAACGAGGAGTGGCGCCTACGCCGGGAACTCGTGGCCGAGTCGGTAGGGTTTCCTTTAGGGATTATAATATCCCTAGGATAGATGCCTCGTTCCTAGAGGAAGTTAGTAATAAAATTGCGGAAAATTTCCTCCTAGGGAGTAAGACTATGTCGGGAGGCCTCCGGGGCTTCCGTAGGACGAGTCGTCTCTAACTGCGCAGGACGATCCGAAGGAGGGGGGGAAGAGATATCCGAGGAGCGGTCCTCCGCCTACGGAGGTTAGTTCTAGGAGCGCGTGGTACGAGGTATATTAAAACGTAGGGGAGTCGGTACCGAATCTAAAAAGATAAATCTAAGCTAAAAGTTAGTATCTCTTAAAAGAAAAATTAGAGTTATAAGGGGAGCCTATATAAGATATACTAAAGAAGAGAGGTAGCGATAATTAGGTTAGAGAAGAGAAAGAAAAGTATATAAGTATAGATTATAGAGGTTTACTTTAAAAATTATATTAAGAGTAAAGCTAATTCTTACCGAATTATAATACTAGAAATTACTACGAACTATATACGAGGAGGTTACGACTTAGGGGTGAACTCCTCGCGATACGAACTATATTTTCCGGAGTCTTATCTAAGACCCTAGCGTAGTTTAAGAACTTATTTTCCGTATCTAACTACTCTATTAAGACCGGAAGCGCGTTATATATACTCCGAGTAGTTTCGGTAAGGAGTCGTGATAGCTTTATAATACTTACGTGACCTTCTAGTTATCCTTCCTATATAGTTGTCTTATAACTCTGTTATAGCGAGCGTAAGGCGTTAACCTTATCTTTTACCTTAATAGAATTAATATAATAACGCCGTAAGCGTTATTTAACAGAAAAGATCTATAGCACCGAGCTAATAAGACGTTCGAAGAGGCTTATATAGGCTAATTTAGCTAGCGTTCTTAAACCCTCTTTACTATACGTTTCCTTCGCTAATAAGGACGAATATATCGATTAGGCGCCTATAATAATTCTCTTAGCTTTAGCTACGGAAACTTTTATAAGTTATACCTTAAGTAATTATCGTGCTATAAAGAAGCTACCCGAATTCGATAAACGATAAATACCCGCGATAAAAAAAGAACTCGATAAGCTATATTAGAAAAGCGCCTAGGAGCTTATACCTAAGCCTTATAATATAAAGACCTTACTTAGGCGATAGGTATATATTAAGAAGCTTATTAAAAGCGTAGATCTAATAGCGAAAGCCCGCTAAGTTATTTATAAAGATTACGATCTTATAAATTAACTTATCGAGGACTTATATACCGCTATAGCGTATTAATCGTCCGTATAGATCTTTCTTACCCTTATTATAATATAAGACCTTAAATAGGTAAAGTTTAATATTATAAATACCTTTATTAACGCTAAATTAGATAAAGATATCTTCGTTAAATAACTTTACGGCTTTAAGGATAAGTCGGGCCGCGTTTACTAACTAAAGAGGGCTCTTTATAGCTATCGTGCCTCGCCGCGCTAGTAGTTTAAGCGTATAGCTAAAGATCTAGCTAATTACGGATTTAAATAACTTAACTCCAAGTTATACCTCTATCGCTACGCTAATAGTAGCCTCCTCGTTCTTTATATAAATAATATCCTCCTTATAATACCGATATAAATATAGATTAATAATAAGGCTATAATTCTCGATAAATTATATAAGGTTAAATACCTTAGAGAGCTTTAGGAATTCCTTAGCCTTAAGTTCGATTACGATCGTTAGGCCCGTATTATTCGAGTATATTAGACCTCTTTTACCTATAAGATTCTTAAGCTATTTAATACTAACGATTTAAAGCCTACGAAGATACCGTAGCTAATAAAGTATATAATTCCTTATAACTAGAAAGAGGCCGAGATCGCGATAGAGGCTACGATATAGTAGAAATGAACGGGTAGCCTTAATTAGCTAGCCCTAAGTATAAGGCTTAATATTACGTATAGCGTTAAGAAGCTATTAGAAGTAAATTCCTATCCGATTTACGCTTATTTAGCTGCGATAAAGTACTTTTTCCGCTATCTACGCGGTACGCCGTCTCTTAGTATTATATTTAGAGGAGCGGTATATAGTAAGGACCTTTAGCTTCGCGTATATTCCGATATATTATTCGCGGACGATTAGGTAACCCGCGCCTTAATAGCTAGGTTCGTTATCTTCCTCGCTAGTAGCCTTATCGCGTAGCGCTTAAAGCGTTAAACCCTTATTATTATAAGTAATATAGAGGCCGAATTTATAGCCCTTACGCCCGCTAAGCTTATAACGATCTAGCTCTCTAATATTATTCGAGACGCTAGCTACGAATAAAAGAGACCTTTTATAATATTTACTAATAGCTAGAACGCGAAGTTAGCTATAATTAACCTGCTTAATAAGGCACGTACTAAGTATATTAATTTACGATATAAATAGATTATCTAAAGGTATTAGATAGGCTTTTTTAATTTATAGTAAATTAGTACGGAAAATATAATTATAGATAGCCTTATAAAGGGTTTATAGGCGAATAAGTATTAGTAGTTCGTACGCTAGCTAAATTTAGCTATGCTAAGGAATAGGGGCGGCTCTAGTAGCCTAAATACTAAAAAATAATATTACGATAGTTATTTTTTAGCCTGCCCGGCCTTAGGGGCGGTATTATATAATATACCCTATATCTAGGCTATGCCCTACTTAGGGCTTAAGCCTGGTTAGGTTAGTATATTAGATATACTAAATTAGTATAAAGGGGCTACTAGAGTTAGACTTAGCATTAGCAATATCACTGCCCGATCCGTGACAGCGTGTGTGCCTCAATATATATACCTTATGTATATATACTACGTATAAAGCTATATATATAGAGTACACATCTATGATTCCACGTCTTGCAAACGGACGTATATATAGGAGTAAGAGTGCCACAGTCTTAGAGTGGGAAAGGGAAAGGGGCACTAACTTGACCGCAGCTAGCTTCCCAAGGTGAGGTGAGGTGAGCAGGGGGCAGACAGGCACGAGGCTCTGCTGGCTTTCTTCACATGACCATGGACATGTGCAGATATAAATTACATACATATGTACGTGTGTATCATGATCTATCCGAAATATCCATGCCTACCACCTAGGTACCTACTTACATACCTACCTAGCTCTATGTATACCTGCATAAGAATAGGGAGGTGGTCAAGGTCAAGTGCACCCCCCGCTTCCCACCCCTCCAATTCCTCCCATCAAAACAACAACCCAATTCACAACAAACTCCTCGTCAATCACTTATCCCTACGTATCCGTATTATATGTACATATGTATATACATACATAAGCATGTTCATGTGTAAGCACAAGGTGTCTGGTGTAATTGATATGTTTACATACCTCTCCCTTCCCAAACAAATACAGACACATATCATCATCATCATCGGTCACAACTCACACAACTCTCTTCACCAGCGAAAATGCACGCTCAGAAACAACGAAAAAGTTGCATGGCAGGGATACCTCAACGTCTATCAACTTCTCTCTCTCCTTCTCCCTCCCTGGCTTGCTGCCCTATGCTCTCTGTCTCTCTCTCTCTCTCTGTGTGTGTGTGTGTCTAACTAACCGGTTTGATCCCTACAGCCCTCTGCACCCTGCGCCCTTGCAGAAAATAATGAGAAAGTAAAAAAAGAGATATGAAAAGAAACCATTGACAGACAAGGAAAGCAGGCGATTTGCTTTAATAGAAGTGGAAAGCAGTTTGCTTTAATAGAGAAAAAGGGATGATAATAGAAGAAGAAGGGGGGAGGGGGCCTGCAAGGGAATATGAAGCCGTCGCCGCGACCCCAGACAGTCAGACAGGCACCCGTAGTGTCCCGTCACATAGATACGCCGAAACGCCCAAAAGTCACACAAAGAGACAAGAGCGAGGATGAGAAGAGAGGAAGATGCAAAAGCGGAGGGGAAAAAAAAGTGTCGAAACGGAGGAGAAACAAAAGTGCATATGCCGACGCCAAATAGCATGATCCTGAGGGGCCCGTCCCTCGCCGAGTTCCCGCACTTCTATAAGAGGTCTCCCCCCCCCCCCCCTCCCCAATTTGCCCAAACTCCAATGGTTTCGTGTCTCTCCAGCCGATGACGAAGGAGATGAAAATAAGAAGAAAAAGAGACGAATTAAGACAGAAAGCCTGGAAACGGAGGCGAGAAAAGGGCGACGGAGAAGGGGAAGGGGGGGGTGAAGAGGAGACAGAGAAAACAACCGAGACGCCGCTCCCGCTTCGGGACCATACCAGTATTATGCCCTCCCTTTATCCACCTCAGATCTGGTTCGCCGGCGAGTCGATAGACATCTCGTCGCCGTCGCTCACATACGCCAGCCGACCCCATACGCGCCAGTGCAGGACCCCGAGGTGAGCGAGCCGCGTGGCCATGTCCTCGACCCCTCCCTCGTCCGACCCTTCGCCGTCTCGCTCCCGCCCGGCCTGGCCGGAAGAACTACCGCCGCCAGCACCGCTCTGGATCCGGGCGCCCGTGGCTACCGCGAAGAGCGACAGTCCCGACAGCGACTTGAACTCGTTGACGCGCGCCCCCAGCTCGGCCATGAGCCTCGCGTGGAAGGCCTGCTCCACCTCGAGGTAGAGCTGCGTGTTGGCGTTGCACACATTCTCCGCCAGCTTGGCCTCGAACGCGGGAAGCATCTCCCTGGGAGCGCTGGTGTACCGGTAAATCTGCAGCGCCATGGACGGTGCCAGCTCTTGCCACCGGGCAAAGGGCCGTGAGGTGGGCGTCGCCGACTGTAGCAGCGCCACGAGCGTGCCGTAGACGTTGCGTGTCCGAGCCCGGTCCTCACCGCCCTCGGGCGCCACGTACGACGGCATCGTCAGCGAAGACCGCGGCGACGAGGACGCCGAGCTGAAGACGAGGCTGGACGGCCGCGACGCCGGCAGGGGCGCGTTGAAGTTGAAGTCTTGGCTGGGCGACACCGACCGGTTAAGCGTTTCCCCGTCTAGCGCCCGGGCCGCAGCCCCCAAGACCGACGAGCTGTAGCGCCCGACCCGATCCAGATCCTCGTACATGCGCATGCAGACCTCGAGATTAATCGCGTCCAGCATGTCGGACCGTAGCTTCAGGATGCGCTCCTCGTCAAAGAGAAACGTGCTGGGCACGCGCTTGACGGCCGTGGACGGCAGCATCAGCTCGGACAGGGCGTCAAAGAAGACGGCCATGTCGCCGAAAAGCTGCGACGATGACGACGACGACGACGACGACGACGACGACGACGACGAGGCGAATCGCCGGTCGGCGTCGGCGTACCAGCGCCTCGCCCCGCTCGTGTCCACCTTCTTGGACTGCATCTTGCGGAGAAAGAACTTTTGCTCAAAGTGCGTCGTATCTTCAATGAGCACGGGGCGCAAACAGCGTATTTGGTGGTTGGCTACGTCGAGTTTCATGGCTTCCAGCACGCTCAGCAGGCTACGCATGCCCGTCACGAGCTCTTCGAGATCGGCGTTGCGGTTGCCGTTGCTCAGCTGTGTGTACATGGTGTCGACCCAGTCGTCACGCATCGGAGCGCAGTGCGACTTCAGCACATGAGAAAGCCACTGGGCCAGCTTCTCGAGGTCAGCCACCCCACGGTAGAATTGCTGCATCAGCAGCTCGACGTTGAGTCCCTCGTCGAGGAACTGGCGGTCTCTCTGTGGCACCAGCGTCTGGATAATCTCCTTGACGGCCTTGAGCAGCGCCGGTAGGGTCCAGTCGTTGCGCTTGGCGTGCTTGGCGACGAAGGATTCGCGATCCGTCAGGAACTCCGTCAGCTCTTCCTTGAGCGTCCTCCAGAAGAAGTTTGCCTTGTCCTGCTTCTTGCGTCCCTTTTCGCCGTCGAGATTGGGTCTGAAGTGCAGCTCCGGGTCGAAGTTGATGTCATGCCGAAGCTTGGGATTGTGGATGATTTTGGACACGTCGAGCTCACTCAAGGTCGATCTCGTCACTGGAGGCTCGACGGGCCCGGGCTGGGGGGTGGAGTGACGGCTTGACCTGCGGTTCGCGCATACGTCAACGGGTGGCGTGCTTGCATGTGTGCTGCTCGAGGCAGTTCGAGACATGGCGGCTGAGGCGGGAGACGAGGCCCGGACGGCAGCCTCGCATCTCCGCGGTGATTCCAGCGACGATGGACTGATGACCTTGGTCTCGGCGGCTGGTGGGGGAGGCTGTTGCATCTGGACGTCGGCGTCGTTGATGGACTCGCCTTCGCCCTTGGGCACGGGTGCCGATGTGGACAGGCTTCGCCGTGATCGCTCGACGGGCCCTCTGCCAGAGTGTTCCATGATGGCCAGGACGGAGTGCCGAGATCTGACAGCGGGCAGTCGCGGCCCTTGAGCGGCCCCCCCGGATTATGATAGCGAGCTGAGGAGGGATCTTGAAATCGAGAAGCGGGTCACCACGAGGCTGCCGGACGACAAGAGCTTGTTAGCAAGAGACGGCGGGGAAGCAGCTCCGAGTATAACAGGCATGATGGGCAACATGGGCATATCGACATGGATAGATGTAATATGTTGCAGACATGGTTTGTCGTGGCTTACATGAACAGTGATTGAGGATGACAGCAAACGAGCAGGTTTGCCTTTTGAGGCTCGAGCTGCTTGATGACGAGGCGTTTGCCTCGTGTGTGCCAGCTGTATATTATGTGCGCGACGGGCGGCCGCAGTGTGCGCCTGGGGGAAGCAGAATTCGACGGTGACGATGGTAGGCCAACGGAGGCTATCGACGGCTTCGAGGAGAGTAGGGGGAGGGGAAGGAGGAGGAGGAGGAGGAGGAGGAGGTTGAGGTTGAGTTTGAGGTTGGGCGTCGTTCGGGGGCGGTCGAGTCGTCGTCGTATGAGGATGGGAGAGCGAGGAGGAGCAGTCTAGAAGAGGAAGCGGTTTACCAGAAGAGGGAGAAGAAGATGAAAAAGGAAAAGAAAAAGACAAGGGAGGAGAGGAGCAGGAGAAAGAGACAGGGCGAACGAGGGGGAGAAAGAAGAGCATGAAAGAGGGAGGAGGAAGTCGCAAGGGACTCAGACGAGTATGTAAAGAGTAATAGGAGTAGGAGAAGAGGGAGGTGAGGAAAAGAAAAAAAGGAGGGCGATGAATGGGGGAGAGAGTGAGCGACATGGATGGATGGATGGGACTGTGGGAAGGGGGGGGGGGGGGGGGGCTTTCCCTATTGAGGGTGGGGGCGGTTTCCCACTGGCATGGGCACACAATGGGGGATGGTAAGATCCATGGGAACGGTACCTGCCTGGCCGTGCGCTTCTTCTGGCGGCGGCCCGGGCGGTACCTGGCGCGGTACAGCGGATTGATGCTTGCTATGACCGTCCAGTCACTCTCCTCCTCGCAGCAGCGGGCTCAGGTGCCGGGACAGGAAGCCATTAGGTGTAGGTAGGTAGATCGGTATCCGTACATACCACATACTAGTACCTACATACATACATACGGATACAGCGAGGTCACTCACACTGGGATGAAGATTTGGGGTGGAGGAGTGTGGATGGTATACCGGGCAACGTTTGGAGCAACTGATCATCTATCCGTACATACACCCATACAAACATACATCCATACAACATCCGAATGACCGCGGGCGACAGAAGAGTGTGAGTGTGAGCGTGAGTGTGTGAGTGTGCGAGTGTGTGTGTACATAATATGTGTGCGAAAGGGCACCGACCTGTCGGGTATGCAGCGCTCCACCACGCCTCGATACTACCTACAATTCGTACCACGGGTGCGCCACCACGCAGCCGGCTCACCCCTCTAACCACACGCCCCCCCTTCTCCCCCCTTCTTCCAGCGAATGCTACAGAACCCCCCTTGCCCTACCTACAACCTAGCAGAAGAAAGTGAGGTGGGTTGTAGCCTGTAGGCTTGTAGCCTTGTAGGTGGTGGTAGGTTACGCCCCCCCCCTTCCAAGTGCGGGCGCTTCTGTCGACTGATCCACCCCTCTCCCCCCCCTCAAAGCCCATACTCCCGAGCATAGACCCCCCCCACCCCCCACCCCCCCCCCCCCCCCCCCCCCTTTTAACCCCATCCCCCCCCCCCCCCCCCCCCCCCCCCCCTCCCCCCCCCCCCCCCCCCCCCCCTTACCTCTTCTCACCCCCTTGCTTTTATACGTACAAAATACCTACCTACTAAAATTCGGATGCACATATGTATGTACATACATACCTACATACCTCGATATTTACACCACCCCCGGAGGGGGGGGGGGAGGGCACAGATGGAGTAGCCACGTGCCGCGCGTATCCGCCCCGTCGCGGCCTTTTTAAGGTCCGGTACCTGCGGCTCGCAACCAGCTGCCAGCGCACGTTAAAGTATCCGTACCTAAACCAGACCCATCAGGCAACCTCACCTCGCCTCGGCGCGGCACGAGTCGCTTCCCATGTTTCTGTACCTCGCCGCCCCAGGCACTGACAGGCAGCAATCAGGAGGTCAGAACCTCACGCGGCTCGGTACCCAGCTGAAGCTGGGAGGTTACAGCGGATTCGGCTGCCCTCCAAGCCGCCCCTCCCCCTTACCACTACCACCACCACCACCACCACCACCACCACCAGCACAATCGTTATACTCTTGTCTGCCTAGGTGTATCTGGGGACCCTCTATCCGTACATGGTATGTAGGTATGTACCGTATGTGCTAACCAGTAACAACAACTACTTACCTAGGTACCTAGGTAGGTAGGTATGTACATACATACAACGAGGTAGGTCGGACTTCATCATGAGGCAACACGGGCACATATCCGTACACACTCTCATGTGTAGTATGTATGTACACATCTACCTAGCGTGCCGCGTCGGGGTACGCATGAGCGGAGCGCTCTTAGCCGCGAGACGGGACGCATTCCAATTGCAGCATGTACCCGATCATGTACCTCCCTACCGCATCTCTTCTCTCTGCTCATCTCCACACAAGAGGCTTGCTTTTTGCAATGCGCATCTTCTGGGTCGGCCGAAACAGGCGCCCAGGGCCAAATAAAGAAGAAAAAGGGGACAAAAAAAAGGATACATGTCGTAATAATAACAGATGGAAATTGCCTGCATGATTTTTCTTTTCTTCTTGTTTCCCTTCCCCCCCCTTCTCATCCGCACGGAAAGGGGATGGGAGAAGGCAGCAGCAAGCAAGCAAGCAAGCAAGCAGGAGGCGACGCTGTGGCGGCTCACAGACACACACGAGTCTCTAGTGACAGCGTAGTAATGTATGTACGTTGTATGAGGAGTCATCTAGCTCGGGCAGCATGTATGCACATATGTATGTAGTCTAGGAAGAAAACGTCCAACGAAGCGAGTTTAATCCTTCGTCCCGATCCGGGCTTTTGGTGTTCCGTTCGGGGACGTATGCACACAACTCGGACTAACACTTACTATGATACATGCATATGTAATTATGTATGTATGTATGTAGGTACGCACGCACACACGCGCGCTCACACGCTCACACGGCCGGAGGGAGATTCACTGAGGCGAGGGACAAGTCGCCAAGGGATGTATCGAGAGCCATCGAGAGCACACTGCGAAAAAAAAAACCATGGTTTTGCCCTCGCGCATTAAGTCCCCCCTGGAGTAGCGAGCGTCGCGAAATTGGAGTGTGTGGCATGGAGATTCCTGCGCCGCATGGGGTCTCTTTTTTTCGTAAGGAGGAAAAAAAAGGCTGCCCTTGCATGTCTCTAACCAGTGACCACTACCATGAAAGAGGCATGTAGGTAGTACATATGCTGAAGTGTGTCTGTGTTTGTATTCGTACCTACCTACACATCCGTACACACGAATGTACGGAGTATCCGTATGTATAGTACGGATATGTATGTACGAATTCGTTCCTACGTCGATGCTTCATAGCTATTAGATACGAACGGACGGTGTAGGATAGGAGAAGTCTTTCCCCCCCCCTACGTTGGTCTGTAATGGGGCTCGAAGACAGTCGAGACAAGGTTGCCGAGCTAACACGTTGCCGTGGCCAGGCGACCAAGTGAGATTACTCGCGACACCCGTCATTGAGGCTTTTGTCTTCTCCTCCTTGCTTTGTTGCACCCGTAATCTGTCCCAATGGGAATCCCTAATCAACGATGCTCGTCCCAAACCAAGGAAGACGTCCCAAGCGAACGGCAACTGGGAAGGGGGCGGAGGAAGAAAAAGCAAGTCGACGAAGAAAAGCATCTTGCTTGTGACTCGCCCCCTATCCTTTCTTGCCCCCTTTCTCATTGCATAGGTACATTCACCTTCACACGTGTCTGATAATATCATAATGGTTGATGATGATCAGTCATTCAGTTAGTCCGAGTTGTTCAGCACTCTCACCGTTTCACTTCACCGACTCACCTGCTGCCGCCAAGAGGTGGTGCGTGCGGGTTGACTGCAACTATAGGGTAGAAGGATGAGTATGGTAGGTACTGAATAGTAGTAAGCAGCACCCGCAAAATCCTTCCCTTCCCCCCCCCCCCTTAACTCTTTCAAAGAGACTACGATAGCATAGCATCCATCGTTTCGTCTCACACGGCCGGCCCTTGGACCTCTCCCACGGCCTTGTGCCATCGGCCGCCCACCTGGAACGCCTCCTGCCTAGACGGAACGCAAGCTTCCGCTTCCCCGTGTTCGACCCTCCTACATGCCATGCACAACAGATTGGTAGGTAATGAGAGGTGCAGCAGCAACAGCAGACATTTATGTGCATATTTCTTCCTGCCCGCCGCCGGGTCGATGCGGCGCTGCCGCCGCCAACAAGCCCCGATCGGCCGCCCGGCTGCACGGGGTCTCGGTTCCGGGGCTTGTTTAACGGCACAGCGTTGTCCTGCGCCCGCCCACCGCACCAAGGACCTGTTGTACGGAGTACGGTACATATGTATGTATTCGGTAGTGCGCAAACCGAGGTAAGCCAAAAAGAAAGAAGAGCACATATCCGCATCCGTACAAAAATCATTCACGGCGTGCGCCGACGCCGGCTTGTTGGTGACGATACCTATCTCTCCCTGTCCTCTATGCCTCCTTTACCAGTCAAGTCCAGTCAGCCCAGCAGAAAGCCAGCCGCACGTCCCCTTCCCCACCCCAAAACAAAGCTGAGCTCGACGATGCTTTTTTAAACCCCCCCGTAAGCTGAGCCGTCCGCCGGATGCGTCTGTGCGCCCGCGCGCATGCATACATGCAGCGGTCAACAGCCTCTCTCTCTGTCTCTCTCTTTCTCTTTATCGAGTGAAAGAAAGAGAAAGGCGAAGTGCTTTACCGAGGGATGGATAGGTTGATAGGTAGGTTAGACCACGTCTCGTTAAAATTGCTCTCGCATCAACGCACGTAAGACTCTTTCCACCCTTTCCCCCTTCTTCCCCCGTCTTACACAGGCAAGGAGGCGAGAGGGGAAAAAAAAGGGTGTTCGAAAAGGAGATTTCCGAGTGACTGCATCGGTCATCTGATTTCAGTTAACAAAGCCGAGTTGTGGCGTATTCCGTACATAGTATCTATCCACTAGCCACAGGTCCGGGGCCCCATCTTCCCAAGCCACTATTTTATATGTACATATCCGTAGGACTACCGACGTCAGCTAAAAAAAGAAGAAGGGCCGCCGCTTCGGCGCCCCGGAATTCGCCAAGAGCGGGAGACTCCACGATGCGGTAAATAAATGGGTCACCGTTTAAAAAAAAAACCTTGTTTTCTTTTTCTTCCCTTCTTTCTTTCTCTTCCTTCAATTTAATGTTATGGAATCTTTAATTTTCTCCCAAATATGTACATATGTACGTTGATTCCTCTTGCTGCCACCAACTACCTACCTACCTACCTTACCTGACCAACTCACCACAACATAATAACATAACGTCCTATCCGTACATGAATCTCTACATTATGCACACATGCATACTACATACCTCATTTATGCACACATAACAGATGTGCATTCATACCTATGTAGGTAGGCACATATCCGTGCTTACAGACCACATACACCTCACCTCGGCTGTCTTCTAGCCCTGTCTGCATGGCCTCGCCTCACTTCATAAACGCTTGATACAAAAGTCATCAACTCGAGACGTGACCGGCCATCCATTGCATTTCATTCTGGCGCCCGTGAGCGTGAGGCAGTGCAAAAGTCCCGCCCGCCGCCACTCATGATGCATCAAAAAGGCTCATTATTCATATATGTATGAAGAATAAAAGGGCACGTAGGATACAAGAGAGGCGTGTCTGTGTTGTGTTGTGTGGTTTTGACACTACCACCATGAATCGTGCTACTGGTGCTCGTAACCACACTTGGCCGATGCGGCATTGACATTCCTTCATTCTTTTCTTGTCTTTTCTTTTCTTTTCTCCCCTTTTATTCATCATGCCGCTATCCTAGCATCACACTGCTGGCACCCCCCAGTGCCTCCCTAATCACCTGCTAACCTGCCTACTGCCTACCTACCTACCTACCTACTACCTTAGTAGTGCGAAATGCAGACACAGGTTAGGTATTCGTTTGGTTTGGTTGCTTTTCCATGGCTCGGCTCCGCTTCCCCCCCCCCCCCCCCCCCCCCCCCCCCCCCCCTCCCCCACCCCACCCCCCCCCCCCCCCCCCCCTTCACCTCCCAC
>PDHQ01000021.1:74366-90739 GCA_003339415.1 Ophiocordyceps camponoti-saundersi (nom. inval.) | reverse complement strand
GTCGTGGGGCGGGTTTTTGTCGTGTTTGGTCCATGGCCCCCCCCCCCCCCGCCCCCCCCCCCCCCCCCCCCTCCCCCCCCCTCCCCTCTCTCCTTCGTCCTCTCTCCTCTTCTGATCTTCTCTTTTCTCCTCTTTCCCCCCCCTGCTTGTCTGTCCCGGCTATTCATTCGGCGGTTCTTTGTTACTTCTCTTTCCCATCATCTCCTTCTTTCTTTGCGCGCCGTTTAAAGTTGTGGGTTTTTTTTCTCCCTTCTTTCTTCATCAGCTTCGTTCGGGAGATCGTCATCTTCCGTCCCACACGCCCCCCTCCGGGCCCTCCCCACCCCCTCCAAAAGATCGTCGTCGTCGAGTACCGTAGGCTTCGACCTTTTTCCCTTTCACACACCCTCTTGCAAGGAAGGCAAGCAACCGGGTAAAACACAACAACAACGCAACGCTCACAAAACATCTGGGATAAACCACCTCCGGAGGCAAAGAGAGAAATCCAGCAAGAACGGGGAAACAATGATCGTGAGCTTCGGCTCAGACTCAAGAAGAAGATGACGCAGGTTCTTGGCATGGCAAACGCTGCCCGGCAGATGGAGGCTGCGCTTCATCATCACGTCGATCATCTTCCGCCTTCGCCGCCTGGTACGGCCCAGTTTAGGAAGCGGGCTACCACGCTGGGAGGTGCCATGGATGCTCTTCAGAGGCAAGACGGCCCACGGGAGCTCATCTGTTTGTGCACGCCTGCGCCAAAGATTCCGCGGCCACGAAACGGTCCGTAAAGCCCCTTCCCTCGCTCTCGGTCTATGCTCTGGCTGCTGACGGCTTCTTTTCTTTAACCATATAGCCTTTATACTCTATCGCCAGCACCACCAGGCTCAGGTTACGGCAGATAACCCCAAGCTGTCTAACCCGGACATCTCGAAAATCATCGGCGACAAGTGGAAGAAGGAGAGTGATGGCGTCAAACAGAACTGGAAGCGTCTCGCCGAGGAGGAGAAGCAGCGCCATCAGAATCAGTATCCAAACTACCGCTACCAGCCTCGTCGCGGGAACAAGCCGACGACGACGTCGCCTACCGAGGAGCAAGGCCGCTGTCCCAGATGTCACGGACGGTCCATGATGGCCTCGACGCCCCAGACGCCGTCTACGCCATTCGTCTCCTCGCCCGCCGCCGCCGTGACGCCCCAGAGGCTGGACACGACGCCCCTTTCGCGCCGCTCGAGCCTGGATCACTCGCCCACCAGTCTGCTGCCATTCTCATCCAAGCTGCCGCCCGTCCGCGATGCCGAGCCCGTTTCGCCCGGAACCAAGAGGCGTCGCGCTGATGGCGCCGGCGGCTACCACGCCGTGTCTCGCTACTCAGACCTTCCCCTCGCAGACGGACTGCCGCCTAATCCCATTCTCTCCTATGCCCGCACGCCCACCACGCTTCCGGAGCTGGGCAATCTGGCCAGGTCTCAGAGCGGGCCCATGCCGCCGCCGCCACCGACGACGACGGCGATACGCCCACACTCGGCTTCTGCGCCCTGGCTCGCCGAAAAGGATCGCCGCCAAAGCTGCTTCGACGAGTCGCTGCGTCTTCCGCCGCTCCAGACGCCGTCGCCCGCTCGCTCCCAGGCCATCGACGCCCGCCCGCCCGTCAGCTGCCTGGCGCTGTCGTCGCCCCGAGACCAGGCGCCTCCAAGTCGGCAGACGCTCGAGGAGATGGTCATGGCCATCTCCTTCAAACGCAAAGTCTCCCTGCTGGCGAGTATCTGCTCGCCCGCTCCTCCGCTGCGCATGGGCGAGGCCACCCGCGGCGCCTTCATCGCCGTCGAGGGTCCCGACATGACGCTGCGAAGGGGCGCCGGCAACGCCATCGAAAAGGGTCTCATGGCCTGCGGTGAAGTCCAGCTCAAGGTGTGGCACGACCAGGGCCGTGACGACATGCCGGACGCGACTGGCTCGACGTCTACGGCCACCATCACGCCCACGACGCCGACCGAAGGCGCCTTCGACGCACCCGCTGCCCGGTTCGGAGATGTCTTCGAGCCCTACTTTAAGATCATGACCTCGTGGCAGAAGCGGGCCAAGCAGATCGGCCGACACATCACGGGAACAAAGGCGCCCGCCGACCAAGGCATCGACGAGCAGCGGGCCGACGGTCAGCGCGTCACCCCTGACATGTCAGCGGACGAGGCGAGCCTCTCTTCCACCGAGCCCACGATCCCGGTTGCCCTGGCCAAGGAAGGCTTCAGCCTGACCATCGCGGACCGGTACGCGTGCTCGATGCCGATCCCGGATAGGTACGGCGTGGCGGAGCACTGGCAATGGATGGCGACGCTCTGGCGCGGGACGCTGTGTCCGGACCTCATCGTCTACGTCATGGCCGACGCCGATGGCAACGAGCGTAGGACGGTCGAGCTATCGCGTCGCATGGGCCTCATCGTCGTCAAGGTGCCGGCTGGCAAGGGACTGGACGAGGCGACGGAGAGGAGGCTCGCCTTTGAGGTCATGGAGTGGATGCGTGAAGGGTCGTTTCGCGAGCCTCTGCCGCGGGATTGGCGTTGGCATTTGCCTTAGGGGTGTTTCCCCTCCCATTTGTTCCCCCCCCCCCCCACCCCCCTTTTCATTTCTTCCTCTTCTCGATGCTATCCTATCTCTTTTGCCCGTCTCTTGTTACCCCCTATTTTTTTTTACCCCTAGTTTCTTTTTTCTACGCCGTTTAGTGCCCCTCTGTTTTTACGCTCCCCTTTCCCGGGGGGGTTGTCAACGGCTTTCGCCTATTGCTGTGTCCCCTTTCACCCCTATTTTTCACTGCTCTCGTTGATAGCCTTTACCCCTCTCCCGCCCTTTGATTTCCATACTATCGTTTCCCCCCCTACGTCTTGCTACGCAATGCTCTGGACGACATGACGACGAGAACGTTCTACGACAGGGTACGTTGTGGCAGGATTTTTCTTCGTCACCGATACCATGGGCGGGCTGGCTGGACAAGCCCACCCCCTCTCCCACCCCCTTTATTCATACGACGCGAAGAACGGTGGAATTTTATTTCATTAGAGGAGAAAAATAAGGGGTTACAGGCACTTTTTATGGAACAGACGTTTTATTTGATGTATTTGTGCCGCAAGCTGATGATGATAGAGAGCGAGGTCTGCGGCGGGTGACAATAAGACAGAAGATGAAACCCTTGACAGTTGGTGACAGCGCTTATCATCCCCCACCGCCGCCCACCCCCGCCAAATAATGCAGATGAAGAAACAATACTTGCCGTCGTCTGTCTTGAGTGAAAAAGGGTCTGGAAGCGCCGATCCGTGCCAGCAGCCGGGATGAGGGTGGTAAGGGAAAAATATAGGTGAGACTGGTGCGTTGTTGCAGCGACCATTCCGGTGGAAAGAAATCGGTGGCGGCGAGACAGAGGGGGGAGATTTGGCGGACCGCCACGTGGGTATAAGTTTTGGTACAAAAGAAGCGACGGCCTGTACCTGAAAGGGGAGGGGAAAAGGGGCGCCCAATTCTGCTACGGAGTTTCGTACGATGAAGCTATCGACGACCCTGGGAATCCTATGCGGCTGTTCCGTGGTGGCAGGGAGAGGGGTTGTCGAGAGCTTCAAGAGCGAGACTACACAGACATGGGTGCAATCTTGGGAGGAGAAGTCCATGGTTGACGATGAGAAAAGGCCGGAGGAGACGATGGCGGATCTGTTCTTGAACACGGACGGGATGGATGGGGAGTACGATCACGACGAGGACGAGGACGATAATGATGATGATGAAGACGATGACGGCTATACGCGCCGGACAGTCTTTTTTGGTCGTCGTATGGTTTTTGAAAATAAGGGAGGGAGGAAGAGAGAGTTGGGAAGGGATCCGAGAAAGCAGAGATGAATAGGACGTTCGACGTCGTGGATATAAAACAGGCGGACGAAGAGATCAATCAAACCCCCCTCCCCCTAATACTCCTTCCCCCCCCTTGATTGGTCAGCTAAAGTGCAAATAGCAAGTAGATAAGATGTGCAGATCGTGCCGAGCCGAACCGTCGCGCCGATATTTTGCCGAAGCCTCACCCACACTCAAGCTGATTGGCCGCGCCTATTTGCACGACATTGGGCTTCTTGTTGCCAATCATTGCCAACGCGCCCCAGCAACGGAAAGGCCATGCCCGACTTCAAGCCCGGCCAGACGGTCCAGCTCAACGACGGCCGTCGGGCCACGGTCAGGTTCGTCGGACAGACGAGCTTCCAGGTGGGAGAATGGGTCGGCGTCGAGCTCGAGGACAAGACGGGCAAGAATGATGGCAGCGTTCAGGGGGAGCGCTACTTCGATTGTCCCATGGGTTATGGCATGTTTGTCAAGCCCATGATGGCTACTATCATCGCTCAGCCTGTTGTCGCTTCTAAGCCGCTCGCTGCCAAGAAGCTTTCTCGTCCGAGCAGCTTCCATCCGCCTCAGAATCGCTCCGGAGACGTCGCACTAACCAAGCGTCGGAGCTTGAACCCGCCCAGTCCTGGTCCGGGGCAACGGGCGCCTCGCCTTTCAGGCATCTCTAGGGTCTGTAGTGATCTTTCCATTCTCGCCCTTTTTTTTTTTAAAAAAAAAAAACAGATCACAAGTCAGCTAATTCTTTGGTCCGTCGCTAACTGCTGCTACTATCAAGTCTCCGACCAAATCTCCTACTAAGCAGCTCAGCGGCCCGCCGAGCGCTGCCGGCTCCCGCACCGGCACCCCGTTGTCGTCTTCGACTGCTCGTCCCTCGCCCGTCGGCACAAAGGTCCGAACTTCTACCGCCGGCACCGGCCAGAGAACGTCAATGGGTCCTCCGCCTCCGCCGGCACCACGTTCTACGAAACAGCCTTCATCCGTTTCTACTGTAGCCAAGGCTGCACCACCAGCGCGGACGGCTAGTGCGCGGACTTCCACTGGCGGCCCGCGTATGTCGTCGCGGCCGTTGCCCGACCGACGACCTTCGACCGACTCGCAGACGAGACGAGACAGCGGTTCCACCGACGATGCTGCCTCCAAGAGTGACTTGGCCATCTTGTCGCCGCAGCCCACGAGTCCCGTCACCGCTCGGACCAGGACGTTGGAGAAGCTTGTCGCGCCACCAAGCCCGCCGCCCCCCGCCGATCGGAAGACGGCCCCGGCGCCAAAAGCACCCGCCAATGTCCCGGCCCTCCTCCGTGAGCTGGAAGATCTCAGGGCCAAGGTCAAGGTCCTGGAGCGCAAGCGTCTGGAAGACCGGGACAGGCTGAAGCAGCTCGACAAGGTGCAAGGAGAGCGTGACAAATATGAGAGCGTCGTGCAGAAGCTGCAGCAAAAGTATCAGCCGCAGCAACAGGAAAATGCCGAGCTCAAGAAGCAGCTCAAGGAGGCCGAAGCACGCTTCGAGTCCATCGAGACGATGCAGGCCGACCACGACTCGGCGCTCGAGCTGGCCGCCCTGGACCGGGAGATGGCCGAGGAGACGGCCGAGGTTCTCAAGATGGAGCTCGACGCGCTCAAGCAGAAAGCCGAGGAGCTGGAGCTGGAGGTCGAAGTGCTGCGGGAGGAAAACGCAGAGTATGGCAAGGGCATGACGCCCGAGGAGCGGGCTAGCACCGGCTGGCTGCAGATGGAGCGGGCCAACCAGCGGCTACGCGAGGCGCTGCTGAGGCTGCGCGACATGTCGCAGGCTCAGGAAGAGGAGCTCCGCGCTCAGATTGCCGGGCTTGAAGACGATCTCGATGGCTTCAACGCGGCCAAGGAGGAGCACGCCGCCGTCAAGGAGAAGCTGGCCCAATCAGAGGCGGCCGTCGACGACCTCCGTCAACAGCTCGACAACGCCCTGGGCGCCGAGGACATGATGGAGGACTTGACGGAGCGCAACATGGCCATGTCAGAGCAGGTGGACGAGCTCAAAGCCGTTGTCGACGACCTGGAAAACCTACGGGACATCAACGATGAGCTCGAGGCCAACCACGTGCAGAACGAGCGCGAGATGCAGGAAGAGCTCGACTTCAAGGACAGCGTCATCGCCGAGCAGGCCCGCCGCGCGGCCCAGCAAGAGGACGCAGTCGAGGACATGGAGTACACGCTGTCGCGCTTCCGCGAGCTCGTCACCAGCCTTCAGGGCGACCTCGAGGACATGCGCGCTTCGCAGGCGGTGACTGAGGGCGAGTCGGACAAGCTGACGGACCGGTCGCGGGCCATGCAGGATCTTAACATGAAGCTGCACCTGTCGGCCGCCAAGGCGCAAGTCAAGACGATCGACCTCGAGCTCCGCCGGCTCGAGGCTCAGGAGGCCGAGCAGCATCTCGAGGTGGTTCGGCTGTTTTTGCCGGACAGCTATCAGGACGACCGAGACTCGGTGCTGTCGTTGCTGCGCTTCCGCCGGCTGGCCTACAAGGCGAACCTGGTTGGAGGCTTCATCCGGGAGCGCGTCAACGGGCAACCGCACGCAGGCCAGGAGGACGACGCGCTGGCCGGTTGCGACGCCGCTGATCAGCTGATGTGGGTGACGGCCATGTGTGAGCGGTTCGCCAACGACATGAGCCGCTGCTCGCTCGAGCGCTTTGCCCACTACCGCAACGCCCTGCACGAGCTGGAGCCGGTTGAGCGGGCGCTTAACGCTTGCATCGACGGCCTGCGCCGCGACGATCTCAAGGAGAAGAAGTGCGCCGATGAGCTGCGGCGAACCGTGGCCCTGCTGTCGCACCTGGCCGAGGTGCACCTCTCGGACGGGCCGGCCAACTTGGCAGACGAGCTGCACATGAGCTCGGTCGTAACGCAGAGCCATCTCGAGTCGGCAGCCGTGGCACTGAGCACGACGAGGGCCATGGTGCAGCGAAGTAGCGCCGCGGCGGCGCCAAAGGATGGGGGAAGCACGGGAGAAGGAGGAGGAGAAGGCGGTGGCGTCGGCGTCGGCGGCGGCGACGAGGACGAGGACGAGCTGGCGCAGCACCTGGCTAAGACGCTGGACCTGGCGGTGACGCAGACGAGGAGCGCCAAGGTGGTGGCCGGCAAGGCGGCCCGGGCCCTGCAAGACCTCAGGACTCGGTCGCTAGCGCTACCAGCCGACGCCAGGGATGCGCTGGAGCAGTGTGAAGTCGGCAGCCGGGAGCTGGCGGAGCTAGCGCGAAAGATCGGTCTCGGCGTCCATGGGCTAATGACGGACGACGAGGGCCGGACCGAGCCCTTTACGGCGGACGAGATGGGCGATGCCATGAGCCGGGCGGCGGCGGCGGCGGCGATGGGCACGAGCGGCTCGGACCCGCTGTCTGCTTACGCGGCGAAGCTGCGAACGGTTCATGGGCAGTTGGCGGACGTGGCGGCGCTGGCTACAGACCTGGACCAGACTGTCGAGTTCGAGGTGGGGAGCCCGCCGTGGCAAGTGCGGAGCCAGGAGCTCAAGGCGCTCAAGACGGTCCCGGTCGACGCCGAGGAGGAGCTGCGACGGGTCAAGGAAGAGCACAACGAGGCGCGGCGGACGTTGGCGCAGAGAGACGAGCACCTTAGCACGGCGGTGCTCAAGATCGAGACGCTCGAGTCGCGGATGCGCGACGCGCAGGCCAACGTGGAGCGTATCGGGGCGCTGCAGACGGAAGTGGAAACGGCGGCAGCGCGGGAGGCGAGCCTCAAGGAAGACGTCGAGAAGCAGGACCGTGAGCTCAGGAGCCTCGAGGCGGAGCGGGATCGGTGGAAGAAGATGGCGAGCGACAGCCGCGCCTACGCCGACGGGGCGGACGCGGCCGGGATGCGGGCCGGTCAGGAGCGGGCGGTGGCGACGGCGCGGGAGATGGACCTGCTCCGGCGCGACGTGGAGAGCCTCGAGGCGGCGGTCCGATACCTGGGCGAGGACGCTCGGCGGGCGCGGGTCAACGAGCAGGCGCGCCACGACTGGCTGGCAGAGCCGCTCAAGAAGGCGCCGACGGCAGCGGATCGTCGAAGAGGAATGGTGGCAGCGGAGGCGCGAGACGCGCTGGCCGAGCTGGTGCGGGTGGCCTCGGAGGCGACGGTCTACAGGCTGGCGGACGTGCCGGCCGGTCATGGGTGGCGGCCGGCGCGGATGACGGCGCGGCATCAAGTGGCGCGACAGCGAGAGGACCACGCTGCCTGGACGGGGTGGCAGGATTCGGTCATGAAGAAGGCTGCTCTACTGGCTCGGCGTCCTGGCTCGGTAGAGGCCGGAGGACGGCGGACGAAAGCGGCGGCGGCGAGGCTGCGGCTGACGTTGGCGGGGCCCGAGGGCAAGCCGCTGCCCGGGCTGGGAGGCGAGGGCGTCATGGTGGTGGGATCGGAGGAGTGGGAGGCGCTGCAGCCGGAGAGGGTTGTTGCGGTGTGAAGGGTGTGAAGGGTGTGAAGTGAATGTGAGTGTATATATATATACCTACTCGGTATGTGAGTGTAGCTTCTCCTCTCTCCCCTTTGTATGACGGACGGGGAAAGCCGGATATATTTAGAGATGTATTTTTCTTTGCTACAAGTAAAACGAAGAGAATAGAAGAAGAGGTGACAGAAAAAGAGAAGAGAGAGATCATGACATCCTCGCCTTTCCCTTTCTTCTCCTACCCGGCTCGTCATCGCCAACTTGCGGCTGTTGCTGCTGCTGCATCTCACGCATCATGTCCCCGAACAAATTCTCCGAGACGCCACCGCCAGTAAGAGCGGGACTAATCCAAGGCAGAAGCTCACCCATCTTGACGCCCCTGGGCACAGCAGGACGGGGATAAGGCGACGAACCATCGGCCGCCTCCCCTCCTCTACCCAGACCGTCGAAACCAAGCTGGCGGTTCATCATCAAACCCGGAGACGCTTCCGTCGTTGGGTTGGCGGCTAGGTGCGATGCGACGAGGACGTAGAGCTGATGCTTGTTTCGAATCGAGGGCGAAGCTGAGAGCTCGATCCTGACGCGGCCTGGGTTCGACCAGTCTTTTGGATGCGTCTTGTTCATCTCCAGTACCGTCTTCAGCCCTAGTCTCGAACATGCGTCTGCCATCGTTCGCGCGAGCGGATTTTCTACTGCTTTGCTCCGGGATACCCTCCTTCCTTTTCGTCGCGAGCGCGTCGCGTCGAAGTAGATTGGGTACAGGCATTGGAAGTTGCGGAAGGCGGAGGGGTCGAGGCGTTCGCCTTGCGGGGCTGTTGGTGTCGTTCGTGCTGCTGTTGCTGGGGGTGGAAGAGGCTGGTCTCTTCGTCGGACGAGGACGTCGCTTTCTATTAGGTCTTCGATGTCATCCTCGTCTGGGTCGGGGACGTCTGGGTCGCTGTCGGACACTTCTTCTACCTGTGGCGCAGGCATTTTTTTTTTCCCCGGGGCAAAGAGACGATGAGGGATTTCCAGACAACCAGGAAGGGAGGGTAGCTTTTTTCGTAAGTGGTTCAAGGGTGTGACGACGATGCGGTTTGTTCTCTTGGTCAGTCCCTCTTTTACCTGTTTTTGAGATGAGGGATTCGAAGATGCTGATGCTACGTCTTTGAAGTTTGCGGAGGCAGTGTGAGAAAAGCGATTGTGCATCATTTAGCACAGTGTGACGATGAGGGAACCAGGGGCTTACTAAGGCTAACCGATCTTTACTATTGCGGGATTGCCATGAAGGGGGGGTCGAGACGAGGATAGATCAACATGAAGGAATAGGATAGATCATGGAGGATTAACAGATGGCACGGCAGGTGATGAGACGAAAGAAGCTCTTCACCGAGTCCTTTTACCCCGGATTCCTTGTGTGATTGTGTGTGAATGTGATAGATTTTGAAATATAAAAGCAAGAATTAACATGGAGAAAAGAGAGACACAAAAGGAGCCAAGGCACAAGAAGAACAAGAACAAGAGATATCTCTCCCTCCGTTGCGCCGAACCATGCAGTAATACAATATGTACATGCAACACAGTTACACCAAAAAAAAGAAACACGTCGAGTCATTATCCCGTCTTCACCTTGGCCGCCTGACTTCTTCTCTTGACGTCGACCTCGGCCAGAGACTTGCTCGCCTTGACGAGCTGGACGACGTTGATAAACTGCTTCATGGCCATGACGGGGAAGCTGAGGCCGGCGAGAATCCACGGCCCATTCGAGTCCATCTTGTTGGCGCGGGCGAGCTCGAGAGCGCCGGCGCTAAAGGGGTCGGCGAACATGTGCTTGAGGAGCGACGCGTTAACCTCGGCACCGGCCTGGGCGTCGACGCCCTTGATAAGGTGTGGAGAGAGCAGGGGTGAGGAAAAGGACAAGAGGTAGAGGGCGATGAAGAAGACCTCATTGAGCGAGCAGAAGACGAAGAGGACAATCTTGGGATTGTCAGCGTTAACGCGCCGTCACGCGGGGAAAAAGAAAGGACGCACCTTGTTGGAGTAGTAAAGATTGAGCAGTCGGCTCTGACTCTTGTCGATGTTCTTATGGCTCGAGTCTGCGCCGCCGACGACGAGAGTGGCGTACATGTGCATATAGTGGCTTGAAAAGTCGAGGGCAATGAGACACTGGAAGAGAATGGCCCATCGCGGAAAAGCAGATGACAAGAAGACGAGCAGGCAAGACGTGGTGCAGCGATCCGTCACCATGTCGAGGACGGCGCCAAACCGGGTCGACTGGTTGAAGATTCTAGCGGCGTATCCGTCGAGAGCGTCGAGCAAGCACGAGATGCTGTAGAGGACGGAGCAGGTTCGTGGGTGCAGCGGCATGTAGTATAGGGAGGCGATGGCGAGCACGATCCGAAAGTAGCCTGCGACCGGTCAGAGGATGGACGAGCTCAAGGGCCGATGGTAGTGGACGGGTTAGGGTAAGAAAAAGGGTCTGGTCAAGATGGTACCGATGACGTTGGGCCAGAAGAGAAAGATATTTTCCTCCTCCTCTTCTTCTTGTCGTTGTTGGGCGACGGCGGTCTGATGAGCGGAGCCATTGCCATTTATGTCGGATGCCTTGACGGCGAGGCTGGGAGTCGAGCTGGCTGACATTGCCCCGTATATCGCCCTTTTTAACACTCTTGTATTGCGTTGTATGAGAACGACCGAGGGATCCGACAGAGCTGAGGGAGGGGTCTCGAGCGTTGGACGAGACGAACGAAGAGTTACGCTGCTGTTTATTTTGATGGCCTCGTTCGAGATGACCCGGAGAGAAGGGCAGATTGATGACAAAGGATGGGAAAGATGAAGCACGATCAAGGGCGCAGATGAAGATGATGAGGGCGATCAGCGGCGACGAGAAAGTGAGGCTGGCCTTTGGGAGTGGAAGAGGGCAGATTGACGAGAGGCCTAATCATCTAGTACTAGTAGTAGTGTACTACTAGTAATGAGGTACTACTGAGGCACCTGGGCGTGTCCCCGTACCATCTAGGATAGGCTTCTGATTGGTCGCCCCACACAAGCTACTGAGATCACGTGCTATCGGATGACAGTTGACAGGAGAGCCAGCAGCGTTTGCTTCTTCTTCCCTTGGTTTCTTTTTCTCATCTCCCTCACACTCTCTCACACTCTCTTTCTCACTCAATCGCTCGCTCTCTCTGACCTCCCTCTCCTATTACCTACCTACCTGGCACTGACGGACAGATAACGGGATACCTCGTTCTCGCTCCGTTTCATGCTTTGTTTCGTTATTTGCTTGTTACCGCGAAGCAACAGCAGCAGCAGCATCGTCAAACATTACTGTTTCATCCAATAAGCATTACAGCAAATCAGTTCCACGAAGCGGGATCGTGTGAATATCGGACAAACCATTCATAGTCATCACCCACCATCAGCGTCATAAAAAATCCCATCACCATCATCAACCAACGCCAAAAACTAACCATGTCTTCCCGCGTCGTCCGAGGCCCCGATGCCGACAACGTGGTCCCTGACCGCGGCCGTCTTGTCAAAATCAGGATCGGTTTTGATCACTACATCAACAAGTTGGTTTTTGACATCGACGATTCCACCGAAAATCGCCTTGCCATCGCATTGCGGGAGAATGAGGAGCTGCGCCGGGAGCTGTCTCGTTGCAGAGATGAACTCAATCACTTTCACCAGCGCGACCATGTCGACCGGCAGCGAGACCATGCCGACCAGGGTCCCGAGATGGACTGGGATCATGAGAAGAAGCAGCTATTGGAAATTGGATCGGAGGTATGTATCGCCTCGTCTTCGCTTTTTGCTATTCATGGAGGGCGTATGCTAACTTTCTTCTCCAAGCTCCAGCTCCGAGATCACTACGTCGCACTTCTCGTCGACGGTGACGAGTTCATTGCATGAAAAATAAAAAAACAGGGTCCCTTGGAAACAACATTATCTTGCTAACAACCGGCCCTCTCTTCTCAGTTCCATGACTATTGGCTGCAGCAGGGTGCAAATGGCGGCAGAATGGCTGCTCAGGCCATTCAGACTGCCATTGCCGACGATTTTGGCCACAGAGTGGGCCAGTGCAAAGTCATCGTCCGCATCGTGGTCGATTTCGAAGGTCTCGCTCAGTATTTGGGCGGCGACAACGCTCATGTTGTCGAGAATTGTCTCCGCGATTTTGCCCTTGGGTTTGCCGACACGCCCCCCAAGTTCGATTTCAAGTTGGTTGCCATCGGGCATACGAGCCATACGACGAGCTCTGAACTCCGAGGTTCGCTCTCTCCCCCTCTCCCTCCCCGTCCTTCCCTCCCCGTCCTTCCCTCTCCGTCTTAATTTTCAAATTAATCGCCGACGCGCATCAGCGATGACCGATGGACACTTGGAGAATCCCGACTGCATGCATGTCATTCTGGGCATGCAGGGTACCACGAACAACAACAGGTTCCTCGCTTTCCTGGCCGAGAACGGCTTTAACTCGGACCGGTTGTCGATTCTTCCCAACGGAAACTTGGGCGCGGCCGCAGCATTCGGATATGTCGATTGGGCCGGGGACTTCTTTCGGGTCGAAACCTCGGAGGCGGTTGGCCACCGTGACTGATCTGTGTGCTTCAAAAAGCTCTGTCGGCTGTTGAACGTTTTATCGCTTCTATGATGGTTTCTTGATACGGCTGGTAGTATAAACTCGGTCAGAGCTTGGTTGATAGGGGAGAATTGGGATGCATAACGTCTTGACAGGGAGATATCGAGTTTCCTGAAATCTACTAAATGGAGACTTTCAACACGCACTTCCAACTAGAGTACATTATAGAAGTTTTCGAGGCCATCCTTGGGGAATCCGTACAGTAACAACCACTTCCCAAATCACCCTGCTTTTATCCCCCCTCTTGTCATCCTCCGACAAGAAGACAGGTTTCCTTTTCTCCTCCACGAGATATTCAGTAACTAAGCGACGGGTGCCGCCCGAGCAGAGCTGGCAGCGAAGCCATACCAGGCGATGACTGCGACACCGAAGAGGCCGGCGATGCAACTGAGGACGAGGGCAGCGACGCCACGGGGCGTGAAGCTATTTAGGGAGAAAGAGAGGGGAAAAAAGGAGTCAGTAGAATTTTCTCGAGATTTTTTTTTTTCGCTAGATTCGAAAAGGAAGACGGGAAGAGAGAGAGAGAGATTTTTTTGTCTTACCCTTCAGGAAGTCTGGCCGGGGGCTCATTCTGACCGGTCAAGTCGAGTAATTGAGCCATGTTGCCGGCGGCGTTGCCCTCGGTGGCGATGCCGGCTTGTCGGCAGGCTGAGAGGTGATCTTCGGGAATGGAGAGGCCGTTTAGGCCTGAGGGGTCTTCGACGAAGGTTGCTACCAGGCCGGAGACGACGTGCCACTCGATGTGGCAGTGGAAGAGCCATACGCCTGTTCCGGAGAGGAAGGGAATTGAGAGTGTTAGTGTATACATGGATGGATATGAGAAGCGAGAGAGAGGAGAGAGGAGAGAGAGGGAGAGAGACATACCGGGATTGTTTGCGCGGAAACGCAAGACGATGTGACTTTCAGGCCACACCACGAGCGTATCCCTTCGCATCGGCGGCTTCTCAATCTTGCCCGCCTCTTCCTTGACAAAGGAGCCGTTCTTCGCCTCACCGCGGTACAGGGCCTGGAAGTTGTGGCCGTGAAGATGGAAGGGGTGACGGCCCGGATCGTTGTTGTTGACGACGACCTGGACGACGTCGCCCTTTTCCAGGACGAAGGCATGGGTGTACTCGCCGTACACGGCCGGGTTGGACGCGTGGTCGCCGGCGGACAGGGCGGTGTAGAGAGACGGCACCTTGGGAGCGGCGTAGGTGATGTCGTTGAAGAAGGCGTAGTTTGCGCCGTCGATGAGGTTGTCCATCTTGACCTCGAGCTCGATCTCGCGGTTCGGCTCGGGCAGGAGCTCCATCTGATCCCACGGTTCGAGATTCATGTCGTCGTAGGCGGTCCAGTTGCCGTACAGGATCTCGGGATCAGGCTTGGGCTTGCTCTCATCGTAGACGAACCATCCGGTGGAGTTGTAGTTGAGATCGTCGGGGAGGACGTCGAACAGCTCCGTGTCCATGCTGGCTACGATGGGGAAGTTGGCGGAGGCCTCGGCCTTTGTCTCGACGATGACGCTGACGCGTTGGGCGGCGGAGAGGTATATCATGTCGGTGTCGGCGCGCTTGGTGTAGACGCCGTCGACCTCGACGATGGTCATGGTATGGCCCTCTATCCAGAAGTACTGGGCGGCGAAGGCGCCGACGTTGACGATGCGCAGCAGGTATTTACGACGTGGCTGGACCTTGACCTCTAGGTTTTGCGTCTCGTTGATCAGCGCCGCGTTGGGCACCGGCTCGGCTCCGGTCGGGTTGTTCTTGCTGAGGAAGCGGGGGATCAGGGTCTGCATCTCGTCGTGGTACCAGTCTGAGAGGGTGAGGACGAGCTCCTCGTCGACGTCGTTTCGGTGAGGCGATTTGTCGTCGTGGATGATGAGCGGTCCGCGGAGGCCATCGGGGTACTGGGCGTGGGTGTGGGAGTGATACCAGTATGTTCCGGGTTGATCGATCTAGAAAGGACGGAAGAGAAAGAAGAGAGGGAGAGAGGGAGAGGAAGAAGGAAGAAAGCGTCAGGAGATGAGATGATTCTTCACTATATATGAATGGATGTGATAGGAAAAAGGGGGGGAAGAGGAGAGAGACGGACGGTAAAGTTGTAAGTAAACTCAGCCCCAGGAGGGATCGGACACTGCGAAACAGCATCAGGTCCATCCATATGAGGCGTACCCTTCATAAAGAGCCCATGAAAGTGCAACGAAGTCGTCTGATTACCGAGCTGGTTCCGAACGCGAACGACGACGTTATCGCCAACGTTGGCCT
The DNA here is from genome assembly GCA_003339415.1 of Ophiocordyceps camponoti-saundersi (nom. inval.). Lineage (NCBI taxonomy): Eukaryota > Fungi > Ascomycota > Sordariomycetes > Hypocreales > Ophiocordycipitaceae > Ophiocordyceps > Ophiocordyceps camponoti-saundersi. The sequence goes on along the minus strand of PDHQ01000021.1, from coordinate 75,603 downwards.
CGATACGCGGGATAGGCCACTGGCCGTTGATGCCGATGACGGGCCGCTCGTGAGCCCCGTCCGGATTGGCGCGGACCCAGGTGATGTTGAAGTCGTAAGAGACGGTCGCGGCCGAGACGACGGTCGTGGCCAGCGTCATGGCCGTCGCCAGCCGGGTGAAGACGGTCATGAGGATGGATGATGGGGGATGATGATGATGATGATGATGATGATGGGAGGGGAAGGGGGAGGGGGGAAGAAAAAAAGGGTATTGATGAGGAGTATGTAAAAAGGTTGTGAAAAAAAAAGGAGGGGAGAGAAGAGAAGAGAAGAGAAGAGAGAGAGAGAGGAAGAGAGGGTTTGGTTGTTTGGCTTGGGGCTGTTTGGAGCTGGGAAGTACATACAATACACGAATAAGGGGGGGGGTTGTCAAAGACTGCTATTAGCCTATTACATGGATATTATGTATGAATGGATGCGTGTGTGTTTCCTATCAGATTTTTTTCTTTCGATGATGATGATGATTGCCCGGTATGTTGTGAGTTCAGTAGGTATGGATGGATTGGATTGGATGGATGGATGGATATGGATGCCTCGCGGTAATTATCCGTATGTATGTAGATTGATAAACAAATCCGGCACGGCACACGAGTCGTGCTACTTTGCCGAGAAAGAGAGAGACAAGGGGTTGGGTTGGGTTGGGTCTTGTTGATATATGTAAGTTGATAATTGTCACTATCAAATCTCCATCCATTCATCCCCCTTGCTCTCCCCGATAAAGGCATCGTGAAGAGGAAAAAGCTCGTGATATCCTCATTCCCCCCCCCCCCCCCCCTCTCTCTCTCCGTTATACATACAGTATGTATAGTAAAAAAACCTATAGCAACAGAGTTGAACTGTACAACACACGCTCTCTCCTCCCTCCGCCCCGCCGAAGCAGACGAGATGAAGAATTTTTTTTTCTTCTTCCTCTTCTTTCTTCTTCTTCTTCCTATTTGATTCCATCTCCTCCTTCATCATCGAATCGAGGGAAAGGAGAGACAAGGGTTGGAGGAAAAAAAAGCGATAGGATCCATATATAGCCCCCCTTTCCCTCCTCTCTTCTCATTCCTCCCACGCCTAACTTGCGTGGGCCGTGGCATGATTCAGGGCCCTTTTGCCTCCCCCCCCCCCCCCCCCCCCCCCCAACACAGCCCCCCCCCCCCCCCCCCCCCGCCCCACCCCCCCCCCCCCCGCACTCCACCGCCCACCCGACCAC
>PDHQ01000021.1:45192-74356 GCA_003339415.1 Ophiocordyceps camponoti-saundersi (nom. inval.) | reverse complement strand
CCTCCCCCCCCCCCCCCCCCCCCCCCCCTCGCGGGCCCGGGGGGCCTTTCCGGGCCCTCCTCCCCCCCCCCCCCCCCCCCCCCTCCCCTCTCACGAGTGGCTCCCCCCCCCCCTCTCCTCCTCCCCCCTGCTAGCTCACTCGGCCCCCCCCCTGCTCTTCTTTATCAGATCCGCTGTCAGTTCAGTTTTCGGTACGTATTAGCTTGTTTGCCTTAAGCACAGTTGATTGCATTGGTAGAGGTAGTAGTAGGTATGTGTGTAGGTAGGTATGTAGGTATGTACGGATAGAGCCCATCTATAAGGTGAGAATCTCCTCTATCAAATACAACAGCCAACCACACACACACCACCACTCTCTATCCCCCTTCCCCCTCTCCCCTCTCCCCTCCCTCCCCTTTCTCTTCACCTCTATCACCAAAAACCTCACCCGCGGCAGCAGTAGCAGCAAGTAGCAGCAGCAGCCATGTCCGAAACCAACGGCGACACCTTCTTCTCCCTCCCCGTCTTCCTCATCGTCTTCAGAGAGACGCTCGAGACAGTCATCATCGTATCCATCCTCCTCGCTTTCCTCAAGCAGACCCTCGACCAAAAGGATCAGACCTATCGCGCCCTCAAGCGCCAGGTAAAAAAACCGTTTCGATTTCCATTCCCAATTCCCATTACCCCCTTTTCCTCCATCATCATCTTCTTCCTCTCTCTTCCTCACTCACAACCTCTTCTCCTTCTACAGGTCTGGTTCGGCGTCGGCGCAGGCTTCCTCCTCTGCCTCATCATCGCCGCCGCCATCATAGGCGTCTTCTACACCGTCCGCACAAACTCATGGGAGCCCAACGAAAACTATTACGAGGGCGCCTTCTGCCTCCTCGCCTCCCTCATCATCACCGTCATGGGCACCGCTCTCCTGCGCATAGGCAAGATGCAGGACAAGTGGCGCCTCAAGGTCGCTCGCGCTCTCGAGGACCCCGTCAAGACCGGCTCGCGTCGCTGGTGGGTTCGCCTGCCCGAAAAGTACGCCATGTTCTTCCTCCCCTTCATCACCGTCATGCGTGAGGGCGTCGAGGCTGTCGTCTTTACTTCTGGTGTCTCCTTCTCCGCTCCCGCCACTGCCGTGCCTCTGGCCGTCGCCGTCGGTCTCGGTCTCGGAATCCTCGTCGGATGGCTTCTGTACAAGTGCGTGTGCTCACCATTTTTCTCTCTCTCCTCTCCTCCCCTCCCCTACCCCATCCCTCATCACAATGCTAATTAATCGTCCATCTTCAGGGGTGCGTCATCTGCCAAGCTACAGCTGTTCCTTGTCATCTCCACCTGTCTCTTGTATCTCGTCGCCGCCGGACTCTTCTCTCGCGGCGTCTGGCATCTCGAGGCCCAGGAATGGAACATTGCCGTCGGTGGTGACGCTGCCGAGACCGGTAGCGGACCCGGATCTTACGACATCGACAAGAGCGTCTGGCATGTCAATGTAAGTCGTCAACGGGGACCCGGCAGCGTATGCAAAACCGCCGTTAACCTTCCCTTGCCGCAGTGCTGCTCGCCGACCGGACCCCACGCCGGCATCTGGGGCCTTCTCAACGCCATCTTTGGCTGGCAAAACTCGGCCACGTACGGGTCCGTCATCTCCTACAACATGTACTGGGTCGCCGTCATCACGGCCTTTGTCGTCATGCGCTACCACGAGGCTACGGGTCACTGGCCCCTATTCGCTTCCAAGTCTGTCAAGGAAAACTCTCATGGTAGCGATAATGGGGGCGGTGTTGTCGCCATCGACTCCAAGCATCCCGCTCAGGACAAGACGGTCGCCGTTTCTGCCTGAAGCGAAAAAAAAAGGTCTGGTTGTGGTGTAAAAGGGGGGGAAAAAAGGGGAAGGCCGCAGGACGCACTGCCAACATCATCCAGTTAGGATCGTCAAAAACCATCCGGCGTCCAAAACCACCGCTTGGCCATGAACAGTCTTCTAGCCTTACGGCTTAATTGTTTGGATTCATAGCGCCCTCGTTTCTTCCGCTCAGGAGGAAGGCTAGGCATAAAGAAAAATGACGGGTCACCATCGTCCTTGGGTAGGCATCCGTCCCACGTCACCTCGGCTCGGCGCTTCTTCCAATCAGTCTTTGAGATGCCGATGGCATCGGCCGACAGCATGAGACGCAGAAAATCCAAAATGGGTTGGATGTGGACGCGGGGACCGCAATTACTGTGATGCCTGTCAATCTGATAATTCGGGATCCTCCTAAGCAAATCCATAATCTGATTGACGTGAAGCTGCGACGTGTCCGGTATCGAGTCAATAGAGGCCGGCCTAAAGTCGACAAGAAACAGTAATCCCTTGGCCTTTAAATACTTGACCATCTGCCCGAGCTGAAAGGCGTCGCACGCAAGGCTGGAGTTGTAGCCCATCCTGCACCTCTGGCCTTTCAACAAGTATAAACCAAGAAAATGATCCGGAACTGAGGCCAGGGCGTTGAGGATGCAGTCGCGCCTGTGCCTGAGTTCGTCTGTAATCCTTTGAGCGACAAAGATTGGGTCAAGGAATCGGATCGACTCACGTTCTAGACCATCCGGGAGGTTCCACCATCCTGCAACCCTGTCTTCCTGTAAGGGGCCCCAGAGGACAGAGCCGCGCATGATCAGGTCGCGGCTGGTCGTTGACAATAGCGTAGGCATGTCGAGTTGATATGCGACCAGTATCTTTTGACGCAGAACCTGCTCGGTACACACGACGTTACCACAATAGTTGGTTTGGGTCTTCATGCTGTAGCATTTAGCCATATTACTCGTATCGACGAATTCCGCTACAGCAGCGACGCAGTCGAAGCGGTCGGCGATGATGGCGAGCGTGGCGAGATGGTGTTGAAACTCCCTTGCCGGCGGAGGCAGGATCCGCCGGCGATGATGAAGCGCGAGGAGCATATCGTGGAAGACCGAGTGGTGATGAGCCGCTTCTGTAGCCTCGTTGTCATCGAAAATGGTGATGGACGGCAGCCGTGAGGCGTCTGCCTTGGAAGGGTCGACGCCCTCAGCTTCGAGGCTGTTGTGGGCATCCGAGATGAGGCCGGCCTCACGGAAGTTGCCATTTCGGATGAGGGTGGCGAAATAGGGAGAGCTGTTGGCAAGGACTGTTGACGATACTCTATAGATGGTCTGGACGGTGGTGGCCTTGGCCTTGGCCGGATCATGATTCGGTTTGTTATAGAGTCTCGTCGACTTTAGCTCGATGTTGACGTCGAGGAGAAGGTCTCCATCGTTGACGATGTTGACGACGACAGGTGAACCATGATCGGAGGACTCTGGTAGAGCTTCCATGGATACCCCGTATGTGTTTAGGTCAGGTCAAAGAGTATCCGTAAGGGTAGTTGGTTGGTTGGCACCCAAGATCTATGCAGATGAGAATTGAGGGGTGTCATGACGTCGTCGGATAAGTCATCCGCTGGCGAGGTAGGCAGACTAAGCTTCTGATTGGACAGGATGACAAGGACGTGCTCGAGTGCTCTCTCGCCTATCATCCATCTCTCTCTGCCTTCTTCTCTCCCCTGCCCAGAGTCAGGCCCAGGCAGTCCAGTCTCTTCTCTCTCTGCCTCTTCATCCCTCTTCCAGTCCATCTCTCTATCTCCATCCCTCTCCCCTCCCTTCCCTCTCACCATCTTCCCCCCCCCTACCTACCTACATACAGGTATAGGTCAGCAATCCCTCAGACAGGCTAATTAAAAATTCGCCCGCGATCCTCCCCCCCCTCCCCCAAATGTGCCCGAGACGCCAACCGAGCTCACATTACGGCAGATCGTTTAGCCGCCGTTCCCCTCCAGTCGGCGTCCATCATCGGACCAAAAGCTCTTACCTCCACGTCATCTCCCGGCGAGAGAATCCTCCCATGGACCTGCTACGCTCCGACCGCACACCCCATCACCCGCTCGAGAGCCGCTGAGGCTCCTTACCATCCCCCCCCCTCTCGACTGCGCAACCTCAATGGCGACCCGACGACTTGCCAGTCGACATCTTCTCTATCGCGGCTTTCACACATATTTCGTCACTCACCTGCCATCCTCGTCTCTTCATCCCGACTCGACCGTCTCTCCTCATAAGCTTCCCCGCGATGCCTCGACCCCCCACACTCCCGGCCCCGGCTCCGCCCCGGCCGTCGCCATCCCCAATATGCCTGGCGGCCGGGATCTCACGGTCGTGCGCATCCCCTTGAGACGCGCCAAGCATCACTTCGGCGCCTATTCCAGCAGGGGAAGCCGTCCCTACAACGAGGACGCAGACCAAGCCGGTATCGTTGAGATGCCCGCCTTCGCCACCAGAGCCCCCATGAGTGTCAAGCAGAACCCCGGCGAGGCCACGCCGGCAGACGGCGCATCGGGCGACCCTCAGATCTTCTACTTTGCCCTCTTCGACGGCCACGGCGGCTCTCAGTGCTCCCATTTCCTCCGCGACGAGCTTCACGGGTACATCGAAGAGGCCGCATCCCGCTTCGGCCTGCAGAGCAGTCTACGCAAGAAGAAGCCCGGTCGAGACACGGGCCAGGACGCCAAGCCAACCACCGAGACGACGACGACGACGGCCGACCGACTCGAGAAGGAATTGGTGGCCGAGTACAAAAACAGCATCGGAGGATACTTCAGACGCTTCAATCCCGAACACTTCGGCGACGCCGGCACGGTCGAAGCCAGCCTCACCTACGCCTTCCTCCGCGCCGACCTCGACTTCGTCGCCGCCCAGGCACGCAAGCCCGACCCAGACGACTTCGACCTGCCCGTCAACCACGACGAGATCCTCGGCGTCCCCCACGCCACGCCATCGGGCCACCGCATCGGCGGCGCCACCCGCTTCAACGGCGGATCGACGGCCTCCATCGCCCTCGTCTCGACCCCCACTCCCGCTCCCTTCTGGCACCCAAACGCCCGCTCCACTTTGCTGGTAGCCCACGTCGGCGACAGTCGCATCCTCGTCTGCGACACGGCCTCGGGAAGGGCCCACCCCCTGACGTCAGACCACCACCCCAGCACGCCGACGGAGAGCCGCAGGCTCCGCCGCTACGGCCCCGCCGGTTCCATGGTCTCGGGCGACAGCTTCGGCGAGGATCGCATAGCCGGCCTCGCCAACAGCCGCGCCTTCGGAGACGCCCGGAGCAAGCGACTGGGCGTATCCGCCGAGCCGGAACTGACCCGCCTCGACCTCGGCCCCGCCCAGTACGCCTTCCTCGTCCTCGTCAGCGACGGCGTATCCGGCTCCCTCGCAGATCAGGAAATCGTCGACATCATCAAGGAGGCCCCGACGCCCGAACAGGGCGCCCGCGACGTCGTCGACTACGCCGTCGAGGTCTCGGACGACGGCGACAACGCAACCTGTCAGGTCGTCCGTCTGGGCGGCTGGGAGCGACGCTCCGAGGGAGGGCTCGGCAGCCTCGGTACCAAGGAGATTCGCGACGCTAGGAGGGCCGAGTCTCAGGATCCGAGGAGGAGGGGCAAGCAATGAGGGGAAATTTAATTGAGGGGCTTGAAGATTGATGATGCTATCATGACCGGATGAGAACAGTAAAGAGTAACAGGAGGGATCGGAAAGATTTCAGAGTGGCGGCTGGGGTAAGATAGAGGTCATGGGTATACCTAGATATAGTAGACTTGCGGCAATGGAAACCATTACGACGGCGTCTCGGCCGGTTGCGAATCTCTACTGACGTCGGGCGATGAGTGAGGGTTTATGGACCTGGCGCCGTGAATTTAAAAATAGCCGTCTGTCTGAGCGACATGGATTCCCTTTTTACCGTCCAACCTGTTTGCCTCCCCCCCACCCAAGCGCCCAGATATTTCAGACGTGAGCTCATCATGTATACAAACATACATGGAAGACCAATCTCGTCGAACCAGCACATAGGAAACATGATTCATCAAGCTGAGCCCCTCCCTTTTTTCGCGTATCAGCCACGGCGCTGGCCGGGATAGCTACTCCAGGACGATTGCTGGTGGTGAGGTTGATGAGGGGGGGGGCCGTGGGCGTACTGCGGCGGTGGCGGCGCGTTGTATCCCTGAGGCGGAGGGGGGCCCCAGTTACCCCCCGGGGGAGGCGGGCCGCCGTAGCTGGGTTGGGGAGGGTGGCCGTAGCCGGGGTGGTGGCCGGGTTGCGGGGGAGGGCCACCGTATCCGGGCTGAGGCGGAGGCGGCTGACCGTAGCTGGCATAGTGCCCGGGCTGAGGCGACGGGCCGCTGTAGCCGGGGTAAGGTCCCGGTGGCGGGCCGTGGCCGTAGTATTGGCTCGGCTGCGGCGAAGGACCGCTGTATCCGCCGGGCGGGCCGGCCTGCAGACCGCCGGCGGACCCTTGCGACTGATAGGCCGGGTTCTGTCCGTAGCCGTAGCTTGGTTGCGTCGGCCGATGGCTCGACGGGGGCGCAGGCGACGTCGACATGTAATTCATCGACGGATCTCCATCGAGCCCCCCCATGGCGTTGAGGTCGCGCGTACTGACCTGTGACCAGAGAGAGCCGGCGACTTTGCCGTGGCCCAACTGGTGGGAGTGGCCGCCGACGTCGCCCCTCTTCTGGTTCAAAACGTGGTTTTTGCCCTTCTTGACGGACTCCGAGGACAGCAGCTGATCCAGCTGATGGCGACTCGGGTGCTCGTCAGCCCACTTCCTGACGGTCTTGAACATGTCTCGCTGAATATCAATGTGCTCATTGCGAAGGGCAGGGTGGTGAAAGGCTCGGAGGACGTCGTTGACCACCTCGTCCACGGGCACGTTTGTGTTTTCCCAGGCAAAGAGAACACGGCTACGACCAGTTAGCCTATGCCATGACGATCTGGGAACGCGGGGTCATTTACGGAACGGTGTACTGGAGGATGGTGGTGGCTACACGGCCAGCACAGGAGTTGAGGATGTTGGTAAAGTGATCCTTTGACAGCATGGAATGAGTCGGGTCGGTGCAGCGAGGGTTCTCCCACGGCTCTAGCTGAGACTGAGAGCTGGCGTTGATGACACCAGATGAGCCGTCCTTGAGCACTTTTGAGACCTGGTTGATAATGGGACGGATAAAGGGGGCGAGGAGGCCGAGGACGAAAGCCGTCAGCGTCTCGCTGATGTGCTCAATGAGCTTTTCGAGGCCCGGGATCTTGGCGATGCCGCGGCTAATGGTCTTGACGATCCTATCTCGGAATTGCATGATGGGGTAAATCTGGCCCGACACCTTGACGGGATCAAAGCTGGGGCTCATGCCGGGTACGACATTCACGTTGTCTCGGCTTCGAGTCTGGCTCTCGTGAGCTTGATTCTCGCGCTCCTGAGCATCGGACGCGGCCTTGAGACTTCTGGCCTGATCGGCGAAGCCGTTACCGACGTCGGGCAGCTTGGAGACGAGGGAGATGAAGTCCGGAGACGAGGATGAGTCGAAGAGACCCCTGGAGCCGGTACCGGCGCCGCTCTTGCCGGCCTCTGCGTTCTTGAGGGCGATGTCGACCTCGTCAACTTCAGACTGGGTGAAGTGATCGTTGGCCTCGCCGATGACAGAATGCAAGAAGTCGACGGCGCCAAAGGTGCCTGTGACGATGGGATACAGCCTCTTGCCGTGAAGGTTCATCTCGGCCTGATGACCGCAATGGGGGAAGACGTTGTGATAACCGAGTTCGCGCAGAGCCAGCTCACAGTAGTTGCTATGAGCGCCAAAGTCCTCCATGCAGTGCAAGCCCTGGCCCAGGCAGCGGAGGGCTTCGCAGAGGTTGTCGTCGCTACCTTTCCCATGGGCTCCGCTTGTATACAGACGGCCGAAGTGGATGCTCCTCGCAAAGCTATACCTCAGATAGCCGGCGCTGGTAGCCCAGCGGCCCGACTCGTTGGCGATGTAGTTCTTCATGCCCGTCTTACCATCTATATCGGTCTCGACGGGGTCAACAGGACCGCGTAGTCGAGGGTGGAATTTACGGGCGTCGAGGCCATCAGCGTAGCCCTTGGGATTATCGATGTGCTCCTCGGGGCGGTAGCAGCCGAGACGTTCCTCGGTTACTTCGAACTCATCGGTGGCATAGCCAAAGGACATGAAGGAGAGAACCCAAACGAGGATTCGAATGGTGGCAGCATTTACGCCCTTGAGACTGCCGACGTCGACGGCCTGGGAGTAGTCGCGCAACCAGTTTCCAAAGTATGTTCTCTTGATGAGCATCGACGTCCATTTCTTGCCGTGTAAGAAGGCGACAGTAGACAGCATATCCTCGATGTCTGTCCAAGTCAGGGTTGCAGTGACGCATAGGCCTAGTCAAACTCACCTCCATGGCGCCAGTTATGGCCTTCGACCTGCGGATGAGCTTTAGTGAGGTGGCGGGAGATGAATACGAACCGACTTACTTGGGCAATAGAGGGAATGTTGCCGGCTCCAAAGGCGGCTGCTTTGCCCGGGAACAGAGCGACGGCGAAGCAGAGGGCAAGCAGCCAAGCGCCGTTCCGCGGCAGATGAGGAATCGAAGGCATGACGCGTAGGATTGAGGAGCGTCAACGGGGTAGGAGGGGACACGAGGACGAGAGATGAGTCTCGTGAGGAGAAGGTGGGTGAGGGCTGATGAGGCAGTGTAATAAGAGGTAGGTCGTAGCGTAGTATGGACCGTAGTCCGTAGGTAGGTCGGTCGGTTGGTATTAGATGGGGATGGGGGAGGCAGTGCAGCGCATTACGTGTGCAGGGAATGGCGAGTGGTGGGAACCTGGTAGTGGAGGTAGGTAGCGTGTGTGTACGGATACATACTCCGTAACTGCCCGGGCACCTATAACCCTTGGGCCTCTTAATATACCAGGGATATGCTTCTGCTCTCATCTTCACCTCTTTATAGCATGTTGTTATCACGTCAGCTACGATTAGCCATTACGTGGATATTTTCGTGCATACCACCTTGTATGAGGTGAACAGAACGATCTCGTGATATCAGTTTATACGTTTGTATGTATGTATGTGCGACCCTATCATCACTGAACACACAATGACGTGACTGGCGCACACAGGAGGGGGGGGGGGGGGGGGGGGGGGGGGGGGGGGGAGAAGGGGATTAGATGTGCCGCCCGCCAGGGGCGCAGGCCAGAGGAGTCGGTTCCTAGGTAGGTACCCAGTACTTGGCTGGACCCTGGACCTCGTGACCTGGCGGGGGATCCTGACGGATGAAGACGAGTACTATGTCAAGATGAAGACCACCTGCTTGTTGGTCCCTGGGGCCTGGGCCGGGCCTGGCGTGATCTCAGAGTCAGTACCCGCCGAATACCTCCTTGATCAGCGTCGGATAGCCCGTCCAAACAGGTCCCATCCTGGTCCCTTCCAAGGTGCAGTAGGTGGGTGGTATCTTGGTCAGCACGGGCCACTACCGGGACTCGACACGCATCTCCCAGTAACCGCATTATTATTTACAACCAGCGTCGCAAAACTTTCTCCCCTCAAAAATCGCCCAGCCCGCCGATCCGCCGCCAGCATGTCCAGATATGGGCTTCATCCTCTGCCGTCACGCGTCCGTGGCTGAGATGATCTAGAATCGACCCCCTTTTTGTTCTTCTTCCTCCTCCTCCTTCAGTTCTTCGTCTTCGTCGTCTTCGTCTTCTTCGACTTCTTCTACTTCTTCTTCTTCCTCTCCTTCTTTTCCTCCTTCTATTTCTTCTGTCTCACCTTGAAACAAGAACCAGAATAAAAGAAAACACACACACACACACACACACATACACAACCATGTCGTCACATCCGTCTCTCAAGGCGACGTACGACGCTCGCGCCGACGCCGCTTCCCATCCGCTCACCCGATATCTTCTGCGCCTCATGGGCCTCAAGGCCTCCAATCTCTGCCTCAGTGCCGACGTCTCGACCGCCCGCGAACTCCTCTACATAGCCGACAAGGTCGGACCCTCCATCGTCGTCCTCAAAACTCACCATGATATGGTCTCCGGCTGGGACTTTCACCCGCAAACCGGCACCGGCGCCAAGCTCGCCTCTCTGGCCCGCAAGCATGGCTTCCTCATCTTTGAAGATCGCAAGTTCGGCGACATCGGCAACACGGTCGAGATGCAGTACACGGCCGGCTCTGCCCGCATCATCGAGTGGGCGCACATGACAAACGTCAACATGGTTCCCGGCAAGGCCTCGGTCACCTCTCTTGCAAAGGCTGCCGAGCGCTGGTTGGAGCGCTACCACTACGAGGTCCGAACCTCCGTCACCGTCGGCACCCCGACTGCCGACGACGCAGAAGACAACACGGGCGAGGAGGAGGAGCCCGTTCGGCGCAAGGGCAGCATCGTCTCCGTCACCACCGTCACCCAGCAGTACGAGCCGGCCAACTCGCCGCGGCTGGCCAAGAACATGGCCGCCGGCGACGAAATCGTCTTCCCCGGCATCGACGAGGCCCCCATCAACAGGGGTTTGCTGATCCTGGCGCAAATGTCGAGCGAGGGCAACTTTATGAATGCAGACTACACACGCGCCTGCGTAGAAGCTGCTAGGGAGCATCGTGACTTTGTCATGGGCTTCGTTTCCCAAGAGAGCCTCAACTCGGAGCCCGACGACGACTTTATCCACATGACGCCCGGCTGCCAGCTGCCGCCTCACGACGAGGACCCCAACGGCGCGCTGGAGGGCGACGGCAAGGGGCAGCAGTACAAGACTCCCCAAAACATTATCGGCATCTGCGGGGCCGACGTTATCATTGTCGGCCGAGGCATCCTCAAGGCCGGGGACCCGCAAGACGAGGCCGAGAGGTACCGCTCTGCAGCCTGGAAGGCGTACCTGGAAAGGGTTCGATGAGCGAGCCTCGGCATCGTGACCACTTGATTTGTATGCATGCATGCATATATGTATGTATGTGTGTGTGTATGTACAGTATGTGTGTGTGTGTGTGTGCGTGTGTATATGTATGTAGGTCTACACATTCGCACATACATACATACATACATACATACATACATACATGCTTACATGCGTTCATACACCAGACAACATGCATGCATGCTGGCATCATACATACGACACATCATACATACCATACTGCATATGCACACACGTTGGACTATTTGCCCGAACCCGTCTGTCGGTCTACATAGAAGGGGCGGCTTTCACATGTGAGGGGAGGCTCAAGTCGAATTCGCGCCTTGGGACGCGGCTGGATGTCAATTTAACGTCATCTTTGGTTGTCATGAAGACCGTGTCACGACCTCTTCTGTGTCTTGTGCACGTATGTATGTATGTATGTGTTATGTACGTATGAGTATGTCTTGTTCTGGTTATGCCCAGAGATGCCTAGAAGCCTAGAAATACTACCTCGATGCAGGTGAGGGAAGGCCAGGCACAACAATCTGACGATGGACAACCGTCGAGGCGCGCTGGGCATGATTGAGGAGAGGGGAAAGGGAAGGGGGAAAACCTTTCAGTTCTGAAGATAACGGCTGATGAAATAGATGAAAGGCTATTGGCAACCTTCGAATTTAAAAATGAAAAGTTAATTGAAATTTGATACTCGTCGACGGAGCGGAAGAAAAAGCTAGATTCGTCCATGATATCCCCGGTGGGTGTAACGGGGACGTGACAGGTGAGTGCACAACTTGACGACCGGAGCAAGGGACTATCAGGGGTTGTGCAAGTCGTTTCATATTTCTCAATTGTTATACTTTGTGTTTCTACTGGTATGATTGTTATTAAGTTGAAGACGAATAATGAAGTGTTTCTAGTAGACGTTGGAAAGCATCGAGCACATATACATATATGTATGTGTCTGTGTATATACATACATATATACACTATATAATATGCCATCATGATGATAACCTCATCCAAGCCACTGCCTGCGTTGTGAAGTTGGGAGACATGTTCGTCCTACATATGTATGTATGCACATATACAACTACGAGTCCATGAGCCTCAATCTTCTCCGTACGACACCGAGTTTATGTTGCACACACAAGTTTCCACACCACCGGCCCAGATACATGCATACAGACTCATGTATATATGTATGTATGTATGTATGTACGGCTTCCTTCGTCTTGCCAAGGTTGAAGACGGAGAGTGGCCTGCTTCTTGGCATCTGTCAGGACTGTTCTAGGAGGCCCCCTGACCCCCCCTCAAGCCGATACATCAGTCAGTATGTAGGTAGGGAGTTGGCAGCTTGGCAACTTCAGGCCCATTACAGTCCTACACACCTATGTATGTATGTATGAATGCACAACACTCGCTCCCTGAAAGAGGCAACTTCCATACGTATGTTGGTGCAATATAATATAAAGAAGCCTTCTCGCCAGACGCCAGCCTCAGCCGACCGACCCTCCCTCGTCACCAAACAGAGCCCAATGTCCCCAGCAGCCCTCAGCGCGCAGGTCGGTCGGTGAAATATGGCAGTCTTCCGCCCGACAGACAGAGGGGAGAAGGGGGAATGAATGATCAAGTTTCCCCCTTACAAGTAATGAGTTGGTTCCCTCATAGAAAGCTATATATATCTATATATTCCCAGCATTGTGCTTGTCAAGAACATCCTCAACAACGCAACCCAACTCGTCCATTCATTTATATCAACTGCTGCTTCTCCTCCCTCCTTTTCTGCTCGTCATTTACGAACTCTTTGACTCGCTGTTCTTCCCATTTCCCATCCATCAACATACTCAACATCAACCATCGGGGGAAAAAAAATTCCCTATATCCCGAAACCCGCCATGAAGGGCCTCGCCGTCCTCAGTCTGTACGCCGTCCTGGCCAGCGGCTATCAGTACTATCCGCCAGGAGCCGACGTCTTCTCAAACTACCTGGCCAACGTCTCCTCGCTGGGCCACAGGTTCAGCGAACCCACTCTAATGGACGAATGGGGCGACAAGGAGTGCGAGAATGCAATGACCGTCTATGTCAGGTCCCACGGTCTCATCGATCCCTTCTGCAAGATGGTCATAGAGACGGGGAAGCTTGACATCGACGGCGTCTTGCAAGGTCTTGCCGCTACCACTGCTTATCATGTTCGACAACACTGCAAGTTGAACCATGCGGCCCGTGTCTGCCGTGTCCTTCAGAGCAGGGGTGTCGTCGGTCCCATGGACGAGAACGGCTCGTTCTGCCTCACCCGCCTCAGGACTGAACTCCGGAGGGATCCTAGTGGCATCTGGGAGTTTTGCAGGGATCACATCGTTAACAATCTTATGACGCATGTGGATAAAGCGTCACCCACGCCTAGGACCGAGGTCGTCTTCGGTGATTGCTTTCATAGTCAGTTCGAACTGGCTCGAGCGTGCGAGATGGTGGAATCCCCTGAAATCCTGGGTGCGGAACAATGTGCTTCGATCTCTGGCTTCTATCACGTCGTTCTTCTCTTCGGAAACACCTTGAACCAATTCTGCCAGATTGATAGTCCCGAAGCCAACATCCCCTACCGCATCGAAAAGGCTCTGGAAAGGAAGACGCGGCGCGAAGCCCGGACAGCCGTCAGGGACAGCTGCCGATGCCACAATCAATACGGCCACGACCTTCGCCTGCAAGCTCAGGACCGTCAGTATGGGAATGATGACAACTTTCACCGTAATCAGCCGAACTGGCCAGGTTCCTCTCACCATGATCAGCCGAACTGGTCAGGCTCCTCCGGCTCGGCCGGGATCAACCGTCGACAAGACTGGAACGACCCCAACAGAAACCAGCCGTCTTGGTCCAACAGGAACAGGCCCGCCGGAACTTACGGCCGAGACTCCTGGCAAGACTCCAACAGGCCCGCCGGAACCTACGGCCGAGACGGCTGGCAAGACCCCAACAGGCCCGGGTCTTACAACCACAACCAGCAGCCCTGGCCCAACAGGGGGGACGAAGTGTCTCCGGGATCGCGTAGCTGGAATAACCCCAACAGACCTGGATTCCACAATCAACAGCCCTGGTCCGGTTCCAATACGCCCGGAGTGCCCGGCATGCGAAACCCTTGGTCCGGCCCGGGCATGACGCCTCACGGCTACGGCGGCACTCCCTACGTTCCCCAGGGCCCGGTGCTGACGGAAGCCGACGTGGAGAAGCTGCTCCAGCTCTCCAAGATGTTCAAGTTTGAGATTCGAAGCGGCCTCTTCGCCATCCAAGACATGCCCCAGCAGGCCAGGGATGCCGGAGTCAGCTGGCGGCTGGTGTACGATCTCGACGTCGACGTCGACGCCAAGACCGACCCCAGACTTCGTTTCGAACTCTGCGATGCCCGAGAGCAGGGTCGCGTCGTGACCAAGATCCGAGACCAATACGTCTACGGTTACCCCCTCGAGGTCAACGGCCAGGCTTTGGCCACGGCCTCCATTTCCCCTACCGGCCAGAACGAACTCCTCTGCGACAACGGCGACCTGACGTATGTCAAGATCAAGGACAAGTCCGTGTCTGGCTTTAGGCCTGTCGAGGAAGCCATTGCCGCCAAGAGACGCGGCCAGTTCATCAAGTGTGACGACATCAACAAGTGCCAGGAGTCAAGGTGTCAGGGAGATGCCTGCAGTTTCAACCTCGTGGCTTCCGTCACGGTAGAAGGAAAGGCTGGCGGCTCTGCCGCTGCTACTGCTACTGCTACTGCTACTGCTGCCGCTGCCGCTGCTGCGGCCACGGACGCGGCCACGGCCACGGCCACAGCTCGAGCCAGCTTCAAGTTTGACTTTGAGCCTTGTCAGACGCCGACGACATGCAACTGCGTCCGAACCTGCGCCGAGAACAACAACTGCATGGTCCAGAGACCTACCCGAGGCCTAGCCCCGGCTCCGGTCCCCAGGGAGCAGGTTAGGGGCGCCACTGTCGCCGACCTGGCTCACGTCATCGCCGCAGCCAAGGCTGGTCACTCTGATCGTGGCGTCTACGGGACCGCCGAGGCCGAGGCCGGCTTCGAACGCGGCGATGGTACGGGCCTGAGAGGCTCCCGGGGCGCGGGCATCGGGCCCGGGTTCGATGGCTCCATGTTCCCCGGGGACGACCGGGCTGGCGTTGCTCATGTCGAGGTTCAAGGCGAAGTCAGGGTCGGCAGCAGGCCGTCCAACCGCTTCAACACGACGGACCGTTTCGGCAACAAGGGGTTGGGCCAGCAGCCCGGCTGGAACCCCTCTGACGATCGACCTCAAACTCCCGGCACTTACGACAACATCGACGGCAACGTCGTCATTGCTGCTAGCGGCCGCGTCGCCGTTGCTTTCAACATTCTGGTTGGCGCAGTCGGCTTGGCTGTCTTGCTCTAGGCTGAAAGACTGTGGGTTGGCATGCATTCTGTGAAGAACCTGAAGGGGTGGCCCTGATTTGCTTTTGTGCCAATAACGATGGCCCCCGTTGGCAGTCATGTTAGACAGACATACATGTAATTCTCTTCACTTTTTGTTTGAGAGCTGAATTCAGCTGGACTGGTCGAAATATCAGCTGGAAATAGTTTGGCTGCGAGAATCAAGCTTGTGTCTGTCTTTTCGTCTCATGATGGAGCCTCTCTTCCTGTCCCCTCTCTGGTTTCTAGGCTTAAAAGATGCGGAAGCACATTTTACTATCGTACTTACTCCCAGGTTCATCGCAGGTCAGTCGCTCAAGACTGAGAACCCTGGATTACGTGACATCACATATATCGTGGTGGGCTGGCCAGTTGAATGACTACGTCGTATCATTCAAAAGTTCCGGTCAACTTATACATGAAGGAGTGTCTTATTTTGGAAGCTCGAATGCAATTGAAGACCACTTTTTAGGCAGTATAAGAAAGCAGAAGAAAAGAAGAGCACGTCAAAGGAAGTATGGGGAAGCAGATGAAGACGAGATGGCGGCTAAGGAGGATGGCATAAAGCCGCGGTTAGTGGCGGCCGGGCAATGGGAGACGATGCCTCGGCTGAAAGGTCTTGCGTGGGTCGAGCTTGGCAGATGATGAATCACGCAGCTTGTCTCCGTTGACGCTCGACGTGAAGAATTTCTGTCACTGACGCTGCTGTGGACAGATGATGGCATCTGTGGTCTGTCTGTGGCAGCTCAGCCATCGGGTATCATCGGTTACGGGAGGGCGGAAGGGCAAAGAGAGGCTCTGGTCATGTCATCACTGAACGTGAAGGAGGTAGAGGGTGGTTTTCTTAGAATCCGTATGTCGAGAAAGAAACAGAGACAACAGCAGGGTCCGGTCATTGGAACAGAATCACAAACAGGAACTGGGCATTGTTCGAGGTAAGGAAAGCCGGAGGACGGGTGCCAGGGGCTGGTATCGCGGCTAAACTGGTTGATGTGCACTTAGAATACTGGAGACTGTGTGCGCACTGTACGTGACTGCTTAGCTAGGTATGTATTTGACTTCAAAATATGGCCATACAGTGTCAAGAATTCTAGTACCGCACTGCTACGGCCTCCCTAGAGATGATAGTACAATGTAGGTACTAGGCGCCTTGCGGCCCGGGACGCCGACGCTCTCGAGCCTCTCTCTCTCTCTCTCTCTGTGTGTGTGTGTGCGTCTCTGTGTCTGTCTGTGTGTCTGTCTGTGTGTCTGTGTGTTTGTGTGTCTCTATTTCCCCCCTCCTCTCTTCCCCCTCGTCGCTAAAAGAGTCGCCGGAAAAACATGGGAAAAGACGATCGGCTTCAGGGGATAACTCGCGCCGCATAGTGCACGTCCTCTGCTTGTGCAAATAGCATCCGCACGTGTCTTTTCTCCGCCTCCTGCTTCAAAGTTGCTTGCCACTGCAAGCCAATTCTCTCGCCACAGCCTTTTTTTTTTTTTTTTCGTTTGCCTTGACATTATCATCCTCATCTTCCTCATCATCATATCAGTCTCTCAATCGAACCCATCATCGTCTTGCCGCCCCCGGCATCTTTGTCTCTTCTCCTACTCCATCGTCCCTGCCTCCACGTATCTCCACGTCGCCCGCCATGCCGTCGAGGACGATACCGACTCTGACTCGCGATGAGGTGGAATCACACAACTCTGCCGCCTCGTGCTACGTCACCATGGGCTCCAAAGTCTTCGACGTCACCCACTTCATTCACGACCACCCCGGTGGCGCCAACCTCATCCTAGAGTACGCCGGTAAGGACGTGAGGGCTATCCTCCAGGACTCCACCTCGCACTCCCACTCCGAAGCCGCCTATGACATTCTCGACGACTCTCTCATCGCCTTTGTCACTCCGCCAAAGCATATCGAGACCAATGGCGCGGTGTCGAAGCCGGCCCCCGATACCGGTCCCAATGTTCACCCGCGTACGGGCATGTCTTGCGAGGAAGACTTGTCCAAGGAGACGGATTATAGCCAGGACTACAAGAAACACAAGTTCCTCGACCTCAGCAGGCCGCTCTTCCCTCAGATTTGGTACAGCGGTTTCAGCAAAGAATTTTACTTGGATCAGGTCCACCGCCCACGCCACTACCGGGGAGGCCAGTCGGCACCTTTGTTCGGCAACTTCCTCGAACCCCTCACCAAGACGCCCTGGTGGCTGGTACCGATTATTTGGATGCCCTGTGTCGCATATGGCACTCATCTCGCCTCTCAAGGCCGTCACGGTCTCGCCGCTATCGCCTCTTTCTGGATTTTGGGCCTCTTTCTTTGGACTCTTATCGAGTACGGCATGCACAGGTTCCTCTTCCATCTTGATGAGTACGTCCGTCGAATGCCTCCTCCTCCTCCTCCGCGAGACGCGTCGCTTGGCTAACACTCAGCACAGCTTCCTGCCCGACAACCGATATGGCATCACGGCGCACTTCCTACTGCACGGTGTTCATCACTACCTACCCATGGACAAGTACCGTCTTGTGATGCCGCCGACTCTGTTCATCGCTCTAGCGACGCCGTTTTGGCACGTGACCCATACCGTCTTCTTCTTCGACTGGCACCTGGCCACGGCCGTCTTCTGCGGCGGCATCTTCGGCTACATCTGCTACGACTTGACGCACTACTTCTTGCACCACGAGAACCTCCCGTTGTGGTACAAGCAGCTGAAGAAGTACCACTTGCAGCATCACTTCCTTGATTACGAACTAGGCTTTGGAGTGACGAGCAAGTTCTGGGACACAATCTTCGGCACGGAGCTGCAGCCCGTCATGAAGACGAAGTAATTTGGTCGCCTCTTGCATCTCTCCTCTACTTGCCGAGCGGTCCGGATAGCACGGCGTTGGGGGGAAAAGGATTTGGTTTGTTTTATTTTAACTTTCTTTCTTTCTTTAGCAGTAGCCTGACAGTTGCGGATAAACAAACAAGTTGCATTTCGATGGTGAGTGTATACGATGAAGAGACGGGGCATAGTAATTACCTAGGTAGGTAGTGAAATCTACTGCCTGTTCACCAACCCACGGACAGTTGTAGGCAGACAGTATGTTCATACATCGGCAGAGGGGTAGGTTGCGTTTGAATCAAGACTGCTCAAACCATAGATGTAAATACCTACTTCCACAGCATGAAACAGAACCCCCATTTACCTGTATACGTATACTCCGTACGTCCGTACTTGCGGCGTATATGCATACCTACCTACACACCCCAATCACTCAGTCAGTCATACAGTCAGTCAGTCAGTCACCTCCCCATCGGCTCATCAACTCACTGCCCTTCACGTACTGCCATAGCCTTCATCCACTATCCAGGTAATTAGGTAGTACCCAGTATTTGATATGGCCCTTTGTGAACGTATTTCCCTCTATTCTGTGCCTTTTTTTCCTTTTGCCTCTGTAGTCCGTACATACGAAACCTAGTACGGATACTTGCCATGTTCGCCAGCTGGCGTGCAGCTGATCTCACGTGATCCAGCCTTAGCCTACTCGGGTATCCACTTCTCTCTCTCTCTCTCTCTCTCTCTCTCTCTCTATCTCTAGCCGCAGCCATAAACCTCCGCCATCGTCTTTTTTCATCGCAAACATAACCTCTAGCACCTAACCCTCACCTCGCCATCCCTCCATCCCTCCCATCCACCACCCGCCACCCCCTCCCTCCTCGTGCACCTACTCACTCCTGCTACCCTTTCTCACCCTCAAACATCGTCTTCGCAGTCCAGACGCATCCTGTAAAGTCCTCTCACATCTTGGCCCGAGGTTGGTGATCCTTCTCTTCTTCAAGGAACGGGCCATCATGTCTAGCCTTGATGTTGAGGCCCTGCTCGAGGCCACGGAGAAGCGACCCGTCGAAAACACCCCCATCAAGCAGGAGGAGAATCACGCAGCCGGAAACCGAGCTCCTCCCCGAAATGGCCGTGATGATCGTCGTGACCGCGACCGCCACCGTGATAGCGACTCTGGTAGCAACAGCAGTCGCTTCGGTGCACGCGGCAGCCGTGATGGCCGCCGCGGTCATGGCCGTCGTAACCGCAGGGATGGTGACTACTATCGCGGAGGACGAGGCCGCACCCGTTCGCGTTCTCGCTCCCCTCGCCGCTACACCGCTCGCGAAGACCGTGACCGTCGCGAGCGCCGCGATCGTCACGATCGCTCTGATCGCCGTGCCTCGGATCAGGCTCGAGGCCGAGACCGACGTTCCCGTACGCCCCAGCTCAACGAAGATGAACGTGATCGTCGCACCGTCTTTGTTCAGCAGCTCGCCAACCGACTGCGCACCGACAAGCTCAAACGATTCTTCGAAGAAAACGCGGGCCCCGTCAACGAGGCCCAGATTGTCAAGGATCGCATCAGTGGTCGATCCAAAGGGTATGCCCGCTTGTCTGGCCGTCTTTCCAGAGTGACAGTGCTGAGAATTACCCTAAGAGTCGGCTACGTCGAGTTCAAGGACGAGAGCTCCGTTCAGCGGGCTCTTCAACTGACCGGCAGACCCCTCGAAAACATCCCCATCATCGTCCGTGTTACCGAGGCTGAAAAGAATCGCCAAGTGCGCAAGACGGACGAATCGGGCAACAATAGCACTGCCGCGCCCTTCCATCGCCTCTATATTGGAAATATACACTTCAACGTTACTCAGGAGGACCTCGAGGCTGTCTTTGAGCCATTCGGCGAGTTGGAGTTTGCCCAGCTTCAGACGGACGAAAACAAGCGAAGCAAGGGATTTGGTTTTGTTCAGTGAGCTGAAACATCTTTTCCTTTTTTTCCCCCTCCCTCACTTTCCGTGATGAATATTTCTGAAGCTAACGCTGGGAATGATAGGTACAAGAATGCCAACAATGCCCGCGAGGCTCTGGAGAAGATGAACGGTTTCGAGCTTGCCGGTCGACCTATCCGCGTGGGACTCGGCAACGACCGCTCTGGCTCGGACGGCAACGCTGGCCGCGGAGGTCACGGGCCGAATGTTAACTTCCAGGGCTCCGCCTTTTCGGGTGCGGGTGGACGTGGCCAGTCGTCGGCCTTTGATCGTGCCGGAAGGGACGGCGAGCGAAACGGCGGAGGCGGAGCCTTGGACGACTCCGACGTCGCTGGTGTGAACTTCAATAACTACAGTCGCGATGCGTTGATGAGAAAACTTGCCAGGACCGACGAGATGCCGAGCGGAAAGGACGACGCGCAGACTCTCAAGCCCAAGTCGGAGGCGAAACCGCCGCCGGCGAGCGTGCACGTGCCGAGTCGCTGCGTTGTTTTGCGCAACATGTTCGATCCGGACCTGTAAGTCTTGTCTACCTACCCATACTAGCTAGGCTGTTCATTGCTGACCTTTTCAACAGGGAGACGAACGAGAATTGGGTCAAGGAGCTTGAGGATGACATCAGAGGGGAAGCCGAGCGCCGATACGGTCGCGTTCTGCACATCTCCCTTGACGCCAACTCCAAGGGAGACGTCTACATCAAGTTTGCAGACGTGGAAGGCGGCGAGAACGCGATCAAGGGTCTCAACGGCAGATACTTTGGCGGACGGATGATCAACGCCTCCCCCGTCGTGGACGCCGTCTACAACAGCCTCTTTTCGCGGACGCGAGCCATGTGACTTTTTTGAGATGAAACTGGTTGACTCGATTGCCTGAGAGGGCTCTTTCTAGGTCTCCGGCAGGTTCGTTTAGCTTTCCAGGTCGACAGTCGCTTCTCCCAAGAGGACAAGATTGCTAAGATTTGAACGTTGGCGGCTCAGCAGGCGCCGACGCTCTCAGTCCGCGCTCGCTACTTCTATTGTGTTCAATTTTTTTTCACTATCTCTTCTCTCATCGTTGGTTCCGATTCTTCAAATACCCGGCAGCAAACCCTTGATGCGTGGTGGCCTAGTTTAACCATTCTTCTTCCAGATGCTCCGGCCTTTGATGCCCCAAAAAAGTTTATGAAACGAGAAGACTGAAATGGATCGTCGTCGTCCTTTTTTCTTTTCATATTTTCCTCCCCCCCCCCCCCCTCTTTCTATTTTACTCGATGGTCTTCCAGGCCGTTTCTCACCTGTTTCGCTTCATCGACTGGCGAAGCAAGACTGAAAAACACCGCCGACAACGAACGAAAAGGCTTCAAGCCGAATGATGACGGAATGTCTGAACCAAGACAAAGCAGGGAAAGTTACGTCTTCTACCGGCCACGTGAAATGGAAATCACCCTTGTGGTTTGTTTTTTAGAGGGTAGCTAAGGAGCTGTAGGCTTGGATCGACACCAGGATTCACCCTCGACCTTATTTACTTCTTCTTTCAATTTTTGTGATGGACAAGACAGGACTGGACAGGCTGGACAGGACAGGCAGGGACGGAAGACACGATTGTAACCGAGCTTTGCATGAGGCAAATAAAGGATGACGTATATGGATGGAAGGATGTTCGTTTATCTGCGTGCGTGCGTGCGTATGTGTTTGATGCCGCGACTAGGGGACGGAGAGGAGGTGACGGACATGTCGGCATACCTGCCTACTGGCTACCTTGTATTACGCAGTCACGGCAGGACTGACATTGACGAAGGGGCAGTTCTAGAGAGGCTCTATGACACAGCTGTTCTTTGCTAGAGCAGCCAAACGGGGGGGGGGGGTATGATCGATCTCGGGTGTGCTGGGAGGGCAGGGCAAGGCAGTGTGAGAGAAAGAAGGATGTTTGATGGTATAGAGGAGAGGAGAGACGAAGAAGAAGAAGAGGGGACTGGAAAGGTACTATTTAAGGGGTGGCTGTTTTGGTTCTATCTGCTCGGGATTGTAGGTGTGTCTATCTCCCTGAGTTGCGTTTGCATGGTGGGATGGATAGGTTAGCTGTAGGTTGGCGATATACGTATGTCTAGAGGTGGTATCATACATACCTACACGTATGGAGGGATAGAGAGAGATGGATAGAAAGAGAGAGAGAGAGAGCCGAAACCGTCGTGGTCAAGAGGTTTTTCCACCCCCGGGTTGGTTTTTTTTCGGCATCTTCATCCTCTTCCAACTTCTTCTTCTTCTTCTTCCTCCTCCTCTCTCCCACCCACTCTCTTCCTCTCCTTTCACCTGTCACCACCACTTCTCAGCACCACCCCGTCTTCTTCTCTTCCCTCTTCCATCTCTACTCCGTTTTTCCCCCCCTTCTTCGTCACCTCTTCAAATCCTTTTCATCCTCTTTCCTCTCTTCGTCGTCTCGAATCAGCATCGCCAGGGAAGATATTAAACAAAAAGGTTCCTTCTTCTCTTCTCTTGTCTATCTTTTCTTCTTTTTTTCCCCCTTTCCTTTTCTTTTCTTCTTTTCGGTAAGTTTCTTTCCTTCTTCTCCTTCTTCTTCTTCTTCATCATCGTTTTCTTCTTTCTTCCATCGTTTTGGGAAAAAAAAAGAAAAGAGAAGAGAACAGGAGGAAGGCAAAAAAAAAAGTCTTGACGTCATGGCTCGGTCGAAGGGAAAGGAAAGGAAAGGAAAGAAAACATGGACGATGGGATGGAAGAAAGAAAAACAAATGAAGGAAACGAAGACCAGAAAATGGCTGACTTTTTTCTCACGATAGATCTACCTCTTCCTCTTCCTCTTCCTCTTCCTCTTCTTTTCCCTACTCTTTGCCCTCATCTCTTCGAGAAACGCTCATCGTTCCGGAGGGGAGGGAAAAGGAGGAGGAGGGGGAGAAAGAGAGAGAGAGAGAGAGAGAGCGCGAGAGAGATAGAGAGAGGAGGAAGTCAGACAAGACCATCACGATGACCGACACGGACACTAAAGTGCATAGCATACGCACCAACAAGGAAAAGGAACAACAAGAGAGCCCTTCTCTATCGGGCCCTTCGTCGTCGTCCATGGTCGGACTTCATACGCCGAGTCAGGAGATGCTATCCGTCGATTTCGCTAGCCCCCCGGTAGGGCTTCCTCGAGCCGAGAGACTGAAGCAGATGGCCCATCACCACGTGAGTGTCTTCCCTCCCACCCCCCCTCTCCTTTGTTTGCTATATTTTTTTTTTCCTTTTGACATGCGTTGTTTTCCCTATACTCTATCCCTACGTCTCTCTATCCCTTGCTCTCTTCCGTCTACTACTACTACTCTCCTCTTTGGGGAACTCGTGGCTGACAAGTATCAACTAAACCATGGGAGAGAGAGAGAGAGAGAGGGATTTTCTTCTATCTCCCCTCCCCATTCCCAAAAGAATAGCCTGCCTTTGGCAAGTTACGACTTACCCAAGACATCCTCGTCAAAACTCAACATGCTCTTCGAAGAATGCCCGGCGTTTCCGGCAACGATGCCAACGAACTGGTTTCGAGCCTTCAGGAAGTAGGCCAGATGGTCAACAGCGAGACCACGCAGCTCGTCGACGCAATCATGAACTTGACTCTCGATCAGGAAGATTCCGAACAGGCCATGGCCAGGATGAGCATCGACGCCAACCTGGCTCAGGCCAAGACCAAGGATCAGGTTCACAACATGGTCAAGTTACGCGCAGACGTTAAAGTCGAGAGGGAGAAACGTGAGGCGGCCGAGATCAAGGCTAGGTCGGCCATGGAGAGGATCGAGACCTTGACCGAGGAGATCAAGCGTCTTAGAGAATCTTCTATCGTCGGTGATGGCGGCGGTGATGACCTCGTTCAGGTGGGTGAATCCGCTAGTCGACAGGGTTCGCCCACTCCTCCTCCCATAGTTGAGAGGCCTGTTCTCGTCACAGGCTCGCCTCCTCCTTCTTGGACGCCGCAGCCGCAGACGATGGCTGCTCAGTGTCGACAGGTCGTTCGCAGGGATCAGCAGCAGCAGCAGCATGGCCAACGTGATGGCGGCGACAACAACAACAACGGAACGACGCCGGTGCGAGTCGCTTCCGTCTTTCAGACCACCACGCCTCTCGGGCCGCCCAAGTTCGGTCCTCTTCTGGCGGGTCCGCCGAGGGGTCCGGCTTCCATGACCCGAGGAGGTGGCGGCGGCGGCGGCTCCTGGGGTCGTTCCGTGTCGAGCTTTGCGCCTTCCACTGGCTTGGTCCAGGCTCAGTCTTCGCGTAGGGGCGGTGGCGGAGGCGGCGTCGGCGGCGGTGGACCAGGTGGTGGTGGAGGAGGAGGTGGAGGAGGAGGAGGATTCCAGCCTCTACCTCGATATAGGTCGGCCGATCCGCATCAACAGCATCATCTTCATCAGCATCCTCACCATAATCATAGTCATCATCCTTATCAGCATAACGATACTTTCTCGCATTATCAGCAACACCAACACCAGCCGCAGCAGCAGCAGCAGCACCCATATCGGCCTGCCACTTCACTTGGCCGTCGAGATTACTTTCCGACGACGCCCCCCTCAGCCGTAACGGCCGGAGGAGGTAACGGTGGAGCAGCCGCAGCAGCAGCAGCAGCAGCGGTTGGGGGAGGATTAGGAGGACGCGGCCGCTTCGGTCGCTTCACCGACAGCAGCGGCAGCGGACCCATCATCCAGCTGACAGACCGAGCCATCGGCGCATGGAACGAACAGATCGTCGACTTCTACGCCTCCATCCGCCACTTCGTCGCCCGTCACGCAGCAGAGCCAGACGGCAGCGGCGGCGGCGCCATCCTGGCCGGGTCGGGACTCTGGCCCGTCCTGCTGGCCATGTACCACCCGCTATCCGAGCACGAGGCGACGTCCTACCTCGACTTCCACCTCCGAAGCGAGAGCTCCAAATCATGCGTCGTGACGCGCGTCATCGTCGACTACATCGTCAACCGCGTCTGGGTAGCCGGAGCCTGGACGGGATCGGACAGCAAGACGTCGTACGAACTCCTCGACGTGGAGCGGGAGCTCGACGCGACCTCGTCGTCGGCGGCCTCGGCCCGCCAATCGCTCCTCAACCAACAGGCGTCCATCATAAGCCAGATCATGAAGAACGAGCAGGGAACGAACTGGCACCGGACCAAGATGGAAGACGTGTCGCGCTCGTTGCAGGCCACGCTCCAGCCCCTGATGAACCGCTTCTTCAACCACGGAGAGGCAAGACGCGATCTCGACCGCGTCGCCGAGCTCGCATGGGAGCTGTCCTCCAAGATGCTGGCCAGCAGGTTGACGTTTGATTTCCGCTTCCCCGAGATCGGAGCCCGCTTCTCCTCCCAGTCCATGCTGCCCATCTGGCCTCGTCTCGACCCTTCCGAGCTGCAGGCCAAGCACTGGCGGGTGGCCTTTGTCACCACGCCCGTCATCACCTGCCGAAACGATACTGGCGTCGGCATCTCTGCTCATTCCGTTGCGCTGTCGGATGTGTTTTGCATGCAGTGAGGCTTTTGCCAGTTCTTTTCCTTCTTTTGGGTGTACGTTCTCCTCTTTTAGAGAGAGAAAGGGGATTCTTCAGCTCGATCACGAGTATGACGTGGTTTTTTTCTTTCTTCCTTAGGTACTTACCATTTCCCTTTCCTCCCCCTGTGAGTCTTTCGATGAGCAGATGATCGGGGAAAGGAGAGGTTACTTCTTCTCTTTAATGATCTTCACGAGACGCGACACTGTGAACACGAGGATTCGATTATGACGCGAACACCGAAACGGAGGAACGATTTGAAGAAGAAATCTCGTCATGGATAGAGACAGACGAGACTTGGTTTTTTTTTTTCATTTTTTTACATTTTCATCTTCGCGTCGATCATCATCATCATCATCATCTCGCCTTACAGAAAGAAGGCGTTTGTTCTTAATGTTTATAAATGCTTTACCGCGGACGGGGAAGAGAAAAAAGGGGCGAAGGATCAAGGGCTATGGAGAAGGGGAAGGGGAAAGGGATAGGAGGAACGGCGACGGATGGATTCGAGAGGATTCGAGATAGAGAGGAGATTAAAAAAAGAATAGAAGATCAAGATCAGATTAGATTTTCTGCTTTGATGAGTCTCTAAATGCGTCTCTGTAGGGCGAAGAGACGGTTACTTTGATGACGTTTCTAAGTAAGGAAGCAAAGGAGCGAATTGCTCTG
The DNA here is from genome assembly GCA_003339415.1 of Ophiocordyceps camponoti-saundersi (nom. inval.). NCBI lineage: Eukaryota > Fungi > Ascomycota > Sordariomycetes > Hypocreales > Ophiocordycipitaceae > Ophiocordyceps > Ophiocordyceps camponoti-saundersi. The sequence goes on along the minus strand of PDHQ01000021.1, from coordinate 48,262 downwards.
ATGAGGTCTCTATAAAGCATAAGAGTTGCCATTCATACCCAACGCCTCTATCGATACAGAACCAAAAACAGAGAGTCGAACTCCCCCCAATCTAATCCCCATCCAACCTCCTATCCACGCCCCCCAAAACCGCCTTCAAAATCCCCTCAGCCGAAAGCGGACCAGCCCTAGACTCAAACTTGGTCGTGTCAACCATATCGCGAATTCCGTACCTCTCACGAAGCCTATCCAGAATCTCCAGCGCCCGCGTCGCATCCGCGTCGTCGCCGACCTGGATGAACTGTATGCCCACCTGATACGACGGAGCGGCCGCCTCATCCAACCACTTCGCATACCTCACAATCGCCGGCTCAGGCAGGTACGAAGTCGAAGGACCGGGCATGCCGTCCGTCAAGACGATGAGATTGAGGGGACGGACGTCTTGGAAGTCTGCCGCTCGGGATAGCTTCTCGATGTAAGGGTCGAGGATGTTTTCTATGCTCGACCTTGTAGGCGTCGGACCAAAGGGTCGGACGGATCTGAACAGCGCTTCGACCTGTGCCCCGTCTTTGATGCAGCGGTAGCCTCGCGACTCGTCTTCGGAGTTCGCGTGGTTCATGAAGTAGACGTCGATGCCGTCGTCGTCGTGGCTCGTGCACACGGGCGTCAGCTGCTGGAGAGCGGACTGCACCTCTCTCCAGCGATGACCGCACATGGAAGAGGAGTCGTCGACGAGGAAGACGGTGTCGAAGAGGTAGAGGAAGTGGTAGGGGTCTTCGGACGAGGAGGCGAGGAAGGTGCTTCTCTCGTAGGCTGAGGCCCTGCTGTGTGTGCTGTAGGCCGGTGGTGCTACGGAGGGTGGGTGCCGGGTTTCGCTCGTATCTTTTTCGGTGTGTTTCTTAGAGTTTGATGACTTCCGGCGTTGTTGTCGTTGTTGGTGGTGTTCCTCGTCGTTCATAGCTGGAGGTGAGAAGACGGGCTTGTTGTTAGATTGCCTTCTCGCCAGCTTGGCTTTTGCCCTTTGAAAGAGTCCAGACATGGCCAAGATGAAGTGTTGACCCTGTTGACACCGCTAAGTAGACACGAGAGGAAAAGAAACCGAATATGTATACTAGAAGAGAGAGAGAGAGAAAGGAAAAGGCAGGTAGGCAGAGATGAAGCCCAACTTGACTCCCAGCAAGAGAGAAGCCTTCCCTTCCTATTCCATCCGTCCCTTCCCTCCCCCCTCTCCTACTTATACCCCTCTTACCCATCCAACTCACCCAACCAGCAACAAGGTTACCGCCCACCTAAACTCTTTACACACATGCACAAACACAATCATACAGCCTTGTTCCTATTATTCACGAGCTGATTTCTCAAGATAACCTCTAAGCCCTTTCCCCCACTAGCGAGCTGCGCCTCACTTAACACAAACAAAGGTTTACAAGAGGCGAGGGGGCGGCGGATAAGCAGATGCGTGGCTTGGCAACTCGCGCCCCGGTAAAGGTTACTCACTCACTCACAGAGTCACAAGGCTTTGCACAACACCCCCCCCCCCTCCACATCGCCCTATCACAGGTTCCCCTTTCCTGCGTCAAGGTATTGCCATATCATACGGCATAATAGGGAAGGAGTGAGGTGGCAGTAGAAATCGAGGCTGGCTCAAAAGCCCCCTCACCCTAGGTAGGTAGACATCAAGGTCTCACAGTAAGCGACAGTCACACTCACTGACATACATACCTACATACAGCTACTCATCGGAGTCATCACCAACATCGCTTCAAAGCCTCGTCTTGTCGGACTAACTCTATGCCTGCCTAGAGCCTAGAGGCATGCCAGAGAGCCTGTCGAGATCACGTGGGGGATTCTGACGATAGCCTCATCCTCAACCAAATCCTCCCAAACTAGGGAATCTCTCTTTCGACACCACATCCCTAATTTAGAGCACCTAGTATACAAGGCAATTCTATCGTAGGTAAGTAGGCGAAGTCACATGGTCCTCTTCTCAAACCTACACGACAGCAGCGAAAAAAAAAGGCAATGGCAACACTCGTCTCTCATCTATGCGCTGTTTGTTCGCTTCCACCTGACAGGCAAAACTTCCCATATAGCTAGCAGTAGCACCATTCTTCTTGTTCTTCTTCTTCTTCCCCCGCGAGTGAGCAACGGAGCACTCTTTTTTTTGTTTGTTTTGTGTATTTCCTTTTTTTTCCCTTGCCTTTTAGAAGAAAGAAATCTTGACGTCTATCGCTGTATCCTGCACGTGAGATACGCAACCCCCCCTTTTATGTCGTAGTCTTGGTCGTGTTGTTGTTGTTATTGTTATTCGTCGCCGTCGTCGCAGTCTTCTTCTTGTGCCTAAACATGACAACATGTTAGCGTCGTAATCCGTCCCAGATCTGTGAATAATTCGAAAGACAGCACTCACTTGTTGACGACACGCTCAATGCCGTCCAGACCCATGCGCAGCGTATCCCACCGCGGCCCGTACGAGAAGCGCACAAAGTGGTGGCACGGGCTGTCAAACAGGTCGCGCCGTCGCGACGGGTTCAGGTCGAAAAAAATGCCAGGAACTACAATCACCTTTTCCTCGAGGCAGGCCTGGAAGAAGTTGAGCCCGTCCGAGATGGACTCGGGAAGACCCTCGAGGTTGAGCCAGCTTGAGCCCCCGTATCGTCAGCATAAGAGACCAGAAGAGACGGCGCCGACGACATACAGGTAAAAGGTGGAATCAGGCACGTATTTGATCACGAAGCCCATATCGCGTAACCGCTTCACCACAAAGTCGCGCTTGTCCTGCGTTGCGATGCGTTAGCAATCATCATCACCACCACCACCACCACTGCCTGCTCGTCATCCAACGAACCCGAAAGTGACGCTGCAGATGCACCATCTCCGTATGCACTAGTTTCGGATCCAACATGGGAATAGCCGCGTTCTGAAAGGCGTGGCACGCACCGCCATCCAGATAGCTGCCGCACGAGCCGATGCTGCGCCGCGTCAGCAAGAGAGAGCGGAGAGGAAGCCGGGAAAAAAAAAAGGGGGGGGGGGGGGGGGGGGGGGGCCGCGCCCAACACCTCCCCTGGGGCCCCCCCCCCCCCCCCCCCCC
>PDHQ01000021.1:0-45182 GCA_003339415.1 Ophiocordyceps camponoti-saundersi (nom. inval.) | reverse complement strand
CAACACAGGTGGGTGTGTCGTGGGGGGGAAGACGCACGCGCTAATATACTCCTTGGGTCCAATCACCCACGCGATCCTCCAACCGGGAAGTCGAAAGCGCTTGGTCAAGCCGTCGACGATGAGCACGTCGTCCTCATCGACATCTTCGACGTTGGACGCGGCCGAGATGGTCGAGCCGTCGCAGTCGGTCGTGTAGTTGTACCCAGAGTAAAACTCATCGCTGATAAAGGTGGCGCGGCCGCGGCAGATGTCCTGGATCTCGGCCAGCTCGGGGTTGGCGACGACGCGGCCCGTCGGGTTTCGAGGGTTGGATGTCAGGATCACCGAAGTGCCGCGGGCAATCTCCTCTGCGATCTTATCCGGATGGATGTGGTAGCCGTCCTCCTCCGAAAGCGGCACGGGGATAGCGGCAAACTTCAAGAGCAAGTCAGCGAGGCCATTTATTGTTATCTTTGTCGCAAGGGGAAACGCGAGGGCAGCCCATACGTTCTTGAAGAGACTCAACATCTCGTTGTAGGCCGTGTAATCGGGAAGGAAGAAGCTCAAGTAGGCGTTGCCGAGAACAGCGGCGATGCGGATGAGACCGGCGCGGCCACCCGGTACGATGGCCACGTTCTCCCACGTGTAGAGGCTGTCCTTGCCCTTGCGATGCATCTCGTTGTAGAGCTTGGCCACGGCCTCGCGCAGAGGCTTGATACCGGCCGTAGGCGCATACTCGCGAGCCGCCATCGAAACGTCGATGGACTCGGGTCGCTTGAAGCAGCCGTCAATGTCATCCTCGACCTCGGGCGCGCCCTGTCCGAGATTGGCCCAGGCATCGGGCTCTTCCGAGTAGCCGTACTCGGAGGCCCTCTCGGTGCACCAAACGACGCCCGTCGAAGATCGGCTGGCGTCGAGGCCGGCGTGCGGCATATGCCCCTCATGAGCGTTGCGAAATTGGCGATGCACCTTGGACTGGATCTCTACATGCCGACGTGTCATTAGCCGACATGGAAGCGTTGCAGCCGCGGTGGATCGGAGCCACTAGCAGCCACTCGTCTTCTTATTCTTCTTCTCTCTCTCTCTCTCTCTCTCCTGTGTGTGCGTATCTCTGACCATCTCTCTTCTCTGCCCCCCCCACACCACCACGACTTACCATTCATCGACGGCTCGACGTTACTGAACCGCCTCATCATCGGCTTCGGCACGCCCGTGTGCCGGTTGATGGAAAACTTGCGACCACGGTATTCATACATGGTGACGATACTTTTTATCCTTGGCAAAGTAGGTAGGCTGAGGGGAGGAGTTATGAGTGAAGAGATGAGAAGAGAAAGGTGAAGAGAAGGGGAAAAATTTTCAAGTCCATGCGTTGAGCTGGATACATACAAACTACATACACCTGCCACTTGATCCAGCTCGCATATTGTGGTAGGGAGGTGGTAGGCTGTCTGTAGGTCTGTAGTAGGTAGTAGGTAGGCGGCAGGTAGCTAGCTCATGAGCCCGCCCCGTCAGAGCAACCGCCGGCCCCCCCCCCCTAGAGACTCGTCAATCAGCAGAAACCGGGTATCGTGCCGTACCGACCACCGCCATCACTGCAGCCACTATACTCATCAATACTTGCTTGCTTTGGCGAGACGAGGCCTAAACACACCGGTCAGGCAGCTTGACACTTCGGCCCCCCGCCCGCTACAGGCTTCCATCATTCCATGCCGCCTAGCCGAGACAGCACAGGCGATCTTCGGCCCGCCTGATTCTCCGCTTGCACTCTGCAGTCTGCACCACGGCCATCTAGTAGCTCCTCATTGGCTGATTCAGTTTATATACTTTGCTTCACTTCGTCATCGCTACCTACCATCTATCAGATTTTCTCCCTCTCACTCACTAACACATACACCCAACACATCTTCCTCCTCGCACCACGCCCTGCGACCAAGTCAGCCTCAGCCGTCATCCGCAGCTGACTCGCCGCTGCCCGCAGTAGGAGAGCCTACCGCTTCCTCTCCTCGCAACCGCCCTTCCTGCGCTGAGCGATGACCCCAACGTCCCGCCCTCGGTCCGCGATGTCTCCCTCAAATTCGCTGACCCAGGCCCTCTCGTCGTTAACAAGGACGGCACCATATCGTGCATCGCGAAATGGACTGAAACGACAGGAGCGGGAAAAAAACCACGTCATGAATATCCTGGACAAGAGACACAACAACCGCAAGGCGGCTCTCGATAGAAGCGGCACCACCAGTCCCGACGCTGGCAGCTCGTGATCAAATTTGGTAACAGTCAACGGTTTTGTCATTGCATTGTATGTATTGCCATGGCAGGTCTTCTCTGCCACGACTCAAGCGCCGACCCATCGTCGACATCCTCCAGGCACTTTGACCTCGTGCATCATCCTGCCTCGCTTCGAAGCCGACGACCTGGGCCAGCTGCCTATGAAGCACTGTATGTAGCAATTGTTCGATTCGAAATACAGCAAAAGAAGTCAAAGAAGCAGCGGCCCCATCCGCGCAACGCCTCCACCGGACTCTCCCGAAAACCAGAATGCCACCGATCCGAATCGCCGTGGCCGACCTCGTCACCGTTCTTCTTCTTCCTTCAAGGCCCCAGATGCCGTCGCCTTGTTCTTTTCCGACGCGTACCGGGTGAACTGTGTCCAGAGAGTCGCCGCGTCCTCGATACCCTCGTTCTTCTCCACAAGCAGATTTTTGAGCCACTTGTTTTCAGTCTCGAGCTGGACCACTCTAGACTCGAGCGTCGATATCTTCTCCGTCATCTCCTTGGCCGATTTTTCGAGTGCCTGCTCGCGCTGCTTCTTCTTTATCCGGAAACGAGCACTGGCAGCCGTGTTTCGTCTCCGCTTATCCTCCTCTGCAGCCAGTCGCGACCCGCCCTCCACGTTCGGCGATTGTGGCATGGAGTCGACTTTCCGCTTGTCGCCGCCTTGCCGGAATTGCTCCGGTGGCTGAGTGACCTGCGTCGGAGCTTGGTCAGGCTGCAGAGGCTGAAAGCCGGGGCTGCTGGCCGCCAAAGGGTCGATCGGCGCCGCGGCGTAGGCATTGTCGAAGCCGGTAAAGCCGAAGTCACCTGTCCGGAGTTGGGTACAGTGTCAGTGACGGACGAGCAAGAAGGGAGATGGGAATGACATGGCCGGATGACAGAGTGCGAAGTCGTGGTCACGGGTTATTGCACCATCGCGGGGCATTTGTAAGCCGCTTGAGGTTGACCAGCGCAGCCCCACATGAAGATGCCAGACATGGATTGCGGATGGGCTTGCTTGAGTAGATTGAGGGTGTTGAAGGCGAGATCGAGAAAGCCAGAAAGAGAAAAGTAGAGAAAAGAATGACAAACCTGATATGAAATCTAGCGTTGGCATGTCGTCCATGACAGACGTCGTCACATCGTCGGATGGACTGCTGGAGGTTGCCGATTCCACAGCGACCTTGACAGGCTGCGCCTGAAAGTCCATGTTCTGACCCGAGTCAAAGTCAAAGAACTGCGTATTGGTGAAGAGGGTGAGATCATCCTCCATGTTGAAGCTGTCGTCGGCTGCAGACGTATCTCGGGGATCGATCGTGTTGAGATCTCGCAGGTACTGCGACACGTTTGGGCCGTGACGTCCGTTGTATGTCGACATAATGATGTGGTAACGTCGAGGGATTGTTCAATTTGAAGATTCGAGCATCGATCAACTAATCGCGAGTTGACATAGAGGCGATTGCGAGAAGATTCAGATGGCGCGCAGAGGAGAGAGATGGGTTTGGGGAAAAAAAAAGAGTTTGCACCTATGTATGTATGTAAGATGTAGGCAAGATGGGCGTCAACTTCGAGGCGACACCGTGTTTCGGATGATGCCTCGGGGGGGAAAAAAAGCTTGCGGTATGGAGGGCGGAGGGCGGAGGGCGGAGCGGTTGTGATTTCTTTAAACGGTATCACGTAGGCTGACGCGTGCGGAATCGAGAAGCCGACTGTGACTGCGCGGTCCGAGGACCGCCGATTCAGGTGCTTAGCAATCAACTCGCCCCACCATCGAGACCCCCCATTCTTAGCTTCCAGGTTAATGAGCAAGCGAATTCGTTCATGCGCGCCATCATCATTCATCTGCCTTAGGCGCGGTCAAGTTTAAAAGCTAAGTACGAATATAGATAGGCTATCTCACGTGGATCTCGTTCTAAACCTCACTCCCTTGATTGGTAATAGCGAGTAAGACTCTCTGCACCGTTAGACGTGCCTAGCTTAGAGACTCTTATTAATCGAAGTGCATTCACGTGACATCCTAGTCTGCGTGTGATGAAATAACAACAGATAACAGACAAGGGGAAGGACTGTTACGGATCGTACCCGTAATTACCTAATCTTACCCGTAGCCCTTAATCTAAGCTTCTAAAGATAAAGAGAGATAAGGGGTAATAAGAAGGTAGGGGGCTTTACTTACTTTAACTAGGCAGTAGGTAGCCGGAATAGGAAATTCACAAAGCATAAATAAGTAAGAACTTCCTAAATAGGAATATCTTATAAGGCAGGGGAAGGTAATAAAGAGTAGGCTTTTATAGTGCTAATTATTTAGATTAAAAGCTTAGAGAAGAAGGAAAGGAAAGACCCTTCGAGGGAAGGAAGCCTTCCTTTTATAGTTTTCCTTCTCTAAGAAACTATCTAATTATATAAGCTAGCTAGAAAGCTATAGAATACCGTAGAAGCTTTATATTATAAATATACTAGCGAATAGAATAGCTTTATCTTATTCTATTTCCTTCTATCGTATTCTTTTACTTTAAAATTAAATTCCTACTTTAAAATTAACCCTTAATTTTAAATCTATTATATTTTTTAGCGAATAGAATAGCTTTATTCTATTCTATTATATTCTATTAGCTTCTAGGCTAATAATAAATTATAATAGATAATTCTTTATTTATAATAGCTAATATTTCTTTCCGTTTTTAACTATCTCTAACCGTTCTTCTTATCCTAGGAATTTTATTCGTTATTCTTATCTTTATTATCTTATCTTATTATCCGGTATTTAACCTTCCGAGGTTTAGCTATAATTTAAATATTAGATATTAGTATTTTTACTTTATTATATAAATTATATTATTAAGCTATTTATATAATAAATACTACTTATATAATAAGAATAGTACTTTTAACTAGTATTTATATTCTAAATTATTATACGTTCCCCTTTCTATAATTTATAACCTTATAAACTTTACTATAGAAGAATAATATAGGGTATAAATAATAGTTAGTTAGTTAATTAGTTATTTTTATTCTTATAAGAAAAGAAAGAGTATTTCGAAAAAACTTTATAAGGTAAAAATAATTAATTAAATTTTATATAGGGTTCCTATTATTATATTATTCGTAACGTTCCCCTTTCTAAGGTTTTTAATTTTAAAAACTTCTTATTAAAGGTATTTTTCTTTATTTTTATTAAATTTTTTAATAAGTTTAGGTGCCTTAGTTAGGTGCTTAGTAGGTTCCTAGGTATTTTCTTTAGAAGGGTATCCCTTCTATTTTATTAGATAATATACTATACCTTCTTCTATCTTTTTATCTATAATAGCTTTAGGTTCGTATTCTTCTTTTAATACCGTAATTTCGATATTTTCTTCTAATTTAATATTTTTAGGTGCTTTTTCTAGTAAGGAAATATAAAATATTAAATAAATAAATATTCCTTTAGGAAGTTTAAGCTTATAATTAAGATTATTTAGCTTTTCTTCTATAAGGAAAGGTCCTAATTTTTTAAATTCTAAGGACTAATTAGGCTATTTAGTTTCTATATTTTTCTTTAATAAATAAACCTTATTATTTTTATTAAATAAGGGTTCTTTTTTGCGTTTCTTATTATAATAATAACTAATTCTTTTAGCTATAAAATTTAATTCTAATTTTATATAAGAATATAGAGATCTAAGCTATTCGGTATTTAGAATAGCTTTTTCGTTATTAGTTTTATCTAATAGGCCTAGTTTATAAGCTTCCGGGTTAAATCCGTAATTCGCTATAGCGGGCGTTATTTTAATAGATTCCGATTCGGCGGTATTATAAGCTAACTAAGCTATAAGTAAATTTATTACCTAGTTATCTTATTCGTAATTAATATAAGCTCTAAGGTATTATTTTAAAGTCTAATTTAAGCGTTCTATAGCCCCGTTAGTTTCTAAGTAGAAAGTAGTACTTAATTTATACTTAGTTCCTAGTCTAAATATAAGGCTAGTCTAGAATTTAGAATTAAACTTAGGGTCTCTATCGCTTATAATAACTTTAGGTAAGCCTCTATCTACTACTATTATTCTTAAGAATAAATAACTTAATTTTTTAGCAGATAAAGCCTTTATCGTAGGTATAAAATAGCCGTATTTAGTTAATCTATCGGTTATAACTAGAATAGAATTATATTCCGTATTAGTTATAAGGTTTACCGATAAGGGTAATTTAACTATAAAATCTATAGCTATATTTTCCTAAGGTTATTTAGTAACTATTATAGGTTATAAAAATCTATAAAGTTTATATCTCGAGGCTTTAGATTTATTATAAATATTATAATTTTTAATAACTTTAATAATAGCTTTTTTAAGGTTTTTCGTATTATAATAAGCTTTAATTCTATTATAAGTTTTTTATATTCCTTAATAGCCGTAAATAGGTAATTCGTAGAATTCTTTAACTATAGTTTCTATTATATTAAGCGGTATAAATAACTTCTCTTTTAAATAAGCTAAGTTATCTATCTACTTAATATCTTTATAATCCTTAAAATTAGTATCTTTATAAGCTTCTTTTATTTATTTTAATATAGAATTATCGGCTTCTATCTTAAATATAGCGTTTAAGGTATTTTATTCTAAATTTCCTTCGTTATTTATTTTAAGGAAATTAGTCGTTATAGGTATTATACCGGTATCTAAATTAGGTCTTCTACTAATAATATTAGCTTTTTTATTCTCACTTCCTTTTTTATATATAATTTCGTAATTATAATCGGTAAGGAATTTAGCTTACCTAATTTATTAGCTATTTAAGGTTTAACTTATACTAAAATAGCTTATATTTTTATAATCGGTATAAATTCTTAATTTAAATTCGTTTCCTAATATATAGTGCTTAAATTCTTTAATTACTTTAATAATAGCTAAAAATTCTTTATTATAGATAAGATAGTTAATTTCCGAATCTACTAGCTTTTTAGAATAGAAAGCTATAGGGTATAATATAGTATTATTTTCCTAGCTTAATTAGGCTCCTATAGCGTAATTAGAAGCGTTAGTTTCTAAGATTAAAAGCTATTTCGAATTATAAGCTATTAATATAGGTGCTAAGATTAGCTTTTCTTTAAGGGAATTAAAAGCTATATTAGCTTTTTTAGTTTATTTAAAAGGTTCTTTTTTAGCTAATTTTATTACTATTAATATAAGAATAATTATATTAGAAAAGTCTTTAATAAACCTTCTATAATAATTATAATAACTTATAAATTACTATATATTTTTAATCGATTTAGGTATAAGCTAGTCTTTTAAAGGTTCTAATTTACTAGGGTCTATTTTAATATTATAAGGGGTTATAATAGTGCTTAGAAATTTAACTTCTTTAGAAAAGAATTTATATTTCTTAGGATTAATATATAATTCGGCTTTCCGTAAAGCTTTTAATACCTTTTTTAAATAAATTTTATATTCTTTTAAAGTATCTAAAAATATAATAATATCGTCTAAATAAGCCGTAGTAAATATATCTAAATAATCTCTTAGAATATAATTTATACGTTTTTAAAAGGTAGCGGGGCTATTATATAATCCTAAGGGTAATACTAAATATTCGTAACTTCCGTATTTAGTTCCGAAAGCTATTTTATATTCGTCTCCTTCTACTATTCGTATTTAGTAATAAGCTAGTTTTAAATCTAACTTAGTAAAATACTATTTCTAGCTTAATCTATCTTTTAGTTTTATAATTAAAGGTATCGGCGTTCTATCTTTAATAGTATCGTTATTTAATTTTCGATAGTCGATTATAGGTCTTAATTTATTTTTTTCTTTACCCGATTTATTAGTAAAGGTAACGGGAGCTCTATAAGGGCTTTTAGAAAGTCTTATATATCCCTTTTTAATTTATTCTTCTAGATATTCTTTTAATATTTATAGTTATTTTTTATTACTATTATAAATTCGTATAAATCGAGGTTCCGAATTAGGCTTTAATTTAATTTCGTAATCTTATAGGCTTCTTTTAGGTAGAGTATTATCCGGGGGTTCTTTAAATATATCTAAGAATTCTTCTAGAATTTCTTTAGGTATTAATTTATAGCGTTCTAACTTTTCTTTAAAATAAGAAGCTATTTTTTCCTTATAATCTACGCTAGAAATAGTAGCTAACGTAATAGTAATATAAGGTATTTTACTATAGATTTTATTACTTTTAGTTTTATTATAAGGTTCTTACTTATAATAATTATATTTATTTCTTATAGTAAATTTCTATTTATTATTAAAGAAGTTTTTCCTTTCTTTAATTCCTTTAATCGAACTATTCTCGTTATTCGGGCTTCTTGCCTCTTTAAAATTTCTCGAGCTAAATCCTTTATAAAGATTTCCTAGGGCGTTATTAAACTTAGTATTTTCTTTTCTATTCGTATAATTATAATAAGGTTAACTTTTATTATAACTATTTATATTCGATTATTTATTCTTATAGTAATCGTTTTTTATAGATTTAGATTACTTATTTTTTACGCTTAACTTACTTCTATTAGTATTTTTAGAAATTTTATAATAAGGCTTCTTACTATTATTATAATTATACCTTCTTAGTTTATTTTTCCTTTTAGAATCCGTTTAATTATTTTTACTAATATTACTATTAGAAGTACTAGATATTAAATAATCGTCTATAAATTTAACTTAGCCGGTTTTTTAGTTAATTTGCGGATTATATTTATAAAGAAAAGGATAACCTAATATTATATCGTATTCTACTATTTTAAAAATATCGAAGGTATTAGTAAAGGTATAAGGTCCTATTTTAAACTCGAAGTAATTAGTTTCGTATAAAATTATTCCCTTATTAAACTAAAAATTAAATCCTTCGGCGTTTTTTACTATACTAAGCGTTTTCTTTTTTATATAGCTTAAATTTAGACGTTTTATAGCTATAGGTAAAATATAATTACTAGCGGCTCCGCTATCTATAAAAGTAATCACTTCTTTTCCTTTATATCTTAAAGTAAAAGTTAGTCTAGAAATAGGGATTTTAATACTATTAGTTTTAATAGTAATAATATTAATACTTTATAATTTAGGATAGTTATAATAACGCCTTTCCGTTCCTAAATCCTTACTAAAATCCTTATTCTTATTAGTTATACCCCTATTTACCCTTCTTAAATAGAGGCTTTCCCTTTTCCCTTAAGGTTTTCTTTAAATTCTTTAGGTTCCGTTAGGAAATCCTACCTTCCGGGACTATTTTCCTCGGTAGGGGATTCGCTTCCTATAGGCCCTTTCGTTAATAATTCTTTTATAGAGGTAAGTATAGCCTAAATCGTATCTAATTCGATACTAAGAATTCGGGGTCGAAAATCGTAGTTATTTCCCTTATTTTCCTTAAGAATCCTATAATTAGTTTCCCTATCGAGAAGGAATTCTATTTCTTTAATAAAGAATCTTTTATCGATAAAGCTAGCTTCCTTATAAAAAATCGGTAAGGATAGGTAATAATTAACGTTCTATTTTTCCTATAAGTGAAAATCGTAGTCCTTATTATAGTAAAATTACTAGCTAAGATTATAATACGCTTACTTATACTTATCGAAGAATTCTTCTAAGTACCTTAAGTACTAAAATAATTCGTTATAAAGAAAGCAGTTATTATTTTTCTAATCTTCGAATTCTTTTAGAATTAGTTCCTTTATTTTAATAAAATACTATATTTTTTCGTCTTCTTCTTTACTATCGCTTTCGATAATATAAAGATATTCTATTATAAGAAGGGGTAATTCTTCTTTTTCCTTTTTAATTTTATCTTCCGGAATAAGGCTATCCTCTCTTTCTAAGATAGGTTCGTAATCTTCCCTTATTCTATTAAAGTCGTTAATATAATCGTTAAGACTAAGAGTTAAAATAAAGTCTTCTAAAAGGCTATACTAGCTAGGTAAGTTAGAATAATAAGGAATTCCTTAAATTCCTTCTTTTCTATCTTTAAACTATTTTTCTATAACTTACTTATAAGTTTTAAAAGGGTTATTTTTACCCGGCGGGTAAAACTCTCCTCCGGAATCAAATTCTATACTAGCTTCTAAAGGGCTTATAGGCTCTAAAGGCTTCTTCGTATTCCTAACCGTATTCTAGCCGTCTAGGAATAGCGTATCGGCTATAAGTTCCGGGTTATATTACTATTTAAGTTCTTCTCGGAATTCGTATTCCTCTTAGTTTAAATTATTTTCTTTCGTTAGTAATTTAAATTTCGTATTATAAATAGCACTCCGTTCCTTCCTATTTAAGCCTAGCGTATTGCGATTAGTAGCTAGGTAGGAAGAAATAACGTTAATCGTCTTACTATTTATAGCAGAGGTTTTTCCTATTCCTCTTCCTTTCCCTTTTCCTTTTCCCTATTTTTTAAAGTAGTTTTTTATAATATAGCCCTCTTTCTTGCAAAAGAAGCAGATAATAGGCTTCGAGGATACTATATCTAAATCTATAAGGTCTCTTCGATTAGCGTAATTTTTCTTATATTTTTTATTACCTTTATTAATATAAGAAGAGGTATTTTTACCTCCTTATTTTTATTATTTTCTTTCGAAGAGTCGATCGTCGATTTTAATAGCAGAAGCTATATAAGTAGATAATTCTTTAGGCCGGTCTTGCTTATATAGTTCGTCTTTTACTTTATCTTTTAGTCCTTCGTAAAAAATAGCTATAAGGGCTTCGTCTTCCTAGTTTAACTTACTAGTTATTTATCGGAATTTAGCAGCGTAGCTAGAAGTAGCCCCTTTTTGCCGTAAGGTTCGTAATTTATACTTTATAGTTCTAGCTTCGTCTTACTAGCTAAAAACTTCCCGTAATTTTTCTTTAAATCGATCGAAACTAGTAAAAATAAGCTCTATTTCTTCTTCCCTATTATCCGTAAGTCCTAAATAATTCCTTAGTATAGGTTCGAACTAGTCTAAAGCTATACCTTCTAAGTAAGTAGAAGTATAAATTACCTTTATCGGTTCGTTATAAAAGGCGGAAGAATAGAGCCTAAAATAAGCTCTAATATTAGTTAAGAACGCTTATAAATCGTTATCTTCCCCGCTAAAGTATTTAAGTCTCGGGACCTTACTAATATCTATAATAGGTCTAAGATTAGTAGCAGTATAGGGGGGTATAGGGGAGGTTATATTAGATATATTATATACTACTAGGTAGCGCCGCTTATTTCCTAATTAGGAAAGAAAAAAGTGGATTTTTACCTTTTATTTCCGTAGAGATATATGCGATTAAAAAAGTATTATTTTTCTGTTTTTCTGTTTTTCTCTGTTTTTTCTATTTTTCTAGGAAAGGAATTCTTTAGCACACTCTCTTCTTATTCTTTATACTTATAGGGCAGTTATAGTAGTAAAGAAGCTTTTAATATATTACGGATCGTACCCGTAATTACCTAATCTTACCCGTAGCCTTTAATCTAAGCTTCTAAAGATAAAGAAAGATAAGGGGTAATAAGAAAGTAAGGGGCTTTACTTACTTTAACCGGGCAGTAAGTAGCTAGAATAGGAAATTTATAAAGTATAAATAAGTAAAAACTTCCTAAATAGGAATATCTTATAAGGCAAGGGAAGGTAATAGAGAGTAGGCTTTTATAATACTAATTGTTTAGATTAAAAGCTTAGAGAAGAAGGAAAGGAAAAACCCTTCGAGGGAAGGAAGCCTTCCTTTTATAGTTTTCCTTCTCTAAGAAACTATCTAATTATATAAGCTAGCTAGAAAGCTATAGAATACCGTAGAAGCTTTATATTATAAATATACTAGCGAATAGAATAGCTTTATCTTATTCTATTTCCTTCTATTATATTCTTTTACTTTAAAATTAAATTCCTACTTTAAAATTAACCCTTAATTTTAAATCTACTATATCCTTTAGCAAATAGAATAGCTTTGTTCTATTCTATTATATTCTATTAGCTTCTAGGCTAATAATAAATTATAATAGATAATTCTTTATTTATAATAGCTAATATTTCTTTCCGTTTTTAACTGTCTCTAACCGTTCTTCTTATCTTAGGAATTTTATTCGTTATTCTTATCTTTATTATCTTATCTTATTATCCGGTATTTAACCTTCCGAGGTTTAGCCGTAATTTAAATACTAAATACTAGTATTTTTACTTTATTATATAAATTATATTATTAAGCTATTTATATAATAAATACTGCTTATATAATAAGAATAGTACTTTTAACTAGTATTTATATCTTAGATTATTATAAGGACACTTTAAGCAAGCGTAGTAGATACTATTAAAGGGTTAAGATAAAGCAGTATAATATTAAGCTAACTATTAAGTCTAACCTTAGCTAAGTAAAGCCTACTTAAAAATTATATAATTTAATTATTATATATAAGTTATAAGAGATTTAAGCTACGCTTAAATAGCTAAGTTACGTAAGGGGTGCTTAAGTAAGTCCGCGCGTATAATAAGCGTAAAGTATATATAAATATATATAATTAGTTAGCGCTACGCGCGGGATAAGCGCGGGCTATATATAGACTATAACTTTAAATATATATACTATATATACTTTAAAACCTCTTAAGTTATTTTATATTAATAAAGTTAGCTTTTTATAAATATTAAGAAATATAAGACTTTTATAATAAGATAATTTTAATTATAAATAACTTTAATATTTTATAAGCTATTATTACTTAGCTTTTAAAATAATAAGTTATTATTACGAAGCTTTAAAGCTTTATATATTAATAGTATTAATTTATATAGCTATAAAAATAATAATAATTATAACCTTATTATAAGCTATTACCTCTTAGCTTATTATTTAATAATAATAAAAACCTTTTTTTAATATAACGCTTTTTTATATTTTATAAATTATAAGTAAACTAAGCTTTTATTAATATTACTTATAATTAATAAGTATTTTTATATTAATATTTATTTTTTATAATTTAAGCTAAGGTAGCTTTATTTTTTAAGTAAAATACTAAATATAAATATAACTTTAACTATTTTTTAAATTATTTTAATATTATATTTACTAATTTATATTAGCGCTAAATAATTATAATAAAGCTTAAATATCTTATATAAAGCGCTTTTAAGTTTTTCTTTAATTTCTTTATTTACTTTAAAGCTAAGCTTATTTTTATAAATAATATTAATAATATAGAATATATAATAAAACCCTTATAAATCGCCTAACCTCTTATAATATTTTACTAAGATTTCCCTCTTAAGATTTTACTTAGATTTCCCCTAAAAACTTTATTACCTTTACGCTTAGAAAATTACTAGGATTTCCTCTTAGGATTTCTCTATAATAATTTTTAAGATTTTACTAAGATTTCTTATTAGATTTAATATTAAAATATATTTCTAGAAATCTCTAAATTTTACTAGGAAATCCTTATATATTAAGAAATTACCGCGTACTAAAAAATCTCCGGATTTTACTAGAAAATCCTTATATATTAAGAAATTACTATATACTAAGAAATCTCTATTTTACTAATATATACGGAAATTATAATAAAATCCCTTTAAGTAAATATTTTTAAGATTATATTAAGAAATCTTCTTTAAGCTTTTAGCTATAAATTAACTTAATATTTTTTTAAGTAGAAATTTAAATTTTTTTATAATTATTATTTTAATTCTTAAAAAACTTTTATTTATATTTATATTTTCTATAATAGCTATTTTATAATCTTATAATTAATAGCTTACTTATCTTCTTTTTTATATATTATATTTAATAGCTAGCTTAGTATATATACTTATTAAAAAGTTATATATATAAATATATAATAACTAATAATAATTTTTTATTATATTAACTTATAAATTTTTAGCTATTAAGATAGTAAATTAAATTTAAAATATTTTTACTAATAAGATTTTATAAGCGTAGATTTTTAGCTTAAAAAAAGCTTTATTATATTTATTATATTACCTTAACTATATATTATTTCTTTACTTTTAAATTTCTTAAAATAATTAAAGAAAAAGTTATAGCTAAGAAAGAAAAAGCTTATATTTTTAATACTTATAAAAAATAAAAAAAACCTTACCTTTTTAAAAGTAAATTCCCTCTTTTATAATATAGAGAAATAAAGCTAGTTAGAAAATACTTACTATATTAAAATAATCCTTAAAAAACTAAGTTACTTACTATAATTAATTATTTCTTAATTAATCTAAACGCGGTTATAAATTATAATTAGTTATTTAAATAAGTAAATTAACTAAAATATATATTAAATAATATCCCTTACTTACTTAAAATTCCCTTAGAAAATTAGCTACTTTTTATTTAAAAATATTTTTAAACTATAAGTAATATTAAAAATAAAAGTAAGTAACCCGCCTTATAAGAGCAAGATAGTAAGAATATTAACCTCCTTTTTTAAAATAAAAATAAAGAAAAAGCTAAATTCTTTTTACTAAATAAAAGTAAGAAAACCTTTATACTATAAGAATCCTTTTTAAAAGAGGAACTATTTACCTTAAAGAAGAATATTTTAAGGAAATAGTATTTTCTAAATCTTTTTATATTATTATTTAATTTAAAGAAACTTAAATTACCTTTTTTAAAAAAGGAAAAGATAAAATAAATAATTAATAAAATTCTCTATTTTTATTATATCTATTTCTAAAACTTAGATTTAAAGCTAAATAATAATTTATAATTATATAATTAATTAAACTTATAAGGGATTCGGGCTATACTTAAATAGCTAAGTTATATAAGGTAATTAGTTATTTCCGCGCGCAGTGCACGCGCGGATCGCCTACCCCTATTAGGCGTTATAACCCCTTTTCTATAATTCTTTATAGTTATTCTAAATAATAAAGTTACCTCCTCGTAAATAGCCCGGAGGCTAAACTCTTATATAAAATAACTATTATTATAATAGATAACCTTATCTTTTAAGAGGTAATTATCGCCTAGCTATAATAATAGTAAATAATAATTTCTAAGCTATAAGAGGTTTTACGAGTATAACGCGATATTATTTACTCCTTAATATAATATTAGTAACCTTAGCTAGAGCCCTTATTATAGCCTTTACGCCGGAAACCTTTTCTATTTAGCTCCTCTTTTAATAGCGATAAAACCTTTTTTCTAGCTTAGCGGGCCCTTATATTATATAAGCTATCGGCGGATTATACCTTTATTAGTAACTATAATAACTAATAGGTTTTCCTTTATTAATATTTATCGCTTATTATTTAGTTAAAAGTAGCCTTATTTTTTAAGTAAGGCGAGGAATATTAGTACTAAGTTAAGATTTTCCTTAAGTATCTTAATATAATATTTACTAACCCCTACTATTATTAGATAGCTATAATAAAGTTAAAAAAGCTTTTTTAAAGTACCTCTAAGTTATTCTCTAATTTCCTTATTTATTTTAAGGTAAAATTATTACTTTTAGGAGGTATTATATAAATAGATAAAATTAAGGTAATATATTTATATTATATACTTACCCCTAAGTTATAATATTACTATTTTAAACGCGATATTCCCCTTAATAATTATATCTTAGCTATAGCCTATATTTATTTTATTACTATTAATATTAAGTTATTCCGGATTAAAAGTAAAGGTTAAATACTTTTTTCCCTTACTCTTTCCCTAATAGCTTAGGATATTAATATACTTATAACGGATATCTACTAAACTAGCATAACCTTAGGGCGTTCTTTCCGTAGTTAGAAACGTAGTAAATATAAAAGGTAGCGTTTAGGACCCCGCTATTCCGCTCCTTATATTTCTACGGAGGAATATAGTAAGTATTAGGTTAAAGGATATTATCTATATTATAGCTAGGTAAGCTACTTTATAAGAGATTATTTAATATACTTATTTTCGCCCTTATCCTTATTTATACGCTTTATAGAAATAGGAGAGGCTAACTAAGACGCTTATTTAGATTAGGGAAAAGAATCCCCTTTATACTAAGTTTCTTATAAGGAGAAGGTAGTTACGTTAATTTAATAGATAGTAATTTAAAAAACTAATTTATAGATATTATAAGGAATATAAATATAAATCCTCTCTTTATCCCTATTCTTATAAATTCTATTACTTTTATTAACGCGTAAGTAAATAGTAGCTATAATTATTACGCTACCGTAAGTTAGTTTTAAGCATAACGTTACTATCTCTAATATATTCCTCTCCTTACTTTATATATAATCTATATTATAGTTTAAATCCGCTATTAAAAGTAAATTTATTTTAAAAACTCCTCCTTAATCTATTATATCGTTTAGTTTATTATTAATATTAATAGCTAGTAGACGCTTATAGTTATATATATAATCCCTAGCCTAACTTAAGATATAATTCTTAGCTCTCTTTAGATAGCGCGGTATAATATATCTTTTTATATAAGATAATAATATCTTATAGTTTACTTTATAAATAACCTTATTATCTTATATAATAAAACGCGAGTTTAAAAATATTAAATAATTACTATCCTAAGCTTAACTTTTACTATATTAATAAGGCGCGAATCTTATTAGTAAATAAGCTATTATTTCCTTACTATAAGCTTATAAGATATTTTACGCGTTTTATAGATTAAAATATTATCTCTTTTTACCCCGCCGGTTTCTTTATTTT
This sequence comes from Ophiocordyceps camponoti-saundersi (nom. inval.), assembly GCA_003339415.1. Taxonomy (NCBI): domain Eukaryota; kingdom Fungi; phylum Ascomycota; class Sordariomycetes; order Hypocreales; family Ophiocordycipitaceae; genus Ophiocordyceps; species Ophiocordyceps camponoti-saundersi. Next base: position 28,353 of record PDHQ01000021.1, on the reverse strand, counting down.
TTAAGGTATCTAACTTTAGCGACCTTTTTAATAAAAAAAAGCGAATATTCTTCCCCCTTATCGTAATATATATAATTACTATATCTATTTATAATAGCAGCTTAATAGATTTTTACCGCTATTATTTTAAGGGCTATTATATAATATACTACGTAAATACCTCCTTAAAATATAAAAGTAAATTATTAATCTAATAGATAAAAGATAGATTTATATAAGCTTATTATTTATAGCCGCCTTAGTCCTTTTAGCTAAAAAGCCTAGGAGCGGCTAGCGGTTTTACGTTAATTATTAGGCCTTAAATTAACTTACTAAGTAAGACCGCTATCCCCTACTCTTTATAAAAGAAACCTTACGTAGTTTTTCTAGCGCTTAGTAGTTTACTAAACTTAACGTATATACCGCCTTTTATAAGATATATATTATAAAAGGCGAGGAATATCTAATTACTTTCCGCATACGTTTTAAGCTATTCGAATACCTTATTTACTTTTTTAATCTTACTAGCGCCCCTACCTCGTTTTAATAATATATTAATATTTCCCTAAGTAATTTCTTTAGGGATTTTATTATTACTTACCTTAATAATATTCTTATCTATTTAAGTAGCTTATTTTTAGATTATTAGAAAAAGGTCTATATTATTCTCGCGAAATTATAATAAGCTAAACTATATTTAAACTTCGATAAATACGCGTTTATAGTTTATAAAGTTAAATACTTTAAGTTTATTATCTATATTAGATAAAAAGTATACCCGGACTTAGCTAAGATTTTAGTAATTTGAGACTAGGAGGTACTAACTTACGTAAAAAGTATATATAATTTTATTAGCTTCGTAAACTTTTATCGTAATTTTATCCCTTAGTTTTCCTCCCTTATAGCCTTACTTATTATTTTTATAAAGCGTAACGCCCCTTTTAATTAGACCTTAGCTTATTAAAACGTCTTTAAGTAATTAAAAAACGTATTTATCTCCTCCCCCGCCCTTACTTAGTAAAGCCCTAATCTTAATATTATTATAAAAATAAATTATTTAAGTAAAGTAATTAGTAGCTATCTCTCTTAGCGCGGTTAGGATTAAATCTTATAGCTTATAATATATTTCTCTTAAAAGCTTTAGCTTACGGAATAAAACTATATAATTTACGATAAGGAACTTCTTACTATTATTTATTACCTTAAGGCGTAGTTAGCCGAACTTTAAAGCGTTTTCTCCTTATTTATTATACTTATAGATTATAAAGCCTTAGAGTATTTTACTACTCCTAAAGCTATATTAGAATATTAAGCTTAATAAGCTAAGATACTTACTTTTTTTTATTTCTATTTATAATACCGCTTAAGTAAATAAGCTACTTAGCCTAATACCCTCTCTTATTATAATTAGAAGCGATAATATATTACTTTATATTTCGGCTATATTATATAGCCCTTATTTATTTATTTTTTTAGATTATAATTAATTTAAAGCTAAAATATTACTTTTATAATACTAGCCCCTTTTATAAATAAGCACTTAAAGGAATTATAGCTTATAGCGTTATAGTTTAACCCGCTTTATATAATATAATATACCGTATTATAAGAGGGCGCTTAAAAATTCCCTTTTAAAATAGGTATAAAAAAGTAAATTATAAACTACTCCCTTTCTATTAGTAGCTAGCTATAATTCTAAAGCTAACTTTAAGTACCTAACTAAAAACCCTTAATAATTACTTTAATCTAAAAAACTTATAATTCCCCGCTTATAAGGCACCTTAGTAAAAATATTATATTTATATTACTTTATTATTATTATTACTAGGATAGTATATTAGCTAATATAGCGCGATTTATTCGAAATTATTATTATTATAAGAATTACTTTTAACGCCGTTATTACTAAGGCTTATTATAACTATTACCGCCCCCGGAAAAATATTAAGTAATTATCTTTATAGATTTTATAATAAACTTACTTATTACGGATTTTTTTTAGCCCCGCTTCCTTATAATTATTATTAATTAGCTATTAAAATATATATAGCTAGAGGTAATAATATTTATAAAAGCTAAGTATTATATAAAATATTTTATTTATATTTAGTAGCGTTTTTATAGCTTTCTTATAGCTATTATATCTAACCGCGGTTTAAATTAAATAAGTTATTTTTAGTTAACTTTTTACTACCTTATAAATATTAGATAACTTATATTAATAGCCTATTACTTATAAACTAATAGTAATATAGAATAAATAAACTAAAAAATATAAGCTATTTTTTATTATATAATATTATTCTCTTAGCTTAACTAGCTTTCTTACTTACTTATTTACTAACTTATATTAAATAATAAAAAGTTATCTATAATAAGCGTAAATCTAAACCGCTTATTATATAGATATAACTTAAACCTTATCTAATAGCTATTTACGCTTTTTATACTAATTACCTTCTTAAGGGGGCGTGCTATTACCTTCGCTTAGTATTTATAAGAAAATATCTAGCTTACTTAAGTATTTATTATATAAGCTTAATAAAAGTAATAGAACGCTTTTAATAATACTTATTATCCCGTAAAATAATTCTAAATTAGTAATTTTATATAGTTAGATCTTCGCTATATTTATTCTAACCGCTTATCTAAGAAATTTAATTACTTTAAAGCTAAGTATAAAATTATTACTATCCCGTCCCCTTTAACTATTATACTTAATACTCTAAAAAATATATATTTTATATTTTATATTAATTTACTTAAGCGTGCTATATATAATTTACTTTTATTATAATCCCTCGCTAATAGCTATCCTAAACCTTTTCTATAATTTTCTAATAATAACCTATCCCTTAACGAATATAAGATTAAGGAAATTTTTATTACGAAAAACGCCCGTAAGTAACGCTTATAAAGCTAACCCCCCTATTATTAAGCGTTAATAAAATAGAAAAGATATATTACGCTAATTTAGGAGCTATTAGATAGCTTATAATATTATACTATTTTAGATAATTATAAGTTACGCTAAGAAGATATTTATATATATAATAGCTTTAAATATACTCTCCTATTTAAACTTAATTAAGTAAATAATTAAGTAAATTCCCCCTCCTTTTTAGTAAATTCCTTTTAGCTTATTATACCCCGCCCCCCTCTTATTCTTATCTTTCCTCTTATTATTATAGCGCGTTTAGCGTATTTTACTATTTTTCTTTCTCTTTAATATTATTAGCTAATTACGCTTAGCTTAAATTATTACGGCTATATAGGAGTATACTAAGCTTAGATATTAACGCGCTATATAAGCGATTATAACTTTTAGCTATAAGCGATAGCGATTATAGCGGCTAATTTTACTTAGCTAGGGCGTAATAAGGAGTATAAGGTAGTAACGATAAGGCGGCGAGGTTAGTAAGGGCTATATAAATATTATAATTAGCTTTAAATTATTATTATTAATCCTTAGCTTAGGCGGCTACCTTTTTCCGCTATAAGGCGAGAATATCTTACTAAGTTTACTTTTATTACTATAAGGACTTTTTATAGCGAAAAGCGAATATATTAAAGCTAGTAATAACTTACCCCTATTACTAAGCTTAGTATTACTAATATTATATTATAGCGCTACTTATATTATAATAATATATTAATAATATAAGCGCGGGGATAATATTACCGCTAAAAAAGATAAGAGCGTTAAAGCTAAATAGCTTAGGCGATAAGGATATAAAAATATTAGTAATAGCGTAAAGGGCGAGTTATATAATATTAAGCTATATCTTAAGGTAGTTAGCGTAGGCTTAGAAAGCGGGCGTTAAGATAATATAATAGCTAAGAGTATTATTTTCGCAGGCGCAGGCGGGCTCCTAAATAGCTTCGTTATTAGTAGCTATATTCTATAAATCGCGGGCGGCCCGCCGAAAGCGTATATTCTTAGTAAAAAGGTACCTTTCCTAAAAGCACCTCCTATATTATAAATAATACGCTTAATAAGCTACTACTTAGCCGTAAATATATTCAGCTATACTTTTATTTATAAAGTTATTAAGGTAAAGTATATATATATACGATACTTTTATTAGCGGCGCGGTATCTTTATTATTATTATTTCCTTATACGATATACTCCCTTATAGCGTAAATTAGCGTTAAAGGCGCAGTTAATATATTAGCGAAATAATAAATAAAATAATATACTAATAAAAAAAATAATATAAGGAGGCGGCGCGGCGATAGCGTAATAATAATAAAGTTAATATTTTTAAAATAAGTAATATATAAAAAAAGAAAAAAAAAAGGAACGTATAAGGGAATTTTTATTTTATTTTAACTTATACCCTTACTAAGGACGGAACTTTTATTTTCTTAAGGCGGCGGGGTATATAAGGGATTCGGGCTATACTTGAATAGCTAAGTTACGTAAGGTAATTAGTTATTTCCGCGCGCGGCGCGCGCGCGGATCGCCTACCCCTATTAGGCGTTATAACCCCTTTTCTATAATTCTTTATAGTTATTCTAAATAATAAAGTTACCTCCTTATAGATAGCTTAGAGGCTAAACCCTTATAAAACTTATAAAAATTATTTAAATAATAAGTTTAATTATAAGCTAAAAATATTAAATAATTTAAACTAGCTAGTACTTTTAATATTACTTTTAATTAGATTAAGGAAACTAATTAAATTATTATTTACTAAAATATTAACTAATTTATAAACGCTTTAAAATAAGTTATAGCTTAAAGTAAGGATTATATAAATAAACTTATATAACTTATTTTTTTTTAAAAGTTATATTATAAAATAATATTTTAAAAATTTAAATTTATAAATTAAACTAAAACTTACTTTTCCTAATTTTAAAATTAAAAAATAAGTAAAAGCTTTATAAAAAAAGTTTACTATTTAACTTAATATTACCGCTTTTACTATATAAAAATAAAGCTTTATATTTTAAGATATATTTACTAAAAAGAATTTTAAATTATAAGTATTAAAAATAAAAAAAATAGCTTAAGTAGCTTTTTATCTTAAATAATTTATACTAATAATTATCTTTTCCTAACTTAATATCTTTTTTTAAGAAATTTTCTAATAGCTAATTAGTAAAGATACCTTAAATAACTAAGTATATAAATATAAATAACTTATTTTAAATTTTTAAACTAAGCTAATTAAAAAAACTTAAAGTATTCTTTAAAATAACGCTACTTAATATATAGCTTTAAGTAAGTTACCTTAATAAAAATATAAAGTAAATAGTTTTAAGAAGAAATTCTTATAAAATCTAAACTACTAATTAGAATATAAACTAAATAACTTTTTTAAAAAACTAATAAATAATATTTAGAAACCTTTTAATAAAAATATTAAGTTTAAAATAAAAATAAAATAGCCTTTTCCTAAAAAAAATAAAAAAAGCTTAAAAAGTAATTTTATTCTTATTAACTTTACTTATAAACTTATAAATTAAAACCTTAATATAAATAAAGTTTTTACTATTTTTTTAAAAATATATAATATTATTCTTAATATTATAAAATAGCTTTTAAAAAGTAAAGATAACTTTTTTAAAATATCTAAAAATAAATAACTAGCTAATAACTTATATTATTTTATTTCAGATTTTAAAAAATATAAAATAGAACTTTTCGATATTTTTAAAAACCTTTTTTTTAAAAACTTTTTTATTATTAAAGCTACTTTATAAATAACTAATTTCCTTTTAAAATAAGTTTCCTATTTCTCTTATATAAAAATTTCTATATTTAATAAAAATAAACTTTTTAATATTATAGAAATATATATTAATATTAAAGTAAATAAATCCCTTATTAAAAAAAACTTACTTAATAAGTTTAATAATATTAATTATAATCTAATAATAATTTCAAGCTTAAATAATATTAAATTAGCCTTAACTTATAGTTAAGCTATTTTTACTTTATATTTTATTAATAAAATTAATAGTAAGTTTTACTTTAATAAGTTTAAAGCTAGTACTTAAGTTATTAAGTATTTTCTTATTAGAGTTTTATTAAGATAAGGATTTTTAATTTTTTATAAAATTAATATTTTTAACTTTTAATAAAAGCTTTAAATTTAACTTTATAAAAGAATATATATTAAATATTATCTTACTTATAAAAAACTAGCTATTTATAAATATATAATAGCTATTTTAGTAATAATAATTTTTTCTCTTTTAATAAGTATAATTTTAATATTAATTAAAAATCCTTCTAAGAATTATAACTTTATATAAGGGATTAGTTTATAATTAATCGTAGTTAGATAGGGGGGATTATAGCGGATATATTTAGGTTTTCCTAATAACGCTTAATTATCGCGTAAGGTATATAGCTAGCTTAAGAAGGGGGCTTCTCTCTTTTCTTTTTCCTCTTTTTAATAGCTTTAATTATAACTTTACTTTAGCTTACTTCTATAATTATTTTAATAATATTATTATATTAATTAAAGCTCCTCTTACTGCTAACTAAATATAAAAGTAAAATCTTAGTATAAAACGCTATTAAATTCTACTTATATTAAAGCTATTCTTAGCTTATTTTATATTAAGTAGTTTTTATACGTATATATAAGTAAGAGAAAGTAAAAGTAACTTAAATTAAGTATAATTAAAAATAAATACCCTTCCTTTATTATATAAGGAAGAGCGGCTATATAGCTAAATAATATTTTACTTCTATACCCTCTTTCTTCTTATCTAAGCTACCTCCTACCTTTTAAGTTATATAAGGTATAACTTAGGTAGTAATATATATTTCGTTAGAGGCTTCCCTATATTTATACTATCCTCTATATATATATTATATAGTAAATATAAAGGGGTATAGAGAGATAATATCTAATACTTAACTTTTTCTTTTTATAAAAAGATATACTAAATAAAAAAGTATCGTATAAAGAAAAAACTTTATCTTTTTAAAAGGTAGACGTTTTCTAAAGAAAAATAGTTATACGATATTAAACAAGTGTAGCTTTATCGATAGCGTATAAGACTAGCTTACTATTAAGGTAAAAAATATTAATAACTAGTAAGTAGTTAAAGTCGCAGTTATTTTTAAAAGAGAATTTAAATTGCTAAGGTTTTAAGTTATATAACTAATATTAATAATATAAACGTTAGATTAACTTAAAGGCTATAAGGGTTATATTCGAAAAACTAGCCTTTTTTAATAAGTTATAAAGTTATAATATATAAAAGTAGCTAAAATATTAGTAAAGCTATTATAACTCTTATTCTATATAATATAATATAAATTCTTACTTTAAGATATTAAAAAATAAATATCCTTATTTCTTAATAATAGGAACTATTATATTATCGTATTATATAATAATATCCCTTATATTATTATAAAAAGTATAAAGGCGGTTAGTATTTTTAAAATAGAAAAGGAATAAGGTAAAAATATTAAAAATATAATAAAAGACTTTGCTAAGGGGGTTTTATATAATAATAGTTCCGATTAGCTTAGTAAGTTCTAAGAAGCTAAAATAGATTATATTTTTAGTTAAGGTTTAGTTAATAGTTATATAAAGGTATTCTTAAATATAAGCTTTTACTTATAGTTTACTTATAATTAAGATTTATATAGCTTCTATATTTTAAAGCTCGCCTTAGTATATTATATAATATATATTAAAAAGGAGGAATTATTTTATAAAAACTACTAAGGCTTTTAGTTAGTAAATATTATCGCTAGTAAGGTAATATATATAAGCTGCTATAATAAAAAATAAAACCGCGTTTTCGCCGCTAATAATTTCTTTTTTAATATTAGAGTTTTTATTATATAATTATAAAAACTAGAAATCTTATTTATTAAAACCTTTATATAATAAAAGGAATACGCTAAATTTTTCTTTTATAAGGGGGTTTTAGCTAGTTTCTTTATAATTAGTAAAGTATTACTTATATATATATTAAATATTATCTAACTTATAGTTCGTAAACTAATATTTTTTTTTTATATATAAAATATTTTTATATTTTATAAGGTTAAAACTAGTATTACTATAAGGAAAAATATTATATAAAAAGCGATTATTATTAGTAAGGAGTAAAAGAAAATTATTTAAAGTTTATATAATATTTATTATAATTAAGGTAGCGTTATTTAATAAAAAATTAATTAGTAGTTTTATCTATAATAATAGTAAGGGAGGAATAAAAGTAATTAATAAATATTTTATATAATATATTTTAGAATATTATAGCTAATTTAAGTTTTAAAACGCTACGATAAGCTTATATAATAATAATAAAAAATTACTTTTCTCCTTAATAATTAAGTTTAAAAGCTTATTAAATAAGTTAAAGTTTATTAAAAAAAGTATTAAGTAAATTTATTATAGTTTTATTAAGGTTTTTTTATTATATAATATTAAAAAAAAAGTAGTTTAATTTATTTAATATAATAAATAGTTTATATAAGTATTAAAATATATATTTAAAAAAGTATAAATTTTATCTTATTATTTATCTAATTTAATAAAGTATAAATAATAATCTTAAGCTTTATCTAAAAAGATATTTAAAAAAATAGCGTAAAATTAATCTTTTATTATATTAATATAAAAGTAATAGCTAATAAAAATCCTAGCCTTATCGATTAATATATTATATAGCCGCTTTATATAGTTTTAATTTTTTCGCTAACTTTTAAAAAAGGCGGTAACTTTATTTAGGGAGATTAGTTTATTTATTACTTTTTATATTAATAATAATATATAAACTTATATAATACTTATTAAGGCTTAATTTATTAATTCTAAAAGGGTCTAAGTTAAGGTTATTAAAAATAGCTATATATTTAAGTTATATAAAGTAGTTAACTCCTATATATAAGTTATATAAAGTAAGGGTTTAGCTAAGATATTTTATAATAGCTATATTAAGATATATCTTAACTTAGGGGGCTATATTAAGTATAAAGCTTATATTATATAATCTAAAAAAGTTAGTTTAGAAAAGAGGGGGTAGTTTAATTATATAAAAGGGGCTTTTTATAAGTTAAGGGGTAAAATATTTTTTAATTTAGTTTTAAAAAGTTATATAAAGCGTTTAATTAATATACTATTTTTAATAAATAGGATATATTATATAATTATAATTTAAATTAGTTTTTTTAAGAATATATAGTAAATATATTTTAGCTAGTAATAAGTTTATTTTTAAAGTTTTAATTAAATTATATAAAGAAAGTTATTTTTATAAAAGTTAAAGTAAATAATATTATATATTTACTAAGTAATAAATATTATTAATTTAACTTTATTAGGAGGTTATATAAAGTTAGGTTATATATCTTAATAAACTAAGTTTATATTTTAAGTTTAAATATAAAAGTTAATTTTACTTCCTTTTATTATTTTATTATACGAAGCTAAAGTCTCGTTTATTACTATTATTATAGTTAATATATTTACTACTTTTTATTTAACTTCTAAGGTTATAAAAGCTATATTATTATTATTATATTCTTAAAACGCTATTAAAAGTAGTATTATATAACTAGTAAAAAGTACTAGGTTAAATATAGCTTTTCGGTAAAAACTTTATTATTAGTAAATATCGTATATTACCTTAATTTTTTAGTTTTAATAGTAGTATTAAGTTAAAATAGCTTTTTAGTAAAAACTAATATTAAGAAGTAAGGTAAAAGTATAAGTATTAGTTAATAGCGAGTATAAGAGCTTTTTAATATTATATAATACTTATCTTATTACTTTAGCTAATTTATAATTAACTAATAATAACTAGTATAATTACTAATTAGTATTAAGTAGTTTTTATATATATATATAAGTAAGAGAAAGTAAAAGTAACTTAAATTAAGTATAATTAAAGATAAATACCTTTCCTTTATTATATAAAAAAGAGTAGCTATATAGCTAGATAATACTTTACTTCTATACCTTTTTTTTTCTTATCTAAGCTACCTCTTACCTCTTAAGTTATACGAAGTATAACTTAAATAATAATATATATTTTATTAAAAGCTTCCCTATATTTATATTATCCTTTATATATATATTATATAATAAATATAAAAAAGTATAAAAAGATAATATTTAATATTTTAGCTTAAACTTTTAGTTAGCTACTATATATACTAAATTTATAATTAATAAAGCTATAATTAAGAAGCTTAAGTTTTAGTTTTATTATATTTTTTCTTATCTTAGCACTTTTTAATAAATATTTTTTTTATATATTACTATAACTATAAATTTTTCTTATTAGCTTAAAGCCTTTTTAGCGTATATTTTTAAGCTTTTTAAAAAAAGTTATAAGAAGCGTTAAGTAAGTTTTTTCTTAATTAAGATATATTAGGGGCTATTAAAGCTTTTTAAAAAATATATTATAAGGTAAGAATATACTTTTTTTAAAGTTAAATTATTATATTAGTTTAACTATACTAAGATTATTTTACTTTTATTTAAGCTATATAAGGAGCTATAAAAGCGCTTAAATTATAAAAACTAGCTTATAATATATATAGCCTTTATTAGCTTTCTCCGGGGCTTTAATAAAGTATTTAATTTTAAAAATATTCCTAACGCGCTAATTAATTTACCGCCCCCCCTTTTTACTAACTTAATAGATATTTTATTTATATAATTTTATTTTAATATTACTAAGCGCTAATATTATTATTAGTATAATTTAATTAGTTATTTTAAGTATAATTATCTAAAGCTTTATAAGTAAATAAGAATATTAAAGTTAAAGCTTTTTATAAGCGGAGCGGGGTAGTTAAAAGTAAATTTAAAGTATTTTAATTAGGGGGATAATAAGTAAGAAGAGATAAGTATATATTAAATATTATAGCTTAGGTAATTTTTAGCTTTATTATATTACTTTATATAAAAATAGTTTATATATAGCTTAAGCGCGTAAATTTATTAGTAAGTATATATTATAATTATATTATACCTTAGCTTATAAACTAATATTAATAATATATAGCGATAAGTATATAGCTAGCTTTATTACTTATTATAATTAAAGTATTTTCTAAGCTTCCTATAATAAATATAATATTATTTAATCTTATATATTAGCTATATAAGTAAGTTTTTACTACTAATATATAAGTTTATTAATAATAATAATAATATTTATACGCTAATATACTTAATATAGCTTAGAATTATCCTATATATATTCTAAGAGTAGGAAAAACTAGAGAACTTAGAGTAAAACCCCCCCTTTAAGCGTTACCTTAGTTTAAGGCTAGACTAGGTCCGTACTTAGCACTCTATACCTTAGATAAGTCTAGTAATAATAAGTAATTAGGAAGCTAATATATCCTCCGGAGCGGAGTCCGCGGTAATAAGAGTACGCGTAATTCGGGTCTAGTATAGAGTCCGTACGGCTACTTATCTTCCTAGGCGTCGTTATTACTATAAACTAAATCTCCGCGCTTAATTATAATATCCTAAATAATCTATTCGATCGAGGCTTTATTAATATAATTAAGGAATATATAAAAGTTTTACTAGCTTATAATAAACCTTATAATAGCTAATCTTAAAAGGCGGCTTAATTATTATAGCGGAGCTATAAATAAGTTTAGAAAGGGGGTTAGAGGCGGAGCTACTATATTTACTCTCTAGCGTTTCCGCCCTAGCTATTATTAAACTCCGGTTAGCGCTAAGGGGGGAGGAGAGGCGGTATATATAAAGTTCCGATTTATAAATTTCCGGGGTTAGGAAATATAAATATCCTTCGCCTAGTCCTACGCCGCTCTTATTTTAAGGTAAAGTTAACTTTACTTAGGGTAAGTCTCCCGATAAAAAAGGTAATAGTATAGTCTTTTTCCGTACGCTATAAGGTAAGCTAACTCGCCCTCTATATATAGAAAAGCGAAGTACCGGCTATATTATAGCTTTATTATATAATATTTAGCGATATATCTAAGCTAGTAATATTTAAAATACTATTAGGGTTAAACTTTTAGCTTATAAGGTTCCGCGTTAAAAATCTCCGCTTATATTATTATACCCTTATTATAAATTTAATTTATATTTATTACGCTATTAATAATAATTATAAGGGAATTTCGCTAAGTTTCTAAATAGTATCTTTTTATATATAGTTATATTATTAAAACCTTATTCGATAATTTAATCTTTTTCTAAAAAGCTTCTTTACCGCCTTATTATAAGGCTTACGCTAGCACCCCCTTTACGATAAGAGTATAACCTCCGCTAGTTAAGTATACTTTTTCTCCGAAAATAATATAAAGCTATTTTAAATTAAACTAAAGCTTATAAATAATATTTTAGAATATTATTATAATATTACTACTAAGTAATTTCCTTATTATAAAAGCTTAGCCTTACTTATAAAGTTTATAATTAATATTTATTATAATTACCTTAAGGCCTTAGATTTAGAATAAAATAGCGATAAAGTTAAAGTAAATTATAAGCTAATATTTATATTACTTAGGAACTTATTTTTTAATAATTTTCTCTAGCGCCTTAGCTATAATTATAGTTTATATTAGAAAAGTTCTACTTCCCCTAAAGCTATAGAAAAAAGAGAAAACCGCGGCCGTAATAGCTAAGGAAATACTATTAATTAATAAAATCGGAGTAGGGGGGGCGCCTCCCCGAACCCTTTTAGACTCCGCTACTTATTTAATAATTACTTATACGGAGACTAAGGTATCCCTTAAAATAATCTTACTAATACTCGCCTTAGCTTCTAATAAGGTAAGAGGTATAGTAAACCCTTAAATCTAAGTTTACTATAATTTAAAGTAAAACTATATTTTAGGTAAAAAATTTTCGCGGTCGCGATTAACCTATATAGCGTTACCCTCCCCCTCGGAGCCGCTCCGGGCGCGGCTTAAGGCTATCGCTATAAGGTAATAGAAAAAGCGGAGTCCGCTTATAATATAAGAATAAGAAGTCTATATCCGCGTTACTATAAGCGCGGGATCTGTAAAATATATAAAAGTTATAATTTAATATAAGTTTATTAATTTTTACTTTAAGCGGTATTATAATTTTAAGCTTATTAGAATCTTCCTTATAAGAATTAAAGTTTAATTTCTTAAGCTATAAAGAAGCTTTTCTGCCCTCTTATCTTTATTTTTATAAAAGCTATTAAGCTATTAGCTAAAAACTATATAAAATATCTTATTAGTATAATAGTATATAACTTTTCTATTTTATACTTTTACCTCCTTAGCTAGCTTAAGGAGGGGGCTATATAAAAAATTAGTTTATAATTAATTATAGCTAGATAAGGGGGATTATAGCGGATATATTTAAGTTTTCCTAATAGCGCTTAGTTATCGTATAAGGTATATAGCTAGCTTAGGAGGGGGGCTTCTCTCCTTTTTCTTTCCTTTTTTTAATAACTTTAATTATAACTTTACTTTAGCTTACTTCTATAATTACTTTAGTAATATTATTATACTTTATTTTCTTTCCTAACTTTTATTTTTTTTTTAGTTTAATTATTTATAATTATTTTTATTTAACTATTTTTAACTTAAGTAATAAGCTAATTTTTTTTAAATAAAAAGAAAAAGTTAGTATAATATTAAATCTTAATAATTAATTTTCTTTTATTATCTTTTAATAAATTATAAAAAAGGACTCCTTAAATAACTCTAATAAGTATTCTATATTAAACTTTTTTTTAAACTAAATAATATTATTTAATAAAATTAATATTAACTTACTTTTTATTAATATTTTAAATCTAAGCTAACTATACTAATTAGGTATTTTTAAAATATATAATATTTTAGAAATTAAAGGAGAGTGCGGTATTCGAATTTATACTTTAAATCTTTAATTATTTAAAAAGGTAAAATAGCTATATAATTCCTTTCTAAAATTATAAAAAGATACTAAACTAATTAATTTACCTTTAAAATATTATTTAAAAGTCCCTTTTATTAATAATTAATATAAGAAAAAACTTAGTTTATATCCTTACTTATTAAATAAACTTAATTAAAATTTCTTTAATAAAAAATATAATAATATATATTTATAAAATAAAATAAAATAAGCGCTTAAAGCTTTACTTTTTACTAGCTTATATTTTATTATTTAAAGAAAAAGTAAACTTTATATTATAAATAACTTATAAGCTTTAAATAGCGTAGCTATTTTTAATATATATCTAATACTTTTTTTTTAAAATATAATTTGAATTAATAAGTAAAAAAGTTATTTTTATTATTAATATTTAAAGCTTTTTTTATTAGTTTTTTATTTATTTAAATTATTAAAAATAATTTATAATTATTTCTTATTATAAATTAAAAAAAGCTATAATTACTTTTATAAAGTATAAAAATTCTCTTACTTATATATAAAGATTTATTTATTATATTCTCTAACTATATAAAATATATATTATTAAATATATTAATAATATAATAATCTTCTTTAATACCCTTAAAGATTATATTAAATATTTAACTATAATATTTAATCTTTTTATTAGAATAAATTTTTCCCTTTTTACTTTTAAATTATTTTTTTATTACTTATTAAGTTATTTATAAAAATATTAAAATATTATATTAATAAATTTATACTAATAAATACTTAATCTTAAGTAAAAGCTTTATAAGATATTAATTTCCTTAATATTTTATAATATCTTAAGTAATAAATTAGATTAGTTAGATAAATAAAATATTTTATTCTTTATTTTATATAATAAATTAACTTTTTTTAGAAATATAAAATAGTAATATTTTAAAAAAGATAGGAAAATAAAGTACTTATTATTAAATTAAAAAAAAATATTTTTACCTTTTAGTTTAAAATTATGTTAATAAAGGAAGAAACTAACTATTTTAATAATATTATTAATACCTTTTATAATAACGCTACTCTTAGTTAGTTTTTTCTTAATTATTAACTTTTTTTATAAATTAATACTTTTTAGGAGAATAGTTTTATAGCTTATCTTTTTTATATTAATAATAAGGAATCTTAGAAATTATTTTTAGCTTTATTTTAATAATTTATTAAACTTATTTACTATTTTAATTATATACTTAAATTAGCTAAAATTAAATATTAGCTAACTAAACTTAAGATTTCCTATTTAATTTAAGCTTATTATAAACTTTAAACTTATTTAATTAAAACTTAAAAATTAAAAATTATAGTTTTTATAAATTATATTATAATTTTAATAATTATAAAGTAAACCTTTTTTTTATTATTAGTATAAGAAGTAATAATTACTTTACTTTTATTTCTTAATTTTTAGATTAATATTTTTTTAAAATTTAATATATTTTTAATATTTTTAATATTTTTATAAACTTTTTTTACGCCTTTTTTTAAAAGTAGCCTTAAAAAAAATAAAGAGAATTTAAAAATATTTAAAAAGGTTATATTAACTATAAATATATATTTATTTCCTTAAAAACTATTTTTAATAACGCTTTTTAATATAAGATTTCTAAAAAATATCTTTTTAATATATAATAATTTAAAATCTTAAAATAACTTAAAAATAAAAACTTGAAACTTAAAATAACTTAAAAATAAAAACTTTTAAAAAAACTTACTTTTATTTAAGTAAATAGCTTATTATATTTTAAAAATATTAATAATTAATAATAACTTTATATTCTTAAAAATTACGCTAAAGAAATTATTTTTAAGTATTATTTTTATAAATTTTATATTAGTTAAAAATATATATAAGCTAAACTCTCTTTTAATTTTATTATTTCTTAATTAAAAAAGAAAATTAATAATTTTATAAATAAATATAATATTTATAAATAAAATTAAATTAATAAATAAGCTCTTTTTAGGGAAATAGTTTTTATTTATTTTTTAGTAATTCTCTTTTATATAATTATAATAAATTTTATTATTAAATTTTTTTTAGTTTTTTCGGAAAATTTACTTTAATTTAAACTTAAAAGAAAGTTTTATAATATCCTTCTTACTATTACTAATAAGTTCTTAAAAATATATATTTTAACTTTTAAATATAATTACTTTACTGCTAAAAAATAAGCTTAGCGGCTATATAATAAGCTTATTTATTATAACTAAAAACTTTTAAAATAAATTATCTTTAATTAAAATTTAAAATTTATATTTAAGTTTTAAAAAACCTTATAACTTACTTTTAATACTAAACTTTTAATATTAACTATATATTATTTATAAACTAATAGTTTATTTAAAAAATAAAACTAAATTATTAAAATTACTTTTAGATTTTTTACTATTAATTTCCTAATAAAATAATAAATTAGCGCCTTATTAGCTTTTTAGTTTTTACTTAATAACTCCTTCTCCTTAATTATTAAAATTATGCTTAGTAAGTTACTTATTAAATTTTAAATAAATAATAATTTTTATTATTTAAGTAATTAAGCTTCCTTTAAATTTAAAGAAATATTAAAAAATAAAATAGTTATTTTAATTACTTATACTTAAGCTATAATAAAAAGATAATATAATAAAAAATATTAGAAGCTTAAGTTTAAGCTTAATAATTAAGTTTAGCTAAAATTTAGAAAAAGATATTTTATTCCTAATAGATAAATAGTAAAGCTTTTAAAATAGTAAACTAAGCTTTTTTATATAATTAAAAAAATTAGATATTTAGCTTATTAATTAAATTTTAATAACTTTAAAAATATTTATTTTATTATATTAATTATATAACTTTAACTAGCTAATATTTTAAAAAAATAACCTAGCTCTAAGCTTAATATTAATAATTATAAGATTAAATAAATTTTTAATAAGAGAAAAGTTAAGAGAGGGCAAGGCGCTACCTAAATAAAATACCTTATATATTAGAAAAGATACCTAAATAATAATAATTAATAAGTAGTTAAAAAGAACTTTTAATAAAAGGAGATAATTAAAGAATTTAAAAAAGAAAAAAATAAGTTAAAAGCTAAGCTAGAAATTACTAGGAAAAAATATATAAATATTTTTAAAAAATACTAGCTATTAGAATAAAGTAAATAAGTTACTTAGTAATAAATATATAATATTTTTAAGAAATAATAAACTTAACACGTTATTATTTATATTAGATTTTTTTTTATTTTCTTACCTTTCTTCTTTTATTTCCTCTCTCTCTTATTTATCCTCTTTTATTCCCCTTTATATTACTTATCTTTATTATATCTTCCTATATATTAATTTTTATTCCCCTTATAATTATTTCTTTTTATCTTTTAATTTTTTTTATTATTTTTATATTATTTCTTTTCTTTTATACTTAAAATTAATCCTTTTTATAATAATCTTTATTATTTTTATAATAAGATATATAATAAGTTATTATAATAATATTATTAAAGTAATTATAAAAGTAAGCTAAAGTAAAGTTATAATTAAAGCTATTAAAAAAAGGAAAGAGAGGGGAGAGAAGCCCCCCTCCTAAGTTAGCTATATACCCTATATAATAACTAAGCGCTATCGGGAAAACATAAATATATCCGCTATAATCCCCCTTATTTAGCTATAATTAATTATAAACTAATCCCTTATATAGCCCCCTTCTTAAGCTAGCTAAAAAGGTAAAAGCGTAAGATAGAAAAATTATATATTATTACGCTAGTAAAATACTTTATATAATTTTTAGCTAATAGCTTAATAGCTTTTATAAAGATAAGGATAAGAGGGCGGAAAAGCTCCCTTATAGCTTAAAGAATTAAACCCCGATTTTTATAAGAAAAATTCTAATAAGCTTAGAATTATAATACCGCTTAAAGTAAGAATTAATAAACTTATATACTAATAGTAAAAACTTACTTATATAGCTAATATATAAGATTAAATAATATTATATTAGTTATAAAAAGCTTAAAAAATACCTTAATTATAGTAAATAGTAAAGCTAGCTATATACTTATCGCTATATATTACTAGCGCTAATTTATAAGCTAAAGCGTAATATAATTATAATATATACTTACTAATAAATTTATACGCTTAAGCTACGCGTAAACTATTTTTATATAAAGTAATATAATAAAGTTAAAAATTACTTAAGCTATAATATTTAGCGTATACTTATCCCTCTTTACTTATTATCCCTTTAATTAAAATACTTTAAATTTACCTTTAATTATTTTACTTTACTTATAAAAAGCTTTAACTTTAATATTCTTATTTATTTATAAAGCTTCGAATAGTTATACTTAAAATAACTAATTTAATTATACTAATAATAATATTAGCGCTTAGTAATATTAAAATAAAATTATATAAATAAGATCTTTATTAAGTTAGTAAAAGGGGGGGGTAGTAAATTAACTAATATATTAGGAATATTCTTAAAATTAAATACTTTATTAAAGCCCTAAAGAAAACTAATAAAAGCTATATATATTATAAGCTAGTTTTTATAGTTTAAATACTTTTATAGCTCCTTATATAGCTTAAATAAAAGTAAAATAATCTTAGTATAATTAAATTAATATAATAGTTTAGCTTTAAAAAAGTATATTCTTACTTTATAATATATTTTTTAAGGGGCTTTAATAGCCCCTAATATATTTTAATTAAGGAAAAACTTATTTAATATTCCTTATAACTTTCCTTAAGAAGCTTAGAAATATACGCTAAAAAAGCTTTAAGCTAGTAAGAAAAATCTATAGCTATAATAATATATAAAAAGAATATCTACTAGAAAGTTCTAAGATAAGAAAAGATATAATAAAACTAAAACTTAAGCTTCTTAATTATAGCTCCGTTAATTATAAATTTAATATATATAGTAGCTAACTAAAAGTTTAAGCTAAAATAAGCTAAGAGCAGCTTTAATATAAGTAAAATTTAATAGCGTTTTATACTAAGATTTTACTTTTATATTTAGTTAGTAGTAAAAAGAGCTTTAATTAATATAATAATATTACTAAAGCGATTATAAAAGTAAGCTAAAGTAAAGTTATAATTAAAGCTATTAAAAAAAGGAAAAAAAGGGGAGAGAAGCCCCTTTTTTAAGCTAGCTATATACCTTATATAATAACTAAGCGCTATTAAGAAAACTTAAATATATTTACTATAATCCCCCTTATTTAGCTATAATTAGTTATAAACTAATCCCTTATAATTATTTTATAAATAACTAATTTATACTTTTTTTATACTTATATTTAAAAGCTTTAAAAAAGCTATTTAGCTATTTAGAAACTTTATAAAATTTTAATATTTATTTAAGTTACTTACTTATAAATTTAATAACTAAAAATTAATTAACTATATAATTTTTATTACTTAAAAATAAGTATTATAAGAAAAAAAATATAATTTATTATTTAGTAAGTTAAATAATTATATTTATTATATTAATAAGAAAGTAAAAAGATAAGCTAATAAAAAATAACTTTTTAATAATAAAAATTATAATTTTAAGTATTTACTTTTAGATAATAAATATTCTAGCTTTAACTATTTTTTATTTAAAGTTTCTAAAGTTATAATACTTAAATATTTTACTTAATAAATAGCTATAATATTTTTTTCTACTACTAGCTTTACTTTTAAAATACTAGCTACTTTAATAAGAAACTATAGCCGCCCTTTACTATTATATTCCCTTACTAATATTAAAAAAAATATTTTTTTATAATTTAAATAACTTAGAAAAAACTATTATAGCGTATATATATTATTAGAAATTATAAAAAATTATATTAAAAGCTTAGTTAGCAGGTAAGTTTATTAAAAATTAAAAAAGTTAGAAACGATAAAAAGAATCTTAGCTATTATCTCTTATATTAACTATTTTAAAAAAATAAAAAAAATAATATTAGTAATTATAAAAAAAAAGATTAAAGTTAAGGGAGTAGCTTTTATTTTTAGTAAATCCTTAATAAGGCGTTTTATTACTTTTTTTACTTTAACTTAATAAAATATTTTTAAAACCCCTAATAAGTAAACTTACTTTACCTCTTAATAATTTAAAACTTTTATAATAGTTTTTAAAATTATAATCTAATTTTAAGAAGTTTTAAAAGCTAAAAATATTAAAAAAGCTAATAATAATTTTTTAATAACTTACTATAATAATTTAATTTAAGTTATTAAATACTTTTTTACTTTTTTTATAATATATTATAATAAGTAAGCTTTAATATTTTAAAATATAAATATTACTTTAATTTAAGTAATTTACTTTAATAAGTATTTTACTAAATATAATACTTCCCTTAGCTTAAGTTATATAGCGAAAATATTTAATATTAATAATAAATAAATTATTAATTTTCTTATTTTAATACTTATTTTACTTAATACCTTTACTTTTAAGAATATATTACTTAATATTAATAAAGTAGCTATATTTATTAATAAGAAGTTAATATTAAATAATTTAAGTAAAATTTTAAAATTTTATAAAAAGACTTAATAAAACTTATATATTTATATAAAAGAATAAATATATTTACTTAGTAAAAGTATTATTATATTATTTCTAGCTATTATTATTAATTATATATTTTTTTAGCTTAAAGCGATATTATTAGAAATAAAATAACTTTAAACTTTAATAATATACTTATTTTTAATATTTAAAATTTAATAAAGATAGCTTTTAATAATATAGTAAGGGCAGATTTACGTCTAAACTATAAGTTTATAACTAGAAAATTAGTTTTTATAATATAATATATAAATTATCTTATTAACTAAGTATATTTTATTACCTCTTCTTATCTCTTATATTATATATAATAACCTACGTAACTGCTCTTCTTATCCCTTAAGGGATAAACCTATTAACTACTCTTCTTATCCCCTAAGAGATAAACTTATTAAATACTCTTCTTATCCCTTAGGGGATAAACTTATTAACTACTCTTTTTATCCCCTAAAGGATAAACTTATTAACTACTCTTCTTATCCCCTAAGGGATAAACCCGTTAACTACTCTTCTTATCCCCTAAGAGATAAACCCGTTAACTACTCTTCTTATCCCCTAAGGGATAAACTTATTAATTACTTTTCTTATCTTTTAGGGGATAAACCTATTAACTACTCTTTTTATCCCCTAAGGGATAAACTTATTAATTACTTTTCTTATCCCCTAAAAGATAAACTTATTAACTACTCTTCTTATCCCTTAAGGGATAAACTTATTAACTATTTTTCTTATTTTCTAAAAGATAAACTTATTAACTATTTTTCTTATCCCTTAGGGGATAAACTTATTAATTACTCTTCTTATCCTCTAAGGGATAAACTTATTAATTACTTTTCTTATCCTTTAAAAGATAAACTTATTAATTACTCTTTTTATCCCTTAAAAGATAAACTTATTAACTACTTTTCTTATCCCTTAAGGGATAAATTTATTAACTATTTTTTTTATTCCCTAAAAGATAAACTTATTAACTACTTTTCTTATTCCCTAAAAGATAAACTTATTAATTACTTTTTTTATCCTTTAAGGGATAAACTTATTAATTACTTTTCTTATCCCCTAAAAAAATAAACTTATTAATTATTTTTCTTATCTTTTAAAGGATAAACTTATTAACTATTTTTCTTATCCCTTAAGGGATAAACTTATTAACTACTTTTCTTATCCCCTAAAAGATAAATTTATTAATTACTTTTCTTATCCCTTAAGGGATAAACTTATTAACTACTCTTTTTATCCCCTAAGGGATAAACTTATTAATTACTTTTCTTATTCCTTAAGGGATAAACTTATTAACTACTCTTTTTATCCCTTAAGGGATAAACTTATTAATTACTTTTCTTATCCCCTAAAGAATAAACTTATTAATTATTTTTCTTATCTCTTAAAAAATAAACCTATTAACTATTTTTCTTATCCCCTAAAAAATAAACTTATTAATTACTTTTCTTATCCTTTAAGGGATAAATTTATTAATTATTTTTCTTATCTTTTAAGAGATAAACTTATTAACTACTTTTTTTATCCCCTAAGGGATAAACTTATTAACTATTTTTTTTATCCCTTAAGGGATAAACTTATTAATTATTTTTCTTATCCCTTAAGGGATAAACTTATTAATTATTTTTCTTATCCCTTAAGGGATAAATTTATTAACTATTTTTTTTATCCCTTAAAAAATAAACCTATTAATTATTTTTCTTATCCCTTAAGAGATAAACCCGTTAATTACTCTTCTTATCCCCTAAAAGATAAACTTATTAATTACTTTTTTTATCCCCTAAGGAATAAACTTATTAATTACTTTTTTTATCCTCTAAGAGATAAACTTATTAATTATTTTTCTTATCTCTTAAAAAATAAACTTATTAATTACTTTTCTTATCTTTTAAGGGATAAACTTATTAATTACTTTTTTTATCTTTTAAGGGATAAACTTATTAACTACTTTTCTTATCCCCTAAGGGATAAACTTATTAATTATTTTTCTTATCCCTTAAAAGATAAACTTATTAACTACTCTTCTTATCTCTTAAGAGATAAACTTATTAATTACTTTTCTTATCCCTTAGGGGATAAACTTATTTAAAAGGTTATATATAGTAGAAATAAATAGTGACGGATTAGGAAAAATTATCACGTGATAGAGTGAGAAGAGAGGTATCACGTGATAGTTAAATAGAGGAAAAAGATAAAGAATTAGAGGTAGGAGAGGTGATTAAATTATAAGTATAAGATAATAATACTATATAAGTAGGTAGGAAAACCCTCCTTCTTTTATAGACAATTTCTTAGTAACGAAGGTACTTTCTAAGATACTTCTAAGTCCTCGGATATAGTACTCTAACGTAGCTATAAGACCTTCCTTTCCCCTTATTTATAGGTATTTTCCTTCTTTTATTATTTAACTTAGAAGATTAAGGATTTACGGTGAGACTTATATATAATGCACACGATCGAGGCTATGCGCGCGCTTAGGCCCGCGTACGCTTAGGCCCTGTAAGCGCTATACGTAAGACCCTGTAAGCGCTATATAATAGGCGCTATAAGGCCTATACGACAGGCGTTATAGGGCATGTGCGTGCGCTATAGTAGGCCCCTATAGACCTTAGTGTGTATAGCTTATTCCTCTTTTATACTATATATCTTAGGCTATATTATAAGCTTATTTCTTATCCGATTAAGATAATAAAATATATATTATATAGCGTTTTAAAAGGGCTTTAATATAATATAAATATTGCCTTATAAAACTTACTTAAAGTATTTATAAATAATTATATAAGCCTATTATAGCTGTATTTTTATATTTACTCTTATAGCCTCCCTTAAAGTATATATTATATATACTCTTTACTAGATTTTTATATTTAATCTTCTAAGATATAAGAAAGTAATATTTATAAGCGTGGAAAAAATTAAATAAAACTATAAAATAGTAAAAACTTTAGTAAGATAAAAGACTATCTTTATATTATAATTATATATTAGTAAAACCTTATTAGAAAAATATTAATAATATATAATATAACTAGTAAAAACTTTTATAAAAGGAGAATAATTAGATTATATAGAGGAAAAGTCTAAAAGCAAAGTAAAAGACTTAAAAAACCTTTATTATTATAAGGAATAATTATCTATTAGCCTAATAAAAAGCGGCGGAATTTATTAAATTTACTAGTAGGTAGTTCCTTAATAAATATATTTGCTATATTATCTTCTAACCTTATATAATATATCTATATTTTATTATATTTTATATTATCCTTTATAAAAAAGTAAGCTAAGTCTATATACTTAGTTCTTTTATAAAATTTAGGATTTTCTACTAATTTAATAGCTGCCTAATTATCTATAAGTATAGGAGGTATAGTATTAATTATATTTATATTTAATAGCTAATTTATAGTTAAAAATAACCTTTATATATATAAAGCTTCTTTAGTAACTTTTTTAAGGCTTATAAACTCTACTTTATAAGTAGATAAAGCTATAAATTTTTATTTCTTATAGCCCTAGCTTATTAAATTATTATATATATAAAAATAGTAACCGGATATAAATTTACGGTCTATTAAATTAGAAGTCTAGCTAGTATCTATTAAACCTTTTATAAAATTATTATTAAAAGGGATATTATAATTATAAGTTAGTTTTAAATTAGGATATTTATTTAAATACTTCTAAATTATATTTAAAGTAGATATATATATAATATCTAGCTTAGAGGCAAATCTAGTATAAGAAATTATAGTATATAATATATTAAGTTTTATTTTTATAGCAGGATATAAAAGGGAGCTTATTTCCTTCTAATATTATAAAATTATATCTTTTCTAAGTTCTATAATAGCCTTTTTAAGCTTAATACTAAGTTTAGAAGGTATTTTAGACGTCCCTAAAAACTCTTTATTATACTCTTTTATTTTATTCCTTATATATTTTTCCTAAGAGATATATAGTATTTTATTTACTCTATTTATATTTATATTTATACTTAGAAAGTCTTTTAAATTTCCTAAGTCTTATAAGGCTAGGTTTTTTCCTATTTAGCTAAATAGATTATTTATTATTTTTTCTATAGCCCTTATAACTAGGAAGTTATCTATATAGATAAGCTATAGCTATAGCTATATTTTTATTAATATATATAAAAACCCCTTTATTTATAGATAAGGCTTTAAAGCTTACTTTTTCGAGAGTATTAAATAGGTAATTATACTAAAGCTTAGGACTTTATTTTAAGCCGTATAATACTTTCTTTAATTTTATTATAAGGTCTTTATTATCTTTATATAAAGGATATTATTTTTTATAAAATTATTTTAATATATAACTTTTAAAGCCTTTTAGGAATTTTTTATAGATATCTATATTTATATCTGCGTAAATAAAGGCATTTTTTATATTATATTATTTAATAAGCTAGTTATTTTTAACTATTATATTTAAAAGAATTCTTATAAATTTAGGCCTTATAGTTATAGAAAAAGTATTTATATAATCTAATCCTTATATTTAGTTAAAACCTTAAATAATAAATTTAGATTTATATTTTAATATATTATTATTATTATCCTTTTTTATTTTATAAACCTAGCGGCTTCCTAAAGCCTCCCTGTCTTTCGGAAGGTTTATTATTTCTTAGGTTTTTTATCTTATTAATTCTTCTAATTCTAGAAGCATTAATTTATTCTATTCTTTAGCTTCTAAGCTTTTTATAGCCTGTTTATAATTTTTAGGCTTTAAAGGATCTATATTTTCTAGAATATATAATATTAATTCTAGGTTTATATCTATTATAGTATTTATTTCGGGGTATTCTTTATATTTATTATAAAACTCTGCTAGCTTTCTAGGTAGCTATATTTCGACTCGAGTCTTAAGATCCTTATTATTATTATTATTATTATTATTATTTAAAGAGTCTTATTCTTTATCTTCTTTATTATTTATTTCTTCCCTTTATTTAAGTATTTTATTAAAGGAAGGTATAGTATTAAAATCAAGGTCTTTATAGTTATTATTATTTATAAAGTTATTTTCTAAAATAGTTATATCTTATAAAATAATAACCTTTCTTCTTAAAAAGTCTTAGATTTTATAAGCGTTTTTAAAATAACCTATTATAATACTTTTAAATACTCTTATTTCTAGCTTATCTATAAGTATTTTATTTTTATAATATATTATACTGCTAAAAACCTTTATATTATCTAAGTTTTTAAATAGGAAAGGCTTATTATATTTCTTTTCTAAAAGGTTATAGTAGGGGCAGATTTACGTTTAGACTATAAGTCTAGGACTAGAAAATCAGTTTTTATAATATAATATATAAATTATCTTATCGACTAAGTATATTTTATTACCTCTTCTTATCTCCTATATTATATATAATAACTTACGTAACTGCCCTCCTTATCCCCTTAGGGATAAACCCGTTAACTGCTCTTCTTATCCCCTAAGAGATAAACCCGTTAACTGCTTTTCTTATCCCTTAGGGGATAAACCTATTAACTGCTCTTCTTATCCCTTAAGAGATAAACTTATTAACTACTTTTCTTATCCCTTAAGGGATAAACCTGTTAACTGCTTTTCTTATCCCTTAGGGGATAAACCCGTTAACTGCTCTTCTTATCCCTTAAGGGATAAACCCGTTAACTGCTTTTCTTATCCCTTAAGGGATAAACCCGTTAACTGCTTTTTTTATCCCTTAAGGGATAAACTTGTTAACTGCTCTTCTTATTCCCTTAGGCTCTTCTTATCCCCTAGAAGATAAACCTGTTAACTACTCTTCTTATTCCCTAAGGGATAAACTTATTAACTGCTCTTCTTATCCCTTAAGGGATAAACCCGTTAACTGCTCTTCTTATCCCCTAGGGGATAAACCCGTTAACTGCTTTTCTTATCCCCTAAGGGATAAACTTATTAACTGCTCTTTTTATTCCTTTAGGCTCTTCTTATCCCCTAGGGGATAAACCCGTTAACTGCTCTTCTTGTCCCCTAAGGGATAAACTTGTTAACTGCTCTTCTTATTCCCTTAAGCTTTTCTTATCTCTTAGGGGATAAACCTGTTAACTGCTCTTCTTATCCCTTAAAGGATAAACTTATTAACTACTCTTCTTATCCCTTAGGGGATAAACCCGTTAACTGCTCTTCTTATCCCCTAAGGGATAAACTTATTAACTACTCTTTTTATCCTCTAGGGGATAAACCTATTAACTGCTCTTTTTATCCCCTAAGGGATAAACCCGTTAACTACTCTTCTTATCCCCTAAAGGATAAACTTATTAACTGCTCTTCTTATCCCCTAAGGGATAAACCTGTTAACTGCTCTTCTTATCCCTTAGGGGATAAACCTATTAACTACTCTTCTTATCCCCTAAAAGATAAACTTATTAACTACTCTTCTTATTCCCTTAGGCTTTTTTTATCCCTTAGGGGATAAACTTATTAACTGCTTTTTTTATCCCCTAGGGGATAAACCCGTTAATTACTTTTCTTATCCCCTAAAAGATAAACTTATTAACTGCTCTTCTTATCCCCTAAAAGATAAACCTATTAACTACTCTTCTTATCCCTTAAGGGATAAACCCGTTAACTGCTCTTCTTATCCCTTAAGGGATAAACTTATTAATTACTCTCCTTATCCCTTAGAGGATAAATACTTATCGTTTTAGGTATATCGTTATTATCTTATATAGTATAGTTAATCTCCTTATCTTTTCGTACCTACGTTAACGAAATATAAAACTTAACTCCCGCTTCTTAAACTAAAATATAGATAAAACGCGTTTCTTTAGTTTACCCGAAGCGCTATACGCGATAGTTAGCTTACTTCTCTCTAGTTATCTTTTATAAAACTAACTTATTAATTACCTTTTTTATCCCCTAGGCCCTAAGGGATAAACTTATTAGCTACTCTTCTTATCTTTTAAAGGATAAACTTATTAACTATTCTTCTTATTCCTTAAGGGATAAACTTATTAACTGCTCTTCTTATCCCTTAAGGGATAAACTTATTAACTACTCTTCTTATCCCTTAGGGGATAAACCTATTAATTACTTTTCTTATCCCTTAAGGGATAAACCCGTTAACTACTCTTTTTATCCCTTAAGGGATAAACTTATTAACTACTCTCCTTATCCCTTAGGGGATAAATACTTATTATCTTAGGTATATTATTATCGTTTTATATAATATAGTTAATCTCCTTATCTTTTCGTACTTATATCGATAAAATATAAAACTTAACTCCCGCTCCTCGGACTAAGATACGGATAAGACGCGTCTTTTTAGTTTACCTAAAGCGCTATACGTAATAGTTAGCTTATCTCTCTTTAGTTATCTTTTATAGGACTAACCTATTAACTACTCTTCTTATCTTTTAGGGGATAAACTTATTAATTACTCTTCTTATCCCTTAAGGGATAAACCTATTAACTACTCTTTTTATCCCCTAAAAGATAAACTTATTAACTACTTTTCTTATCCCTTAAAAAATAAACTTATTAATTACTTTTTTTATCTTTTAAGGGATAAACTTATTAATTACTCTTCTTATCCCTTAAGGGATAAACTTATTAATTACTTTTCTTATCCTCTAAAAAATAAATTTATTAACTACTCTTCTTATCCCCTAAGGGCAGGGTTAGAAAAAAATCACTCATGAGTGATTATGTGAGTGATTTTTCGTGATTTTTTTTTTCCGTGATTTAAATCACTCATGAGTGATTTTTTTTATCCGTGATTTAAATCACGTAAAAAAAATCACATCATGAGTGATTTTTTTAAAAAAATCATTTATAATTTTTTATAATTTTTTCTAAAAATAGATTTATATAATTTTTCTAATTAAGAATAATAAATAACGCTTATAAAAGCTAAGAAAATAAGAAACTATGAATTTTAAAGAAGAAATTAATATTATAAAGT
>PDHQ01000219.1:0-59065 GCA_003339415.1 Ophiocordyceps camponoti-saundersi (nom. inval.) | reverse complement strand
ATTATTATTATTATTATTATTATTATTATTATTATTATTATTATTATTATTATTATTATTATTATTATTATTATTATTATTATTATTATTATTATTATTATTATTATTATTATTATTATTATTATTAGTAAAGAAATCCGCTACCTATTTTACGGGAATAAAGGTTTTAATATTTTTCTCGCTTATAAAGATACCCTCGCCTCCGCGCGTTACCCTTAAGGCCGCTTCGTAACTAGCTTATTACTTTTATAAAGCTTAGGAATAGCGTAACTAAGAGCTTTAAACCCTTACCGCTACCGCCGCTACTATTATTACCGTTACTAAAAATATTACCGCTATTATTATTATTAATAATATTATTAAAGTTAAAGATAATAATAATAATAATAAAAATAATAATAAAAGTAATAATAATAAAGGTAATAAAAATAGCGATAAAGATATTAGCGAAGATAATATCGCTAGCGATAATAGAGGCCTTAAGTATAAGGAAAATTTTCTAATTTTCGTAAATTAGTTTACTTAAGAGTATAAGCGCTAGCCTCCTCTAGCTATTTCTTTTTCTTCTTCTTCTACTACTCCCCTTTCTCCCCTTAAAATAAGTTTTTCCCTTAATATACTTTATAGCTTATTATATAAGACTTATTAGTTTTATATTTAAGAAGGTAATTTATTTATTATAAAGGATATATTATTTATATAAGGTTTTTCTTAAGCTATTATATAGAGAAGCTTTTAGCTTAAAGCCTTTTATTAGTCTTCTTCTTCTCTTATTAAAGTAAGTTTTTTCCTTAACTTACTTAGTAGCTTATTATATAAGACTTATCGATCTTATATTTAAAAAGGCGACTTATTTTTTATAAAGGGAAGCTACTAATATTTATTTTTATAAGCTATTTCGCGGGAGAAATCTCGGGCTAAGGCCCCCGCTCCCGCTCCCGCTCTTACTCTTTCTCCTTCTCCTCCTCCCGCCCCCGCCGCTAACCCCGTTAATAATAATAATAAAGATAAAAATAAAGATAAAAGCGAAAATAATAATAATAATAATAATAATAATAACGATAATAATAATTATAAATAAGTTATCGAAGCTTTATATAAATATTTATATTTTTACTATATATAATAAGTAAAGCGGTATTATAATTAAGCTATTATACTAAAGCGTGCGGGGAAATTAAAACTTTATATATCTTATATAAAATATATACTTTTATATTATACTTATACGCTAGCCCCCTAGCTCTTAGTTTTAGCTTATATAGCGTAATACGCTATAGCTAATTTTAAAGTTTTAGCTAAGTTATTAAAAGCTAATAAAATTTTTTATATAGCGATTATAATAGCTTATATTTTAATAACGCTAGTTAGCTTTAAGCTAATATATAATAATACTCCCCTTATTAAATTATTAATATTCTTTATCTTATAAAATAAATAGCGGAAAACTATTTTATTATCTAAGGAGTATATAAACGCTATCCTTAATATTACTTCTCCCTAGGGACTTTTAAGCCTTAAGAGGGTAGCTAATATTTTAACGTTAAAGGAAAGGGTTATTACTCTTAAGCGTAACGCCGCCGCCGCCGCTACCGCCGTACTCGTCGCCGCCGCTACTAAGCTAATAACCCCGGTATTATTATACCGCCGCTATTACTTAGCTAAGGAGTTATTATTTATAAAGAAATAATATTATTAAATATTATAAAGGGGGTTTTCCGCGCTTAAGAGTGCGCTTTTTAATATAAATTTATTATTAGCTACTTTACTATACGTTTCTTAATATTTTACTTATTATTATATATAGCTAAGCTATATAAAGTTTTAAAGTAATTAAAAGCGGCGGTATTTTTAAGTTCCGCTAAAGGTTCCTATATTAAGTTTTAATAACTTTTCTATTTAATAAAAACCTCTTATTTTCTACCTTTACTTACTTTCTTCTATCTAGCCGAAATAATCTCCTTAACTTTTTACTTATCTTCTCTATTAACTAAGATTACTAAGGGTTATAAATTAGTAACTTCTTATTTAAGTAATAAGTCTAAAGCTACCTTTTTAAGTAAATTAATATTAAAGTAGTTATAAGCTCTTATTAGTAATTTTATAAGTTTAATAAAGGTTAAGTTAATAACCCGCGCTATTATAAACTTAGTATTTTTCTAGTTTAGTTTCTTTTTAAGTTAAGTATTAGGGAAATTATATAAGTTAAGCTAAACCTTATCGCTAATTTTAAAACGTTCCGCCGCTTATCGGTTCTTATTTACTTAGAACTTTTAAATTTATAAAGATAAGGTATTAGTAGCTTAGTAGAGGTTTATTACCTATTATAAGCGTTTTATAAATTCCTTAGCTTAGCTTTTAAGATTCCTTATTAGTACTTATAAAGTATTCTAATCTAGCGGTATTATTATTAAAGCTTAAAACTTATAAGTTATAAAAAATAGCGTTATTATTATAGCTAAGTAAACTTTACTATTTAGCGTAAGCTAAGCTATAAGAAGCTATTTATTTTAGTTATTCTAATTATAAGAAACTATTACTTAAAAGTAAGCTTATATATCTTAGTTAACCTTTTTATATCCCTTATTAGTTTATAAGTAATAAGCTATATTAAGTATTTAAGTAATTTTATAAAGTTAGTAAAAATAGCTCTAAAACTCGCTTATTTAATTTATTCCTTTATTACTTATAATAGTGCTTAGCTATTAGTAAAACTATATAAAATACTAGAGAAACCGCTTTATATAAAGTAAAGCGTTTATTAAAAGTATTAGCTTAAGTAGAATCTTTTTATATAATTAGTCTTTAATTACTTATAAGTGCTTATTTCCGCGTTTTATAAGTAAGAAGTCTATTATAAAGTCTATTTATATATATTAGTAAAATTAATCTAAAGTAAGTAACAACTTAAAAAGAGTAGCTTAATATTATTTTTAAGTTTTAGTTTTACTATAAGTATTATAGTTTTTAAAAAATTAACGAATATATTACTATTAAAGTAGCTAGAAAAAGTTTTAAGTTATAAAAGCTATTATACTTTCCCTTTTAAAGTAACTAACTATATAAAAAAAAACAACTTTTTTACGACTTTAGACGATCGGGGTCCCCGTTCGTTCTTAACGCCGTAATATTATAAGAATTTAGTGCTTTCTGCCTTTTAAAGTCCGACTCCGCTAAGGGAATAGCCCTAAACGTAGGGTTACGGGGCGGCCCGCCTCTAAGTCCGCCGTCGGTGCCGATAGTGCTCGATAGCGGAACCTAGGGGCTTAACTAATCCCGATAATATCCGCGTGCGGGTAAAGGTTAATATAATATAGCTATTAACTCCGATAACCTATTTATCGATACTCTTCGGACCCTAATAGATCCTATCCTAAAGTTTATATACGAAAAACTTACCGGGGTAATCTCCGCGTAAGATTTTCGCCCTATATAGGGTATTTTTAATATAGCGTTTACTAAGCTTTAGTAGCGCTAATAAGCCTCCAAGAACCTATTTAGCTTACCTATTACTATCTCCCGCGCTATCTAAAAGTTAGTTAAAGCTACCTTTTATAAGGTAATAGGTAAAGGGTTAGACTCCGCCCCCGGAGTTCTAACCTAAGCTAGCGTAGTCGCGAGCTCCGCCCCGAACTCCGCCCCCCCCGCGGCGCCCCTTATATACCCGGTTCCGGCGAGAACGGAGAGGGAGGTATTTATATCGGTAAAGGACGTCCCGGTAGTTAAGGGAGTTTTAGCGCCTATTTCCTAAGAGGTTATTTAGAAAGTTAATAAGGCTATAAGCTACTTTATAATAGTTACTATACGCTAACTTCCTAGCGGAGACCTTATAATTATATTTAACCTAGAGTATAAGGACCTTACTTTAAGGGATAAGTAAGTAGCTTAGGCCTTCGGAGCGGAGGCTAAGCGTATACGCTAAACTTATACTATTATCGCTAAGAGTATCCGGACCTCGGTAGCTAACCGCGACCGCAACGCGCTACTTAATAATATTAGGGAGGTAAATAAGGTTAATATAGTCTAAGCGAAGGCACTCTAACCCCGACGCACTTTTAGTAGAGATACCTTATAAACTTATCTTATTATAAGCTTAAATAGTATAGAAAATATAAATAAGCTTTACTTAAATAAAATAGTTATAAATACGGAGATTATTTACTATAAACTTTATAAGGACTCCGCACGCCTTAAGTAATATTATAGATATTTCTAATTTAGATATATTACTAAATATTACTAAGAGCCCCCTTAATATAGATACTACGTAGCTACCTTATATAATAGCGGAGAAAAGAACTGCCCTATATAAAAGGGAGAGAGACCCTACTACTATATTTTATATAAGGGTATATACTCTATATAGTTAAAGGATTACCCGGAGTCCCGGAAATAGTAAAGCCGCGCTAAGTTTAGCTTCCCTAATAAACCTCGCCTTTTCTAATTATCGTAATTTACTTAACCTCCGGCCCTTACTTAGCGGTAACCTTATAAGGATAGCGAAAGCTTCGTTACTATCTCCTTAAGGAAGCGAGCATATTACGGATTCCCTAGAGATACGCCTCGGCGCCCTTTTCGTAGCACGCTATTTACCTAAGTCTCCCTAAAAAGCTCCTAACTTAGTAATACCCGCGGTAGCCGCAGGCCGCGTAATAAACTTCGTAACTTATAACCGGCCTTATAATAGTTCTAAGCGGAGTCTATATTTATAAACTTTACGCTATTAGAGTAATTATAAATAACTATTTCTAGCACCTAATTTTTATAAAGATTATAACCTTATTATAAAATATATAAAAGATTAACTACTTTATTTAGCTCGCCTTATTTAGTAAGGAAAGTTACGATATTATCGCTATATAAGAATTCTAGCTTAATATATATAATTACCCTCTACTTTTAAAATACGCTCCTTACCGCTTTATTTAGGGCAAAGGTAAAGCTTTCCTTTATATATATAAATAATACGAAGTTTATAACTAAGACCTTATAATAGGGCCTAACCTTATTAGAGTATCTTTTTATAACGAACCCTAGGTATTTATAGTTTACTCCCCGCCGCTTGGAATATATATTAGACCTCTCTTATACTTACTACCTCCTCCTCCCTCCCTATACTCCGCCTCCGACTCCGCTCCGCTAATTATCCTCGGTAACTTTAACGCTTATTATCCCTTTTAGGACCTTTACGATTATACCTCCCCTTACTCCGCGGAGCTTCTCTCCGCCTTCTATTAACTCCGCCTCGAACTCCTTACCCCTCTTTACGAGATTACCTAAGAGGTATATAAGCGGAGGACTAGCACTATTAACCTAATTTAGAGCACGCTTAACTATTTCCTTATATACCTTAGCTTAGACCTTAATCTCCTTAGCTCCGATTATATCCCTTAGTTCGCGTTTTTTATAACCTCTCCCTCCTTAGATTTTATACCGATATTACGCTAGAAACGCTTTAACTCTAATATCTTATAAGTAGAAATAAAAAACCGACTCCTACTTTCCGCTATTTAAGCGGAGTTTATAGCGGATATCGAAAAGTTAGTAATATAGCTATATAAGTAATTAAATATTATAGCTAGCTTAATAGTTCCGAAATTACCCTAGCGATATAGTCCCTACTTATACTTATAGTAAACCTTAAAAGTTACTTTTATAATCTTAAACGTAAAGCGTGCTAAGCGGTATTAGCGGGCGTAGCTAAACTCTAATTATTAGTAAGCGTACTAAAACGCTATAATATAGTAGAAATTATTTATTAGGAAAGCGAAGAAGGATAATTAGAGATAATTTCTCGCCTTTATAAGCGGTAACTTTAATATTATATAGTTTATAGCTTAGTAAGTAAAACTTTATAGCTAGGCTTCTCCGGAGCTTACGTATACTCCTCCTTTTTAATAAGATATAGACTCCGCCCTC
Source organism: Ophiocordyceps camponoti-saundersi (nom. inval.) (assembly GCA_003339415.1). NCBI lineage: Eukaryota > Fungi > Ascomycota > Sordariomycetes > Hypocreales > Ophiocordycipitaceae > Ophiocordyceps > Ophiocordyceps camponoti-saundersi. The sequence continues at coordinate 53,146 of PDHQ01000219.1, read as the reverse complement.
TAATCGTCTTTCTCTAAAAAGTCGGAGCTCCTAGCTTATAAATTCTTTCCCCGTCCCCCGGAAAATACCCCGCACCTCCCTATCTCTAACCCCTTCCCCTTAATAGATATTCCCTCCTAAGTTACCGAAAATAAGGTCCGCTCCGCCCTTTTCGGTATTATATCGTAGAAATCTACTAAGCCTAATAATATCCCTATTAGCTTCCTAAAAAGTTATAGTTAACCCCTTATAATAGTCCTAATAAAGCTCCTCTAAGGATATATTACCTATAAATATTTCCCCTCTTAGTATCGGACCTTTAATATTACGGTTCTTCGGAAAGTAAGTAAGAGCTTAGAGGTTTATTAAACTCTAAGCGGCTACTATCCTATCTCCCTCCTTAATATCGTAAGTAAGATTTTTAAGATTATAATTACGAAAAAGATATCTTATATAGCGGAGTTTACGGAAGTCTTATTATAAGGTTAGATAGGTAACTATCTTAACTAATTTACTAATAGCGCCCTACTCCTCCTAATAAAGTTTATCCGTATTACTTAGAGCCTCTAAAGCTTCGCTTCCCTCCTAATATTAGATATAATAAGCGCTTTTAACTATATCTTATATTTTAAGCTAATAGAAATCCTTAACTCCCTTAGCTTCCTTAGATAGATTATAGCCTTCCTCCGCTTTTACCTCTCTAACTATACCTTTTACCTAAAGGTTAATAGTAAACTATCGGACCTTTTCCCTATTTTTACCGGAGTCCCTTAAGGCTCCCCGCTCTCTCCGGTACTATTTATCTTATATATCTTATCTCTTTATAAATGCTTAGAATAGGCGACCGGCATACTCGCTATAAGATTTATAGATAATATTAATATTTTTAATACCGGGTATACCTCCGCTTAAGTCCGCTATTAGCTCGAATAAGCCTAAAGTATTTACCGAGATTAAGTAGCGGAGTATAAAATAACCTTCTAGCTACTTAAGAGTAAGCTCCTTTACTTTACGAAAGCCCGCTCCGCTAATATAACTCCGCTAATCCTTAATAGGATTACTATTTAACTTATATAAAAAGTATATATACTTAGGGTTTAAATTTATTATAAGCTTTAATAAAAACCTTACCTTTGCTATTTTATAAAAAAGCTTAATTACTAATAGCTAGCCCTAACTAAATTTATATTATTTACTTAAAGCTTCTTACTCCTCCGAGTAAGGGAAATCTATACTAAGGTTATTAAGTCTACTATCGCTTTTAGCGCTATAGTTTACTCCGCTCTAACCCCGCTAAGCGGTAAACCTAAAAGCCCCGTTTTCTAATAGCTAGCTATAACTTAATTTAAATACCTTTATATTATCTCTAGGATATACCGAGCTACCCCTTCTTATTATATTAAGTTTAAGTTCTTCGTCCCCCTTATTAATATCTACCTATCTTATTACGCCGCCCGCGGCTATTAACTCCTCTATACTAAAAGACTTATAGCTTATATTTACTCCGCTTTAGAGAGAATCTTTATATACCTCCGCCGATAATATAAAGGTTAGCCCCGCCCTGCTTACGTCCCCTTTAAATCCCTCTAATCCTCCTCTACTACTTAGGCGCGGACTCCGGATATCTCCTCCTAGTCCCTTAAGACTTTAAAGGCCTGCCTCTATAAAGAGTAGCAGCTCCGCTAGAACTCTAAGAAAGGAAGGCTCCGAAAATATAGCTAGTTTTTTAAATACCCTACTAATAAACCGCCCTAATTAAAACCTAATAATACCTTATAAATTTATTAAGGTTTTCCGAAATTCCTTAATAGCGCCTTAACTTAGCTTTATAATAGTAAAATCGGCCTTAATAAGTTTCTTTATATTTATAATATTCCTATAATCTTAACCCCTTATTACCCTTATAATAGCGGGGAAGATAAGATAGCGGCCTACCTCGCTTTATAATATAAGCTTATTACTTATAAAAAAACGCTTCTGCTTATACTTCCTATAAGTTTAATCTAAGACCGCGGGGACTTTAATAAGGCCCTTAGTTATAAAGCTATTATAGGCCCTCTCGCCTTATAATTTATCCGCTTATAACGCCTCTACTAGTTTAACCTTTCTTTATTACTTTATAATACTTAAGTATATTAAAATACTTAAGCGTAAAGTTTAGGCGCGGAGGATAGTTTTTAGTATTTTTACTATATAACCGCTACTATTTATCTACCCTATACCTTATACCCCGCTCTTACCTCCGCCCCCCGCTCCGCTTAGCCCCGCTTAGCCCGCTTAGCCTTCTTACTCCTTTTCCTACCCTGCCCTCCGCCTTATCCTTTACGCTTAATAATACCTCTAACGCCTATAAGCTTATCCTCTAAGCTATTACTATCGCTCTCCGCTACGCGCTTTAACGCTATTAACGCGGACTTTATAAAAGTAGGCTTTAGTATTCGAATAAGGTCTAGCTTAGGCTCCGGCTCCGTTACTCCCCCGCCCTCCTTCTCCGTATTACCTCCTATTACCTCCGCTCCGCCTACCTCCTCCTCCGCTCCGCCCGCCCCCTTAACTCTATCCGCCCCCTCCTTATTACCTCCGATTATTACCTAATCTAACCCGCTCCTTAATATTAATATAATAATAATTAATATCTAAGCCGCTGCCCTATCCTCCTCCGCCTCCGATTTCTCCTTCGGCTCCGGCTCCTACTTCGCTTTTAAGTAATTTAAGTTAAGAGTATGCTAAAGCTTAAAAATATTCTCCGGAATATATCTAGACCGGTTAACTCTAATATAATCCGCTACCGCCTAATTAAAGTTACTCTAAACTTAGTTAATATTATATATTATATTATATATAGAAAATTAGAGGTCCCGTACCTTTACTTATATTTTTAACCGAAACTTTTATAAGAACCTTATAATATAGTTTTCTTAAGCGGTAATAATAATAGTAATAATAATTATTATTATTATAAGCACCGCCTCCCCTGCCTTTATTACGGACTTTATTATTATTACTATAATTATTATTAACTAAGCTAGCGCTTTTATTACTACGCCCTCCGCTACCGCCTCCGCTTCCTCCTCCGCGTTTACTATTACCGCCTACTCCGCTTATAGTTTAACTACTATATCTATTACCGCCGCCGTTATCGTTATCGCTCCGCCCCCCTCTCCGCCTCCCGCTCCGCCTATACCGATAATTATCTACCTACTTAATATTCCGAGGTAAGCTAGTACTAGTATATAGGACTCCCGAGGAGAAGTATTAGTAATTATCGCAGCGGGAGTAATATTAAGGGCGGCTACTAAAGCGGCTAACCCTGCTAGGGCGCTCGCCTATACCGTTATCGTTATTATATTAAGTTAAAGCTTTAATATTTTATTTTACCTCTACGTATTATATAAGTTAACTTAAATTCTCTCTTATTACTTACTATTAGCTATATCCGAAACTTTACTTTACTCTACCCCGCCCCGCCCCGTATTTACTAGTAAGCTACTTAGCTATCCTTCTCCGCTAATATACCGCGCCGCTTCTATTATAGCGGCACGTAACTCCTCCGAATATATCTATAACTTAGTTAGCACTCTAAGCTCTAACTTTAGCCTAACCTCTAATATTACTTACCTCCTAATACTTATACTAAGCCTTAATATAGTTATAATAACTAGCTAATTACGGGCTTATACGCTTTATTAGCTTTATATATAGCTAGCGCTATATAATATTACTTACCTTATTACTTCTAATATAAGACCTTATAGTCGGCTAATTAAGCTATATACGTAATATAAGGGAGGTTACGGGGCTCGCTACGGATAATCTTAAGCATATTCGTTACTATTACTTTATTAGCACGGCCACGTAACCTCTTTACCTTCCCTTTATTATAAAGGTTAAAAGGAAGGGTTAAGGGAGGGGGTTAGAAATATACCTTCTTCTAAAAATAATAAAAAAAAGAAAAAGAGGAAAGGAAGAGGGAGGCAGAAGAGAAAGAGATATAGCCCCCCCCCCTCTAATTACTAATATATAATAAAGCGGCTACCCCGCCACTCTGCCCTACCCCCCCTCGGACTTTCCTTCCTCCGCCCTACCCTATACCGCCTCGCCTCGCACCGCCCCGTACCGCCCCGCACCGCCCCGCTCCTTCCGCCCCGTGCCTTGCGGACTTTCCTTTCTCCGCCCTCCCCTCCTTACCCTACTTTCTTATATTATCCGAGACTACCCCCGGGCAGTAAGCTTATTATACTATACCGCCGCTAACTACCGCTATGCCTTTATATAAGCGTATAGTAAGCCTTTCCTTTATAGTTAGGGGGTTTTGCCTTACTTTAGGGGATTTTTTTTACTTAATATATTATAGAAGCTTTAGATACTATAAAGGCCCTTAGTATATAAATAATAATAATAAAGTAACTAACTAAGGCTAAGTTATAAAATATTTAAATAAGATAATTCCGTAATATATTAAGTAAGGAGGCTAGCGCTTTCTTAGAGTTCTCTATTATAATAACCGGAGCTCTTAGGACTTAAAGCTTATTATAGAAATATAATTTTCTTTTAATATTAATATAATAATTCGTAATTTAAACTTTAAGCTATAGCTTTAGAGAGAGTAAGTAATCTCCCCTTATTATAGCTTAATATACCTCTTAGAAAACTAAGTCTTATAATACTATCTTATTTTAAAATTCCTAAAGCTTATTATTAGAAAAGACTTAAGTTTCTAATAGGATATTATCTTATAAATTTATAGCGTTTTCCGTAGCTATACTTATATCTTATTATTTATCCTCTCCCTTTTCTTCTTTTAAGATATTAATAAGGTCCCCTAAAGTATTAATTACTATCGCTTATAAGTAGAATTATAAGGCTTTTTTAAGAATTATTTATATAAAGTAAGCGTTTTCCTTTTCCGTAGCTAAGGGTTTATCTTAATCCTTATAAGAAAAGGCGTTTAGAATTATAGCTTACTTACTAGGCTAGTAGCGAATCTTAAAGTTAAATTATAATAAGTACTTAGCTTATCGCGCTTATTATTCTAAGAGGTGCTAGTAAATTATAAAATACTTTAAGTTTTTATAATTAGTAATAATATTAAAGCTATTATAGCTATATAGTTTAATATATTACTATTTTTAATATTTAATAATTATTAATATCTCTTTATTATATATAAGATAGTTACGCTTAGCTACGTTTATTTTTACGGAAAAGAATATTATTAGTTATTTTTACCCGTCTCTTTCTTAGTAAAGATAACCTCCTATAATATAAGTATTAGCGTCCGCTTCTAAAAATATAAAATTCCTAAAGTTCTATTTTATTAGTAAGGGGGCTTTTATAAATAAGTTCTTAACTTTCTTAAAAGCTTACTCTTAATTTAAACCTTATATAAACTTAACTTCTTTCTTTATTAGGTTTATTAATAGCTTTACTACTTTAGTAAAATCTATAATAAAGAGTTAGTAAAAGTTAGTAAAACTTAGAAATCTGCGAAGGCCCTTAAGGGAAGTTAGCGCCGCCTAGTTATTAATAATTTTAATCTTTTCTAAGTTTACTTAAAGCCTAACTCCCGCTAGTATTATAAATCTTAAATATTTTACTTTTTTAATTATAAATTTATACTTATCTAAGTTTAAATAAAGCTTATATTCTTAAAGTTTACGGAGAACTAAGTATATTTTATAGAAATAGTCCTTCTTAATACTATTAAAATAAATAATAATATTATTAATATAACCTAAGTAAAACTTATTAAGATATAGTTAAAGGATATTATTAATATATTTTTAAAAGGTAGTAAGAGCCCTTATAAATCTAAATAAAGTAATTATTTATTTAAAAAAGCTATATTAGGTTCTAAACGCTATTTTTTATTCCTCTTTTTTAGTAATTTATATTTTATAAAAAGCTTATATAATATCTAGCTTTATAAGCTATTAAGACTTAGCTAGTAACCGGAGGGTATTACTAAGTAAAAGGAGCGGATATTTATCTAAAATTATAATTATATTTAATACGCGGAAATTTATATAAAACCGTAACCCTCCCTTAAGTTTCCTTATAAAAAGGATTAAAGTATTTATAAGTAAGCTACTAGGTTAGATAAAGCTTTTCTAAAAAAAGTCTTATAATATTTTCTTAAGGATAAGTAATTTCTCCCTTAATATATTATAAAGAGGGCTAAATAAGATTTAAGGTTTTTTATTATTTATTTCTTTCTTAAGCGGTATATAATAATTAATATCTTTTTTATATAAGTTTAACTTATCCGCTTTTTACTTATAGAAAAAAAAAAGTATATTATAGAATTTTATTAAAATATATTCTTATAATTAGTTATTTATTAGGGGGATCTTATCTTATAACGCTTTTTTTATATTTTTAACTCTTATAGCTTAGATCTTTAAGTATTTTATAAGATCCTTTTTCTAATAGCGTAATTTTTTTTATCTCCTCTTTACTTTTTCGACGAAAGTTAAGCTATAAAAGTATATAGCGTTTAAGATCTTTTTAGTTAGTTATAAGTAAGTATTAATAACTCGTACTTATTATTACGAATTTTTATACTAAACTTAATTTTTATAAAAGACTAAATAAGATTTTATATATTATAGCTAAAGCTTACTAAGAATAATTAGGAAATTAAGATTTAGTATTATATATATTATAATTAATTAATTAAAGCTATTTACTTTAAGCGAGAGCTAGGCGATATTTAATATTTTTAGTTTACTTATTATTACCCCTTTTACTTATTAAGCTAAGATTCTTTCTATTAGTATTTATAAGTTTTATATTAGCTATAGATATATTATAAAATAACTCTTATAGCTTTTATTAACTAATATATTTATAAGTTTTAAATTATTTAAAATTATAGAAATCTTACTAAATAAAGCTTATAATTTAGAATAGAAGATATCTTTTTCTTCCTTTATCTATATTACCTTATCTTTTAAAACGCTATAATATCCTAAAGCTAATTTTTTCCCTAGCTATTATCGGAGTTATATTCCTTAACTTAAGGATAGATTTCTATATAGTTAATATAAATTTCTCCGAAAACTTTTTACCCTAGCTTTTATAAAAGTTAAAAATTATAATTATATATAAGGTATATATTTATACCGTATTTAATATAAAAGCTTAATATTTTATATTATTTTAATATTAAACTTTTTATTTACTTAGCTTAGGGGGTATTCCGTAATATCTAAGTAAAAGTTTTATTATAACCGCTATCTTTCCCTTTTAGCTTCTTCTTCTTCTTATCTCCTATTATATTTATTAAAATATCCCTATTTATATCTTTTCCTATACTTAAGTTTACAGGAACGCTTTTAGCGCTTTTTATATATTTATTAAGGTTAGGTTAGTATTTCTTAGCTACTTTAAAAAAGCGTAAAGTTTATTTAAAAAACTATATAAGGCCTTATAAATAATTAATAAATAGGGAATATTTATAAAGTATATTAACTATAATTAGAAAATTTCGAAATATTAAAAAAAAGGCTTTATCTATATTAATAATATAGTAATCTTTTCTAATATTTTAGAAAATTATATTAAGTATCTAATTATAATATTTAATCTTTTTATTAATATAAGTCTTTCCTTTTTTACTCTTAAATTATTCTTTTATTACCTATTTATAAAAATATTAAAATATTATATTAACGGATTTATATTAATAAATACTTAATCTTAAGTAAAAGCCCTATAAGATATTAATTTCCCTAATATTTTATAATATCTTAAATAATAAATTAAATTAGTTAAATAGATAAAATATCTTATTCCTTATTATTTATAATAAATTAACCTTTATTAGAAATATAAAATAGTAATATTTTAAGAAAGATAAGAAAATAAAGCACTTATTATTAAACTAAAAAGAAATACCTTTACCTTTTAGTTTAAAATTATCCTAATAAAAGAAAAAACTAACTATTTTAATAATATTATTAATACCTTTTATAATAACGCTACTTTTAGTTAGTTTTTTCCTAATTATTAACTTTTTTTATAAATTAATATTTTCTAAGAGAATAGTTTTATAGCTTATTCTTTCTATATCGATAATAAGGAATCTTAGAAACTATCTTTAACTCTGCCTTAGTAATTTATTAAACTTATCTACTATTTTAGTTATATACTTAAATTAGCCGAAACTAAATATTAGCTAACTAAATTTAAGATTTCCTACTTAATTTAAGCTTATTATAAACTCCGGACTTATTTAATTAAAACTCGGAAATTAAAAATTATAATTTTTATAAATTATATTATAATTTTAATAATTATAAAATAAACCTCTCTTTTTACTATTAATATAAAAAGTAATAATTACCTTACTCTTACTTTTTAATTTTTAAGTTAATACTTTTTTAAAGTTTAATATATTTTTAATATTTTTAATATTCTTATAAACTCTTTTTTACGCCTCCTTTTAAAAATAGCCTTAGAAAAAAAATAAGGAGAATTTAAAAATATTTAAAAAGATTATATTAACTATAAATATATATTTATTTCCTTAGAAGCTATTTTTAATAATACCTTTTAATATAAGATTTCCGAAAAATATCTCCTTAATATATAATAATCTAAAATTTTAAAATAACTTAGAGATAAAAACTCTTAGGAAAAACTCGCTTTTATCTAAGTAAATAGCTTATTATATCTTAAAAATATTAATAATTAATAATAACTTTATATTCCTAAAAATTATACTAAAGAAATTATTTTTAAATATTATTTTTATAAATTTTATACTAGCTAAAGATATATATAAGCTAAACTCTTTTTTAATTTTATTATTTCCTAACTAAAAAAAAAATTAATAATTTTATAAATAAATATAATATTTATAAATAAAATTAAACTAATAAATAAGCTTTTTTTAGGGAAATAGTTTTTATTTATTCCTTAGCGATTTCTTTTTATATAATTATAATAGATTTTATTACTAAACTCCTTTTAGTTTTTTCGGAAAATTTACTTTAGTTTAAATTTAAAGGAAAGTTTTATAATACCCTTCTTACTATTACTAATAAGTTTTTAAAAATATATATTTTAACTCTTAAATATAATTATTTTACCGCTAAAGAATAAGCTTAGTAGCTATATAATAAGCTTACTTATTATAATTAGAAACTCCTAAAATAAATTATCTTTAATTAAGATTTAAAGTTTATATTTAAGCTTTAGAAAACCTTATAGTTTACCTTTAGTACTAAACTCCTAATATTAACTATATATTACTTATAAACTAATTATTTATCTAAAAAATAAAATTAAATTATTAAAATTACTTTTAGATTTTTCGTTACTAATTTCTTAATAAAATAATAAATTAACGCCTTATTAGCTTTTTAGTTTTTACTTAATAACTCCTTTTTCTTAGTTATTAAAATTATACTTAGTAAGTTACTTATTAGATTCTAAATAGATAATAATCTTTATTATCTAAGCGATTAAGCTTCCCTTAGATTTAAGAAAATATTAAAAGATAAGGTAATTATCTTAATTACTTATACTTAAGCTAGAATAAAAAAATAATATAATAAGAAATATTAGAAGCTTAAGTTTAAACTTAGTAATTAGGTTTAGCTAAAACTTAGGAAAAGATATTTTATTTCTAATAGATAAGTAGTAAAGCTTTCGGAATAGTAAACTAAGCCTTTCCGCGTAATTAAAAAAATTAGATATCTAGCTTACTAACTAAATCTTAATAACTTTATAAATATCTATTTTATTATATTAATTATATAATTTTAACTAGCTAATATTTTAAAAGAATAACCTAGCCTTAAGCTTAATACTAATAATTATAAGATTAAATAAATCCTTAATAAGAGAAAAGTTAAGAGAGGGTAAGGCGCTACTTAAATAGAGTACCTTATATATTAGAAAAGATACCTAAGTAATAATAACTAATAAGTAGCTAAAAAGGACTTTTAATAAAAGGAGATAATCGAAGAATTTAAAAAAGAAAAAGATAAGTTAGAAGCTAGGCTAGAAATTATTAGGAAAAAATATATAAATATTTTTAAAAAGTATTAACTATTAAAATAAAGTAAATAAATTACTTAGTAATTAACGCGTAATATCTTTAGGAAATAATAAACTTAATATATTACTATTTATATTAGATTTCCCCTTATTTTCCTACTTTTCTTCTCTTATTTCCTCTCTCCTTTATTTATCCTCTCTTATTCCCCTTTATATTACCTATCTTTATTATATCTTCCTATATATTAGTTTCTATACCTCTTATAATTATTTCTTTTTATTTTCTAATTTCTTTTATTATCCTTATATTATTTCCTTTCTTTTATATTTAAAATTAATCCTCTTTATAATAATCTTTATTATTCTCGCGATAAGATATACTATAAGTTATTTTACGAATAACTAACTTATACTCCCTTTATATTTATATTTAAAAGCTTTAAAAAAGCTATTTAGCTATTTAGAAACCTTATAGAATTTTTATATTTTTTAAGTTACTTACTTATAAATTTAATAACTAGAAATCGAATAATTATATAACTTTTATCGCTTAAAAATAAATATTATAAGAAAAGGGATATAATTTATTATTTAGTAAATTAAATAGTTATATTTATTATATTAATAAATAAGTAAAAAAATAAGCTAATAAAGAATAACTCCTTAATAATAAAGATTATAATTTTAAATACTCGCTTTTAGATAACGAATATTTTAGCTTTAATTACTTTTTACTTTAAATTTCTAAAGTTATAGCGCTTAAATATTTTACTTAATAAATTACCGTAATATTTTTTTTACCGCTAGCTTTACTTTTAAAATACTAGCTACCTTAATTAGAAATTATAGCCGCCCTTTACTATTATATTCCCTTACTAATATTAAAAAGAATATCTTTTCGTAATTTAAATAACCTAAAAAGAACTATTATAGCGTATACGCGCTATTAGAAATTATAAAAGATTATATTAAAAGCTTAGTTAGCGGGTAAGTTTATTAGGAGTTAGAAAAGTTAGAGGAGATTAAAAAAATCCTAGCTATTATCTCTAATATTAACTACTTTAGAAAAATAAAAAAAATAATATTAGTAGCTATAAAAAAGGAGATTAAGGTTAAGGGAGTAGCTCCTATTTTTAGTAAATCCCTAGTAAGGTATTTTATTACTCCTTCTACTCTAACTTAATAAAGTATTTTTAAAACCCCTAATAAGTAAACTTACTTTACCTTTTAATAATTTAAAACCCTCGCGATAATTTTTAAAATTATAATTTAATTTTAAAAAGTTCTAGAAGCTAAAAATATTAAAAAAGCTAATAATAACTTTTTAGTAACTTATTATAATAATTTAATCTAAGTTATTAAATACCTTCTTACCTTTTTTATAATATATTATAATAAGTAAGCTTTAATATTTTAAAATATAAATATCGCTTTAATTTAAGTAACTTACTTTAATAAATACCTTATTAAATATAATATTTCCCTTAGCTTAAGTTATATAGCGAAAATATTTAATATTAGTAACGAATAAATTATTAATTTCCCTATTTTAATACCTATCTTACTTAATTACCTCGCTTTTAAGAATATATTACTTAATATTAATAAAATAGCTATATTTATTAATAAGAAATTAGTATTAAATAATTCTAGTAAAATTCTAAAGTTTTACGAAAAGAATTAATAAGATTTATATATTTATATAAGAGAATAGATATATTTACCTAATAAGGGTATCGTTATATTATTTCTAGCTATTACTATTAATTATATACTCTTTTTAGCTTAAAGCGATATTATTAGAAATAAAATAATTTTAAACCTTAATAATATACCCGTTTTTAATATTTTAGATTTAGTAAAGATAGCTTCCGATAATATTATTAAAAAGCTATATAATTAGAAAAATAGCTTAGTTAAACTCGCTAATAATACTAAATATATAATAACTATTAAGCTTATTAACGCTAATTTATTTATTAATATTATAATAGATTAAAACTCTTTATAGCTTTTTATATAGTATTAGTATAAATTATAGTAGAGAAATACGTTAATAACGCGCTTTATATAGAAAGTACGCGTTATACTATTTAACTATTAATAAGTAATAGCTATTATATTTATTTAACTATTACCGCGTAAGAGATTTTTAAATTATTTAACTATTAATATATAACGATACTTATATATACTTAGCTTAGGTAAGGACCCTATAAATTAGTATATTTTTAATATCGTTTTCTAATATTTTTATAATATAATATTAATTATATATTATTTATCCTTATACTCTATATACTATAAATAAAAAAAGAATATCGGCTATAATAAGAAAGCTAAGTAAAGCTTATTTACTATAAACTACTTACGATATACGCGTAAGAATAAGTATAAACTATTTATAATATAGTTAATTTTATTATTATTCCTAATATCTTAGATATTTTTATTTTCGTAAATATATTATACCTAAAGCTATAAACTATATCTTTTACGCTACTTATAATAAGATTATTTATATTCGCTTTTATATTATCGCTATAACTTATATATTTAAATAATAAAAATAATAAAATTTCCTTTATTTTATTTTTTTAGTTTATATATTATATTATATCTTTCTTATTCCTATTTTCTTTTCTTCGTATTATAATATCTTTTACCGTAATATATATTCTTTTATATATATTTAATATATATTATAATTCTCCTTTATTATTCTTATTTTATTCTTTTATTTCTTTCCTACCTTATATAAATTAATTTAGTTCTTTATATATAAATCTCCGATAATATTTCTTAATTTATAATTAAATATAGTTATTAAAGTTAATATAGAAAAGCTTTTAAATATAATAATAGTTTCTAAAATAATATAAAGAGTTAATAAAGCTATTAGAATTCTTTTCTAGCTTAAGGAGTTAATACGGGACTTATAATAATACCTTTATAAATCGCCTAACCTTTTATAATATTTTACTAAGATTTCCCCTTTAAGATTTTACTTAGATTTCCTTTAGAAATTTTATTACCTTTACGCTTAGGAAATTACTAAGATTTCCTCTTAAGATTTCTTTATAATAACTTTTAAGATTTTACTAAGATTTCTTATTAGATTTAGTATTAAAATATACTTTTAGAAATCTCTAGATTTTACTAGGAAATCCCTATATATTAGGAAATCACCGCGTACTAGGAAATCTCCGTTTTACTAATATATACGGAAATTACCGTAAAATCCTCTTAAGTAAATACTTTTAGAATTATACTAAAAAATCTTCCTTAAGCTCCTAGCTATATAAATTAGCTTAGTATTCCTTTAGGTAGTAATTTAAATTCTTTTATAATTATTATTTTAATTCTTAAAAAACTCTTACTTATACTTATACTTTTTATAATAGCTATTTTATAATCTTATAATTAGTAGCTAGCCTATCTCCCTCTTTTATATATTATATTTAGTAGCTAGCTTAGTATATATACTTACTAGAAGATTATACGTATAAGCGTATAATACCTTGCCTTTAACTTCGCTCCTTAATCCGCTTAGCTTTACTTAGCTTACTTACTTTTTTTCCGCCCTTGCCCTTTACCTAATCCTTTACGCTTTATTACGCCCTTAACTCTTATAAATTTATTTTTTAAGCTATTATTATCGCTTTCCGCTACGCGCTTTAACGCTACTAATATAAACTCCGCGGAAAGGGATTTAAATACTTAAATAAGGTCTAGCTTTAGCTTTAGCTTTTTTATAGCTCTTATTACCTCCGCCTTTACTAAATCCTCCTATGCCCCCGCTTTTATTTTCCCTATTATATTTTTCGCTATCTCCGCGCCCTTAGCTTTTTTTACCTTATTAGCTATCTTCGCCTTATTTACTTCCTTTTTTATTTTACTCGCTTTTTTATCCCCCTTAACTATTATTTACTATAACTTACTCCTTAATATTAATATAATAAAAATAGGTAATAAGGCTATTATTTTTTTATTTTCTTTTAGCTTTATTTTTAATAATAGCTTTACTAAGTTTAAGTTAAGCGTATAACTAAGCTTAAATATATTACTTAATATATACTTTAATTAGTTTATTTTAATATTATTTATAATTTACTAATTACTATTATATTTTATTTTATAAATTTTATATAATATTTAAATATAAGTATTATTAATATTATTAAAATAGAAGCGGATTTTTATTATAAATTTTAATAATATAATCTCGCGTAGCTAAGTAATTACTTACTTAGTAATTATTATAGCCCCTGCTATTACCGCTATTATCGCTATTATTATTATAGTTTTAGATTTTATAGTTATTATTATTATTATTATAAGCTCCCTCGCCCCCGCTACTTCTAACTTTACTATTACTTTTATTACCGCTCTTAGCTTTAAGTTTACTATTACTATTACTTTTACCTTTAATTTAGCGGGAGTATTTATCTTTATTATTATTATCGCTATTATTATTACTATTATTATCTTTACCGCTATCTTTTTTACCGCTTTACTTTTTATTTTACTCGCTTTAATAATTATCTTATTATTTATAATAAATATCTTAAAATATAGCGGGATTAATATATATAATTTATAAAAAGGAGGATTAGTAATTATAGCTATAAAAAAGGTAAATAAGGTAGCTGCTAAAATAGCCGCTTTTATTAAGGCGCGAGCTTTAGTTAATATTATTATTATAATAAGTTAAAGCTTTAATATTTTATTTTAGCTTTAAATATAGCGTAAATTAGCTTAAAATTACTTTTATTATTTATTATTAGCTAGCTTTAAACTCCGCTTCGCTTTACTTTATTTTATATTTACTTATAAGCTATTTAATTATTTTTTTTTATTAATATTTCTCGCTATTTTTATAATTATAATATATAATTTATCTAAACGAATTTATAACTTAGTTAGTATTTAAGCTTTAACCCCGCTTTTAACTTTACTTTTAGCTTTACTTATTTTATAATATTTATATTAAGCTTTTATATAATTATAATAATTAGCTAACTAAGGGCTTATACGCTTTATTAGCTTTATATATAGTTATATAATATAATATTACTTATTTTATTATTTTTAATACAAAACCTTATATTTAGCTAATTAAGCTATATATTTAATATAAAAAATATTATAAAGCTTTTTATAAATAATTTTAAATATTATAATATTATTATTTTATTAATATATAGTTATATAACTATTATTATTATTTTTTTTATTTTTAAAATTAAAAAGAGGGGAAAAGTTAAGAGAGGGGGTTAAAAATATTTTTTTTTTAAAAATAATAAAAAGAAAAAAAAAGAAAAAAAAGGAAAAAAAGTAAAAAAGAAAAAATATACCCCCCCTTTTTTTAATTATTAATAAATAATAAAATAGCTACCTTATTATTTTACTTTACCCTTTTTTAAATTTTCCTTCTTTTACCCCGCGCTATACCGCCTTACCTTATACCGCCTTATACCGCCCCGCACCGCCCCGTACCGCCTTACGCTATATTATACCGCCCCGCTCTTTTTACCTTATACCTTATAAACTTTCCTTTTCTCTATACTCCCCTCTTTACTTTACTTTTCTTATATTATTCGAAATTACCCCTAAGTAATAAGCTTATTATATTATTATTATTTATATATTAGGGGCCTTTATAATATTTAAAGCTTTTATAATATATTAAGTAGGAAAAATCCCCTAAAATAAAGTAAAACCCCCTAACTATAAAGGAAAAGCTTACTATACGCTTATATAAAGGTATAGCGGTAATTAGCGGTAATATAGTATAACGAGCCTACTACCCGGGGGTAATCTCGGATAATATAAGAAAGTAAGGTAAGGAGGGGAGGGCGGAGAAAGGAAAGTCTATAAGGTACGGGGCAGAAAGAGCGGGGCGGTATAGCGTAGTAGCGTAGCGCGGGGCGGTGCGGGGCGGTACGGGGTAATATAAAGCGAGGTAATACGGGGCGGGGCGGAGGAAAGAAAGTCTAAGGGGGGGTAAGGTAAAATAGCGGGGTAGCTACTTTATTATATATTAGTAATTAAAAAAAAGGGGGGCTATATCTTTTTCTCTTTTACCTTTTTTTTCCTTTCCTTTTTTTCTTTTTTTTATTATTTTTAGAAAAAAGTATATTTTTAACCCCCTCTTTTAACTTTTCCTTTTAATTTTTATAATAAAGGGAAAATAAAAAGGTTATATAGCTATACTAATAAAATAATAGCGATAAATATACTTAAAATTATCTATAATAAGCTTTATAACCTCCCTTATATTATATATATAGCTTAATTAGCTAACTATAAAATTTTATATTAAAAATAATAAGGTAAGTAATATTATATAGCGCTAGCTATATATAAAGCTAATAAAATATATAAGCTTATAATTAGCTAGTTATTATAATTATACTAAGGCTTAGTATAAATATTAGAAAGTAAGTAATATTAAAAGTTAAGCTAAAATCGGAGCTTAAAATATTAACTAAATTATAAATATATTCGGAAAAGTTATATACCGCTATAACGGAAATAGCGTAGTATATTAATAAAGGAGGATAGCTAAGTAGCTTATTAGTAAGTACGAAGCGGGGCGGAGTAAAGCGGAGCGGAGTTTTAAATATAGCTAATAGTAAATAATAGAAGAGAATTTAAGTTAACTTATATAATATATAAAGGCGGAATAAAGCGTCGGAGCTCTAACTTAATATAATAATAATAATAATATAAGCGAGCGCTTTAGCGAGGTTAGCCGCTTTAGTAGCTACCTCTAATATTACTCCTATTATAATAACTATTAATACTCTTCCCTAAGAGTCCTATATATTAATACTAGCTTACTTTAAAATACTAAGCGGATAAATAATTATTAGTATAGGTAAAATAGGAGGTAAAAAAGGGGGCGGAGCGATAATAATAATAGCGGTAATAATAAATATAATAATTAGACTATAAATAAAGTAAGCGGTAATAGCGAACGCGGAGGAGAAAGTAGAGGCGGTAATAAAAAGCGCGGTAATAAAAACGCTAGCTTAGTTAATAATAATTATAGCGATAATAATAAAGTTTATAGTAAAGGTAAGGGAGGCGGTACTTATAATAATAATAATAATTATTATTATTATTATTACCGCTTAAAAAGACCGCGTTATAAAATTCTTATAAGAGTTTTAGTTAAAGATATAAGTAAAAATATAAAACTTTTAATTTTTTATATATAATATAATATATAATATTAATTAAGTTTAAAATAACCTTAATTAAATAATAGTAAATTATATTAAAGTTAACTAATTTAAATATATTTTAGAGAATATTTTCGAGCTTTAGCGTACTTTTAACTTAAATTACCTAAAAGTAAAGCGGGAGCTAAAGCTAAAGGAGAAATCGGAGGCGGAGGAGAACGAGGCGGCGGCCTAAATATTAATTATTATTATATTAATATTAGGAAGCGGGTTAGATTAAGTAATAATTAGAGGTAATAAAAAGGGGGCGGATAGAGTTAAGGGGGCGGGCGGAGCGGAGAAGAAGGTAAGCGGAGTAAAGGTAATAGGAGGTACGGAGAAAAAAGGCGAGGGAGTAATAAAGCTAAAGCCTAAGCTAGACTTTATTTAAATACTAAAGCTTTCTCTTATAAAATCTATATTAGCGGCGTTAAAATATATAATAAAGAGCGATAATAATAGCTTAAAAAATAAGCTTATAAGCGTTAAAAATATTATTAAGCGTAGAAGATAAGGCGGAGGGTAAGGTAAGAAAAAGAGTAAAAAAGCTAAGTAAGCTAAGCGGGGCTAAGCGGAGTAGGGGGCGGAGGTAAAAGCGGGGTATAAAGTAAATAGATAATAATAATTATATAGTAAAAATACTAAAAATTATTCTCCGCGCTTAAACTTTACGCTTAAATATTTTAATATATTTAAATATTATAAAATAATAAAAAAAGGTTAAATTAGCAGAGGCGTTATAAGCGGATAAATTATAAAGTAAAAAGGCTTATAATAGCTTTATAATTAAGGGCCTTATTAAAATCCTTATAATCTTAAATTAAACTTATAAGAAATATAAGTAAAAGCGTTTTTTTATAAGCGGTAAGCTTATATTATAAAATAAGGTAAGCTACTATCTTATCTTCTTTACTATTATAAAGGTAATAAGAGGTTAAGATTATAAGAATATTATAAGTATAGAGAAACTTATTAAGGCTAATTTTATTATTATAAAGCTAAGTTAAGGCGCTATTAAGGAATTTCGGAAAACCTTAATAGATTTATAAAGCGTTATTAAGTTTTAATTAAGGTAATTTATTAGTAAGATATCTAAAAAACTAGCTATACTTTTAGAGCCTTCCTTTCTTAAAATTTTAACAGAGCTATTACTTTTTATAAAAGCGGGCTTTTAAAATTTTAGGGGACTAAGAGGAGATATTTAAAGTTTATACTTAAATAATAAAGGAGGATTAAAAAGATTTAAGGGGGATATAAGTAAGGCAGGGCTAACTTTTACGTTATTAGCGAAGGTATACGGAGATTCTTTTTAAAGCGGAGCGGATATAAGCTATAAGTTTTTTAATATAAAGGAGTTAATAGCTATAAGCGGCGCGGTAAAATAAGTAAATATTAATAAAGGGGATAAAAAACTTAAACTTAATATAATAGGAAGGGGTAGCTTAGTACGCCCCGAAGATAATATAAAGGTATTTAAACTAAGTTATAGCTAGCTATTAGAGGATAAGGCCTTTAAGTTTACCGCTTAGCGGGGTTAGAGCGAAGTAAATTATAACGCTAAAAGCGATAGTAGACTTAATAATTTTAATATAAACTTCCCTTACTTAGAGGAGTAAAAAGCTTTAAGTAAATAATATAAGTTTAGTTAAAGCTAATTATTAATAATTAAGCTTTTTTATAAAATAGCGAAGGTAAGGTTTTTACTAAAGCTTATAATAAATTTAAACCTTAAGTATATATATTTTTTATATAAGTTAAATAATAATTTCGTTAAAGATTAGTAAAGTTATATTAGCGAAGCGAGCTTTTATAAAATAAAGGAGCTTACTCTTAAGTAGCTAGAAAGTTATTTTATACTCCGCTACTTAATCTTAGTAAATACCTTAAGCCCGTTTAAGCTAATAGTAGACTTAAGTAAAAGTATACCTAATACTAAAAATATTAATATTATCTATAAATCTAATAGTAAATATACCGGTCGCTTATTCTAAGCGTTTATAAAAAGATAAGATATATAGAATAAATAGTACTAAAAAGAGCGAAGAGCTTTAAAGGACTTCGGTAAAAATAGGGAAAAGGTCCGATAATCTACTATTAACTTTTAGGCGGGAAATATAGTTAGAAAGGTAAGAGCGGAGGAAAGCTATAATTTATTTAGGGAAGCTAAAAAAGTTAAGGATTTCTATTAGCTTAGAGTATAAAATATAATTAAAAGCGTTTATTATATTTAATATTAAGAGGGAAGCGGAGCTTTAAAAGCTTTAAGCGGTATAGACGGACTTTATTAGGAGGAGTAAGGCGCTATCGGTAAACTAGTTAAGATAATTACTTATCTAACCTTATAGTAAGACTTCCGCGGACTTTACTATATAAGATATTTTCTTTATAATTATAGTTTTAAAAATCTTACTTATAATATTAAGGAGGGAGATAAGATAGTAGCTACTTAGAATTTAATAAACTTTTAAGCTTTTACTTATTTTCTAAAAAATTATAATATTAAAAGTCCGATATTAAGTAAGGAAATATTTATAAGTAATATATCCCTAAAAAAGCTTTATTAAGATTACTATAAGAGGTTAACTATAACTTTTTAGGAAGCTAATAAGGATATTATTAAGCTTAGCGAATTTTTATAATATAATACCGGAGAGGGCGGAGCGGACCTTATTTTTAGTAACTTAGAAGGGAATATTTATTAGAAGGAAAGGGTTAAGGATAAGGAGGTATAAGGTATTCTCTAAAGAATAGGGAAAGAACTTATAAGCTAGGAGCTTCGACTTTTTAAAAAAAGATAATTAGAGGGCGGAATTTATATCTTATTAAAAAGAAGGAGTATATATAAGCTTCGGAGGAGCCTAGCTACGGAGTCTAACCTATTAAGTTATAAACTATATAATACTAAAGTTACCGCTTATAAAAGCGAGAAATTATCTCTAATTATCCCTTTTCGCTTTCTTAATAAATAATTTTTATTATATTATAATATCTTAATACGCTTATTAGTAATTAAAGTCTAGCTACGCCCGCTAATACCGCTTAGTATATTTTATATTTAAAATTATAAAAGTAATTTTTAAAGTTTATTATAAGTATAAGTAAGGATTATATTATTAAGGTAATTTTAAAATTATTAAGCTAGCTATAATATTTAGTTACTTATATAGCTATATTACTAACTTCTCGATATTTACTATAAACTCCGCTTAAATAGCGAAAAATAAGAGTTAGTTTTTTATTTCTATTTATAAGATATTAGAGTTAAAATATTTTTAGCGCGGTATTAGTATAAAATTTAGGGGGGGAGAGGTTATAAAAAATATAAATTAGGGGATATAATTAAAGCTAAGAAGATTAAGGTTTAGGCTAAAATATATAAAGAAATAGTTAAGTATATTTTAAATTAAGTTAATAATATTAATCCTCCGCTTATATACTTTTTAGGTAATCTTATAAGAAAAGGTAAGGAGTTTAAGGTAAAGTTAGTAAAAGGCGGAGAGAAGCTTCGCGGAGTAGGGGGAGGTGCGATTATAAAGGTCCTAAAAGGGATAATAAGCGTTAAAATCGCTAAAGATAACTAGCGGAGCGGAGTTAGAGGCGGAGTATAGAGAGGGAGGGGGGGGTAATAAGCGTAGAAAAGGTCTAATATATATTCTAAATAGTAAGGAGTAAACCGTAAATACTTAAGGTTTATTATAGAAAAATATTTTAATAAGGTTAAGCCTTATTATAAGGTTTTAATTATAGATTTTATATTATTTATATATATAAAAAAGAGCTTTACTTTTACCTTAAATAAAATAGTAAAAAGCGAGTTTTAAAAGTAAAAGGCGATTATATATATTAAGCTAAAATTCTTATATAGTAATAATATCGTAATTTTCCTTACTAAATAAAGTAAGCTAAATAAGGTAGTTAATTTTCTATATATTTTATAATAAAGTTATAATTCTTATAAGAATTAAGTATTAGGAATAGTTATCTATAATTACTTTAATAATATAAGGTTTATAAATATAAACTCTGCTTAGGATTATTATAAAGCTAGTTATAAGTTACGGAGTTTATTATATAGCTTATAGCTATTATAAGTATTACTAAGTTAGGAGCTTTTTAAAGAGATTTAAATAAGTAGCGTATTATAAAAAAGGCGCTAAAGCGTATTTTTAAGAAATTTATAATATACTTACTTTCTTAAAAAGATAATAATAAAGCTTTCGCTATCTTTATAAAGTTATTACTAAGTAAGGGCTAGAAGTTAAGCGGACTATAATAATTAGAAAAGGCGAGGTTTATTAAGGAAACTAAACTTAGCGTAGCTTTACTATTTCTAAGACTTTAGGTAATCTTTTAACTATATAAAGTATATACTATTATATAAAATATAATAGCGAGGTCTCTCTCCCTTTTATATAAGGTAGTTCTTTTCTCCGCTATTATATAAGGTAGCTACGTAATATTTATATTAAGGGGGCTCTTAGTAATACTTAATAATATATTTAAATTAGAAATATTTATAATATTATTTAAAATATATAAAATCCTTATAAAATTTATAGTAAATTATCTCCGCGTTTATAATTATTTTATTTAGGTAAAGCTTATTTACGTTTTCTACGCTACTTAAGCTTATAATAAGATAAGTCCGCGGGGTATTTTCGCTAAAAGTACGTTAAAGTTAAAGTGCCTTTACTTAAACTACGTTAACTTTATTTACCTCCCTAATACTATTAAGTAGTATATTATAGTTATAGTTAGCTACTAAAATCTAAATACCCTTAGCGATAATAATATAAGTTTAGTATATACGCTTAGCCTCCGCTTTAAAAGCTTAAGCTATTTACTTATCTCTTAAAGTAAAATTCTTATATTTTAAGTTAAATATAATTATAAGGTCTCCGCTAAGAAGTTAGTATATAGTAATTATTATAAAGTAGCTTATAGCTTTATTAACTTTCCGGATAATTTCTTAGGGAGTAGGCGCCGGAACTCCCTTAATTATTAGGATATCTTTTACTAATATAAGTACCTCCCTTTTTATTCTCGCTAGAATTAGGCATATAAAGGGCGCTACGGGGGGGGCGGAGTTCGGGGCGGAGCTCGTAACTACGCTAGCTTAAGTTAAAACTCTAGGGGCGGAGTCTAACCCCTTACTTATTACCTTATAGAAAATAGCTTTAACTAACTTTTAAATAGTATAGGAGATAATAATAAGTAAGCTAAATAAATCCTTAAAAGCTTATTAGCGCTACTAAAGCTTAGTAAACGCTATATTAAAGATACTTTATATAAGGCGAAAATTTTATATAAAGATTACCTTAATAAGTTTTTCGTATATAGATTTTAAGATAAGATTTATTAAGGTCCGAAAAATATCGATAAATAAGTTATTAGAGTTAGTAGCTATATTATATTAACTTTTACTTATACGCGGATATTATCGGGATTAGTTAAGCTCCTAAGTTTTACTATTAAGTATTATTAGCACCGATAGTAAACTAGGAGGCGGGCCGCCCCGTAACCCCGCGTTTAGGGCTATTCCCTTAGTAGAGTTAGACTTCGAGAGGCAGAAAGTATTAAATTCTCGTAATATTATAGCGTTAAAAACGAACGGAGACCCTAATTATCTAAAATCGTAAAAAAGTTAAAAGTAAAAGCTTATTATATTATATTACTACTAGCTATTATTATATTTTTATATAAATATATAGTAAGCTTTTTTTTTATAATTAAAAAGTTTTGCTTTATTTTAAGAGATTTTTCTTACTTAATATTTTATAAAAGCTTTAGATATTATAAAAGCCCTTAGTATATAAATAAATAAATAAATATACTTAGCTTATTAGCTATTATAATAATAAATAAAGGGTTTTCTATTAAGGTTTATAGTTTTTCCTCTTTTTAAAATATTATATACTTAGATACTTATTAAGTTATTAGAGTAAATTCTAATAATAATATTTTATAAAGATAAGTTATATAAAGTAAAAGTTTTATTAAAATACTTTATTATAGCTATATTAAAATATATCCTAACTTAGAACTTTATAGTTAGTATAAAGAATTTATTATATAATTTAAAAAAGTTAGTTTTAAAAAAAAAGTTATTTAATTATATTATAAAGCTTTATAATAAGTTAAGGGTTATAATATTATCTAAGCTTAAAACTATAAAAAGCTAAGTAAAGTATTTAATTAATATATTTTTACTAATAAAAAGAATATATTATATAATAATAATTTAAGTTAGTTTTTTTAGAAGTATTTAGTAAATATATTTTAGCTAATAGTAAATCTAACTCTTAAGTTTTAAGTAAATTATATAAAAAAAGTTATTTTTATAAAAGTTAAAATAAATAATATTTTATATTTATTATATAATAAATATTATTAATTTAATTTTATTAGTAGCTTATATAAAGTTAGGTTATATATTATAATAAGCTAAGTTTATATTTTATATTTTAATATAAAAGTTTACTTTATTATTTTTTATTATTTTATTATATAAAGCTAAAAAGTTATATATTAAAGTTAATATATTTACTACTTTTTATTTAACTTTAAAAGTTATAAAAGCTATATTATTAAGGTTTATATTTCTAACACGCTATTAAAAGTAATATTATATAATTTATAAAAAGTATTAAGTTTATATAACTTTTTAATAAGGACTTTATTATTAATAAGTATTATATATTACCTTAATCTTTTAGTTTTTATTATAATATTAAGTAAATATAGCCTTTTAATAAAAAGTATTATTAAAAGTAAAGTAAAAATATAAATATTAATAAATAATAAGTATAAAAGCTTTTTTATATTATATAAAACTTATTTTATTACTTTAGCTAATTTATAATTAATATAACTATTAATTAATATTAAGTAATTTTTATATATATATAAGTAAGAGAAAATAAAAATAACTAAAATTATATATAATTAAAAATAAATACCTTTTTTACTTTATATAAGATAAAGTAACTATATAGCTAGATAATATTTTACCCTTATACCCCCTTTTTTCTTTTTAAAATATCTCCTATCCCTTAAGTTATATAAGGTATAACTTAGGTGCTAATATATATTTTATAAAAGACTTTCTTATATTTAAGTTATCTTTTATATATATATTATATAGTAAATATAAAAAAGTATTTAAAAATAATACTAATAATAAATAAATAAATAATAATAGCTTATTACTTTAATAGCTAAGTAATAATAGCTTATTATATATTAAAGTTATTTATAATTAAAAATATTATATTATAAAAGTTTTATATTTTATTACTTTTATAAAAAGCTAACTTTATTAATATATAATACTTTAAAAAGTTTTAATATATATATAATATATATATTAAAAATTATAATTTATATATAACTTAATAATTAAATTATTAAGGCCGCTTTAATTAATTATAAAGATTTAGTTTATAATAATAATAATAGCTAAAAGGATAAGTAAGCTATATAAACTTTATATTAAACTTAATTTACGCGTACTCTTATTACCGTAAAATCTACTCTAAGGGAAATATTAGCTTCCTAATTACTAGTTATTACCTAACCTATTAAATATATAGAGTGCCGGGTATAGATAGGGTCCGACTTAAAGCTAAAATAACGCTTAAAGGGAGGGTTTTACTCTAAGTTCTCCGGTTTTTCCCCCTCTTAGAATATATATAAAATAGTTCTAAGCTATATAAGGCATACTAGCGTATTAATATTATTATTATATATAGCTTACGCACGCCTCGCGCGCGGCGCTAATTAATTATATATACTTATATATACCTTCCGCCTATTATATACGCGGACTTACCTAAGCACTCCCACGTGATTTAGCTATTCGGGCGTAGCTTGAATCTTTTATATAAATATATTATTTTAAATCTTACTTTAAAATATAATAAAAACTAGTATCTTTTTTATAAATAGTAAATCTAAATAATAACGCTTTAATCTTACTACTTATATATATACTTATAACTACTCTATAATAATTATCTCCTTTTTAGGTTCTCGGCCCTTATTTATAAGACCGTTACCTACCTTTAAGGTATATAGGAGGCACTTTTTAACCCACGTATGCGTGACAAAGCATAGCCCCTACGGGTAAGCAGCTCTGCATTAGCTGTGGTCTTAACAGTTGACACTGATTGTTACCCCCTTTTCCATGAACCTACCGCTATACTATCTATCATGCGACCAAGTGTTCACAGACTGGGGCAACAAACGTGGACGGGCATGCCGACTGGATTGACCGGGCTATGGACCCACGACACTCCGCGTTCTACACTACTGTTCCTCTACAGTAAAACCCTCGAGAGATTGCAGTCAATTCCCAAGACGTCACTGTACCGACAATCTGTTGAGGCCGTCACAAACCATCGCATTAAACTTGTCGAACTGACAAAACCTCCTGGACACCAGGAGTGGGCAGCCAGAGCACGTGAAATAGTGAGACGTCATCCAGACCAGTTTCGCGTTGCCAGTGGTCGCGTCGACAGGAGTGAGGCTCTGTCAATTAGCCTCGGTAGTCGCATGTTTGTTATTGGATCGAAGCATGACGGTGGTGATGTTCGGCTCGAGGAATGGAACGGCGAGGAGGACGAGGGTGGGGAGCTTGAAGGCATACGAACCCCTGAAGAAAGGCGCGATCAAGCCACCTGGGCGGAGAGAACTCCGACAGAGAATCTCGACAAGGTCGAATGGGAGAATGAGCCACAACTAACCCCTGCGCAGTGAGAAGCCACAGTCTATGATGTACTTCATCGTTGGTTAACTGACCTACCACCTAGAATCGGCGACTTGGAGGCAAAAATTGGAGCTGGCCTGATCGAAGAAGTCATTCAGGTCGCCAAGACGGAGCTGCGGCTAGTCGCTGCGATGGAAAAGGCAAAGGTGTAAGATTAGCACAGCTGCTGATTATTGAATACAGATATGAAGCTAACATCTCGCTACTACAAAGATGGGAGAAATTGGAAGAGCAGCCCGATGAAAGACAATGGAAATACTTTCCACGTTCTTTAGAGTAATGTCCAGAGACATCTAGACGTATCACAGCATCAGGAATATCACCACCTTGATCAGTGCTGCCTTGGCTGTATAACAATATGTGCCGTGGCAAACATGAATAGTTTCTCTTTTTTGCCCATAGAAGCGGCCTTCATTCAACGCTGCAAGATAAGCGTTGTGTTTGAGCTCCCTACCACCACACACCACTCGCCACTGGGACTCCATGCTGCTTGGCGCCCGACAAAGTTGGTAGACGATGATTCTACCTTGTGCGCTCGCAATGGCTCTTGTGGATCCTCCATGCTATACTTGGACGCCCAAGACGCTAGGCTCTCCGGACTTGCTTCGGTATTTTCAACCTGTCCGGAGGTCGTTGAATCAATGTCACTGCCTGATACACGCCCTCTTCCGCTGAATTCGCCCCTTGGCCGCGGCACCACTGGCTTGAGCCAGCTTGGAAGTTGTACTGGCTTGCGTGGATCCTTGTGAGGGTTGCATGTGGCTTGCATGATGTTTCGGTAGCGCGGTAGTCTGTTCAGGTCCCAGAAGAAGATGTTCCCGGCGGCGTTGCAGAAGGCCAGTACTGGGTTCTGCCCAGGAACATGGTGCAGCTTGAACCGCATGAAGAACTGCGGCCCGCAGTTGGGGGTATGGAACTCGAGAAGGCGGGTATATTGGGCCGGACAAAGAGCGGATTTCGTCGGGGCCCAAGCAGACCGCGTGAGCCGATCTGGATCCTCGTTGGAGGGGACCACGATCTGTGGTGTGGGTGCTGCGCTTTGTGGAAGAACTGGACTGTTGGACGAGAAGCCCTCAATCCGCCATAGGACAATGACGTTGTCATGGCAAGCCCTCGACAAGATCTGGTCTCCATAGAAAGCGACACTACGTATTCAGAGACCTATCAGCAATCGAAAAGTGACTTTTTACGACTTCAGGTACTTGAATCCTACCAATCAACAATACCACTGTGAACGGCCGATGTCGAGAAGTGAGGATAGTGAACTTGCAATGGCGTTGTGACAGGGCTAGTCGGGAGATCTGGAATCGTCCACTTGGCCGGCGAACGTCAGTTATAATTCAGATGAGATAGACAGTAGAACTCACCAGGTTGATGACCTGGTCATGCCCTCCTGACAAAAGATATCTGCCATTGTCATGAAACGCCTGAGAGGTCATTCAGCGCTTATTAGCCGTGGAGGTTCAGTGAACCATACCAAGGTCAGTAGATTCCACGAATGCCCTTCGCCAGCAAGGATGCAGAGACAAGGCTGCTTCTTGTGTATCGGATCGATGCTCCAGATGCGGATGCTGGTGTCGTCTGAAGCAGATGCAATGATAGACGAATCCACAGGGGACGTTGCTAGGTCATTCACATCCTGTTGCACGTCAGCTACGGATCAGATGCCCAAGATAAGCGCAAGAAGCCTTACACCTCCATGACCGACGAGGCACTAAGAGAGACCTGCCTTAGCGGCGAGACTGCGTATACAATTTTCGTGATATAGCCTACCTCGACTAACTTGAGGTTGCAGACGTTATAAATCTTGACCTTTGCATCGACACCGCCGATGCAGATATAGGGATTACCGTTCACAGGATTCCTGGTCCAAGTGCAGCAGCAACTTGAGGCCTCATACTGCGAAATGATTAGTCTCGTGAAGTCGCGTGAGAAATGAAACAACAAGAAGACAGCGAACATCATCGTCCCTGATAACACTCAACACCTCACAGGGATTGGCGTCTTCCGAGCCGTGACGAAGTCGGCACAGGACAACCTGAAGAACGAGTTTCAGCACTAAAAACAGAACTATGTACATTGCCCAAGCCACGAAGCCAAGTACGACTGACATGCTTTTTGCTGACGGCTGCAAATATCGCATCGCAATTGAGTGGCTGGTATGGACAGAATTTGACGTCGAAAAACTCTGGGTTTTGTTACTATTGAACAAGACATCGGAGTGTGATAAGAAGACAGGCTTACCAGCCACGTTATCGTCGATTTTCAAGAACGTGGTATCGTTCTTACCAGGACTTTAGCAACTTAAGACAGATGACCCATACACAAGCTCGGAAATTGTATGAGCTTACCTCGAATGCGAATGAAACCCGAAGCCTTGGGAGATCGGAGGTGCCGCAGGCTGCTACAGCCATTTCAGGTAGTACCTCCTCACCCTGAAACTGCCAGAGACAGGGAAAGAACTAGGTAGACAGTTGTCTGGGTTGGAAAATGGGAGGAAGCGAAAGCGAAAGTTCAGTTCGCAAAGACGTAATCGCGACTTTTTCAAATTCCACTATTCACTAATAAAGAGTCGTCACGTGAAGACGACCAAACAGAAATTACCTACCTATGGTGGTTTCGCCCGTCATATTGTATAGCAGCTGGAGAGGGTTAATTAAAAGGGGTACTAGGGGGGTCTCAAAAGCGACCCCCCTTCTCGACCTTTCTCAAGCTCCAGGGAGAAGGGGGGGTTAATGACTAGGAAAAGGACCTTTAACTCGGAAAAAATAGTATATATAGCAGCCCACCTAATTTACTAGGGGAGAGATATACTCCCTTTTCCCTATATAAGTAGTATATATAAATATATTTCCCGCGATAGTTAAATTTTTTTAGCCCTACTTATATACTTTTACTATAATATATCGTAAGGTTATCTATAGATTTAGAATAGCTATAGATATTATATTATTAATCTAATTAATATAAAATTTTTATTATAGCTTTTTTACCCTTTTAAGTATTTATAGTTAAAAAATAGATTAATTTAGAGACGAATAAACCTTTATTTACGAAGAAAACGCCCGAGAACCTAAAAAGCTATACCGTTACTATAATAAAGTTATATAAAGAAAGATTTTATAAGATAATTAAATTTACCTTAACCGCGCTTTTTATACTATATAAACGCCTTTAGGGATAAATTCGAGGGTATTATACGTATCCTATCTCTTAGAATAATAAGAATAGGTCTTATTTAACCTAAGAAGAAAAGAAAACTATACTTTATTAGGTATATTACTATATTATTTAAAGATACTATATTTAGAGTTAAGCTATTAAGAATTATATAAATACGATCTTTTAAGCTAAAAGGTAGCTAGGAAATATATTTTATAAATAAGCTAAATAATTTATTTAATATTAGAAAAGATATTTCTATCGTTATAGGGCTATAACTTAAGATATAAAGCGGAAAGCTATCCTTAATAGGGTATAGGTTAAAGCTTTTTTCTAAAAGTTCTCGCGATATTTTTAGTATAATAATATTTAATAGGAAAATATATAGAATTTTAACGAGATTAGCTTTATAATAAGATATTTTTAAAAAGGGATATTTATCTAAACTTTTAATAAGATTAAATAGCTTATTCTAAGCGATATTTACGATACTATCTTTATTATAGCTATTAAGGTAATATCGGCTTAAGGGAAAGTTATCCCTTTCTTTATTATCCTCCTTAAGGTCTAAATTCCTATTAAATAAGTTAAAAATAATCTTAATAAAAGAACTATCTTAGTAATAAGCTAAAAAGGCTATATTAACGATATTATCGCGCTTAAATAGCTTTAATATTTTAAGGAATATATAAAACCTTTAAATCCGATAGAAAAACGCGTTCTTTTAATAGATAGCTATAAAAGCTACCTTATAGAAAAATTTATATATTTCTATAATAATTATAATATTATTCTCTTCCTTTTACCGCCTTATTCGATATATTATCTTTAGCCTCTCGATATTAAGGTTTTCTAATCTTATAAGTATTAGTATTAGCAGATTCTTTATCGTAAGATATTAGATAGCGCGGCTAACTTCGATAAAATAGATTTCCTATATTATTTTTAGAAAATAAGGGCTCGAATTTTTAAGAAAGCTACGATCTTATTAGCTTAGGTAAAATATAGCCTCTTTCCTTATAATCTAGCTAAGGTTTTAGAGAAACTTTAAGATACCCTCTTTTCCTTAATAATAGAAATCGACGAATAAGATCTACCCGGTTATATCGAGGGATTCGATAAGGATAATAGCGATAAGGGCGATAGCGGTAAAAATAATAGCGATAATAATAAAATTATCGATAAATAAGATTTTAATTAAAAACTAGTAATACTAAAAACGCCTCCTATAATCCGTCGAATTAACTAAAATAATATTATAATACTAAAGCTTAGCTTATTACTAATCTAGCGATATTATAACTATATTAAGCTTTATATAAATATCTTAATTAAATTAAATATACTAATTATATTATTAGTAATACGAGCTTATAAGAAAGTATATAAAGCTAATATAATTTTAGCTATTAATAATATTATAGCTATAGAAGAAATATATTATATTAAGGAGAAATAAATTAAATATATAGTATTTAATAAAGAGATATAAATTATAAGGAAGTTTAGGCTATTAAGCGTTTATAATATAAGGATTTAGGTAGCTAAAAATAAATTTAATAAGTAGGCGGTATAAGAAGATAAAGATCGCCGAATTTAATATAAAGCTATACGTAATAAAGGCGCCTTTATAAAGCGTTAGCTTCGCGAGGTTCGATTAATCGTAAGAAATAGTATTAATAAAAAGCGCGAGTTACCCTAAAGATTATTAAAAAAGCTAAAAAGAGAGCTATTTAGTAATATAAGCGAGTTATATAGTAAATATAAGGTTTTTCGTAAGATAAGGTATCGTAAGGTATTCGCGGATAGCCCCTTATTTTAGCTAGAGGACTATAATAATAATTTTATATTCGAAGGAGTTAAATATTTTCTATAAGAACTATAAGATTAAGATACTAATCGCCGAGCGCTAGCTCTTAAAGTTAATAGCTTAATTATAAAGGAAGATAACGGTAAGGTTACTTAAGAGAGGTATCGCGAGAGATATTAAGAGAGCGGCGGCGGTAAGTATCGAGAGAGCGGCGGCGGCAGGCATCGAGAGAGGTATTGCGAGAGCGGCGGCAAGCATAGTAAATTAAGCTAAATAAGGTATCTTTAAGCCTCTTTAAGGCATAGCAAAGAGGGCTAAATAAGCCCTCTTTAAGCCTCTTTAAGGTACGGTAAAAAGGGCTAAATAAGCCCTATTTTAAGCTATTCCTATAGCTAGGCTACGGAGGGTATTATAATATAAGGGTTTAGCTAAGGGGGGCCTTAGTAGAGAATTTAATATATCTAAATAGAAAATTAAGTATATCTCTCCCTTTGTAAATTAGGTAGGCTGCTATATATACTATTTTTTCCGAGTTAAAGGTCCTTTTCCTAGTTATTAACCCCCCCTTCTCCCTAGAGCTTAAGAAAGGTCGAGAAGGGGGGTCGCTTTTAAGACCCCCCTAGTATAGATTAATGTTGCGCACCTGCAGGCTGTCTCGGATCTGACTCTACAGCCCACAAGGATAATAGAGGTTAGTTTTTTACAAGCCTTAGTAGCGTATACGCTGCTTATCGGCCGTAGAAAATAAGTACTGTCCTATACTAGCTTATACGCAAGAGTACTTATCCCCTAACAGCCCCTAAAGTGATAGCTACTATAGATACCGCTCTTAAAGGTTTCTGTGCCGCTAAATAAACACCCCTATAGGAAAAAAGGAAAACTATATATAAACTAGTAGGGGGGGTACTTTGTTAATACACCCCTTAAGGATATTAAAGGTTAGTTTTTTACAAGCCCCACTAAAGTAGACACTGCTTATTAGCTATATCGGCTATAGGTAGCTCCTCTCACTAACTCTATAGCTAGATACTTATTCCCTCCCAGACCGTTAAGCGACAGCCACTAAGCCCGGATAGCGAGGTTCGCAAAAGGAAGCAGTAGAAGGGCAGTGACTTCGAAGAGATTACTAAAAAGTCTCTATACTGCTCTACTCACTGCTTTAGAGTGAAGGACTAAGTATCTCGACTCTTTCAACATCCGTGGGGCTTGTAAAAAACTAACCTCTAATATCCTTAAGGGGTGTATGTAGCTAGCCCCTCTCTACCCCTTTCCCCCCTGTTAGATATTGTCTCTCTGTACCCCTTCACATCTGCTGTACGATACACATATAGAGGACAGCACGGACATAGGGAAGCCTCTAACGAAACATATATTAACACCTAAGTCGTGCCTCGTACGACTTAGGAGGTAGGAGGTGGCTTAGATAAGAAGAAGGAGGGTATAAAAGTAGAGTATTATCTAGCTATATAGCCGCTCTTCCTCGTACGATAAAGGAAAGGTATCTATCTCTAATTATACTTAATATAAGTTACCTTTACTTTCTTTTACCTATACGTATATATAAAGATTATTTAATACTAATTAATAGTTATATTAGTTATTATTAGTTAATTATAGATTAGCTAAAATAACGAGATAGGTATCGTACGATACCGAAAAGCTTATATGCCCGCTGCCGACTAATACCTATACTTTTACCTTACTTCTTAATACTAGTTCTTACTAAAAAGCTATTTTGCCCGGTGCTATTATTAAGACTAAAAGATTAAGGTAATATATAATACCTACTAATAATAAAGTCCTTACCGAAAAGCTATACTTAGCCTAGTACTTTTTACTAGTTATACGATATTACCTTTAATAGCGTTCCGGAAATATAATAACGATAATATAGCTTTTATAACCTTAAAAGTTAAATAGGAAATAGTAAATATATTAATTATAATAATAGTAATAAACGAGACTTTAGCTTTATACGACGAAATAATAAAAGAAAGTAAAGTTAACCCTTATATCTAAACTTAAAGTACGAACCCGCTCTATTAGGATATATAACCTAACCTTATATAACCTCCTAATAAGATCGAATTAATAATGTTTATTACTTAGTAGATATACGATATTATATACTTTAACCTTTATAAGGAAAACCTTCTTCGTATAATCTAATTAGAGCTTTAGGGATAAACTTACTATTAGCTAAAATATATTTACCGTATATTCTTAAAAAAACTAACTTAAATTATAATTATATAATATATCCCGCTTATCGGAAATAGTATATTAATTAAACGCTTTATATAATTTCTTAAGACTAAACTAGAAGACGTTTTACGCCCTAACCTATAAGAAGCCCCTTCTATATAGTTAAACTACCCCCCCTTTTCCGAACTAACTTTTCTAAATCGTACGATATAAGCTTTATACTTAGCATAGCCCCTTAAGTTAAAATATATCTTAATATAGCTACTACGAAGTATCTTAGCCGAACCCCTACTTTATATAACCTTTACGTAGAAGTTAATTACTTTATATAACTTAAATATATAGCTACTTTTAGTAACCTTAACTTAAACCCTCCTAGAACCGATAAATTAAGCCTTAATAGGTATCGTATAAGTTTATATACTATTACTAATACGAAAAGTAGTAAATAGACTAATCTCCTTAGATAAGGTTACCGCCTTCTTTAAGGGTTAGCGAAAAAATTAGAACTATATAGGGCGGCTATACGATATACTAATCGATAAGGCTAGGATTTTTATTAGCTATTACTCCTATATTAATATAATAGAAGATTAATTCTACGCTATTTTTCCGGATATCTTTTTAGATAAAGCTTAGGACTATTATTTATACTTTATCGGATTAGATAAAAGATAGGATAAAATTTATACTTTTTTAGATATATATTTTAATACTTATACGAACTATTTATTATACTAAATAGATTAAACTACTTTATCTTTTAATATCGTACGATAAGAAAACCCTAATAAAACTATAATAAATTTACTCGATACCCTCCTTAATAAACTCTAACTTATTTAATAAGCCCTTAAATCTAACTATTAAGGAGAAAAGTAACTTCTTACTATTATCGTATAAGCTTATCGCGGCGTTTTAGAACTTAAATTAGCTATAATATTCTAAGATATATCGTACGAAATATTTATTAATCGCCTTTATTCCTCCCTTATTATTACTATAAATAAAACTATTAACTAATTCTTTATCGAATAACGCTACCTTAATTATAATAAGTATTATACGAACCCCGGATAATCTTCTTTTACTCCCTGCTAATAATAATTACCCTTTATATAACGTTTTTCCTTATAGTAACGCTAGTTTTAACCTTATATAATACGAAGGTACTTTATATATAAAAAGGAAAGATATTAGTTTATAAACTATAAGTTAGATAATATCTAACGCGCACGTAAGTAATACCTTACTAATTATAAAAAAACTAGCTAGGACCCCCTTATAAAGGAAGAATTTAGCGTATTCCTCCTATTATACGAAGGTTTTAATAAATAAGATTCTTAGTTTTTATAATCGTATAATAAAGACTTCGATATTAAAGAAGAAATTATTAAAGGCGAAAACGCGGTTTTATTTTTTATTATAGCGGCCTATATATACCGCCTTATAAGCGATAATATCTACTAACTAAAAGCTCTATTAGTTCCCGCGGAATAATTCCTCCTTTCCGATATATATTATATAATATATTAAAGTAAGCTTTAAGATATAAGAGCTATATAAATCTTAACCGTAAGTAAACTATAAGCAGAAGCTTATATCTAGGAATACCCTTATATAACTATTAACTAAACCCTAACTAAGAATACGATCCGTTTTAGCTCCTTAGAACCTATTTAGCTAATTAGAACTATTATCGTATAAAACTTACTTAGCAAAGTCCTTTACTATATCCTCGATATTTCTACTCCTTTCCTTTTTTACCTTAAAAATACTAACCGCTTTCGCGCTTTCTACGATAATATAAAAAATATTATCGTATAATATAATAATATAACGATCCCTATTATTAGGAAATAAAGATATCTATTTTTTAACGTCTCTAAATAAGAATTTATATTATACTATATAGAATAAGAGTTACGATAGCTTTACTAATATTTTAGCTACCTCTATATATAATAGCTTTATAACTTACTAAAGAAAGCTAGTTTTTCGGATATAACCCTCGTAGCCCTTAAGTCGATCTAATATTTATACTACTAATACTAGTTATATAACTTAAAACCTTAGCGATTTAAATTCTCCTTTAAAAATAACTACGATTTTAATTACTTACTAGTTATCGATATTTTTTACCTTTATAATAAGCCGGTCCTATACGCTATTAATAAAGCTATATCTTTCTAAATAGCCGCCTTTATATAAAATATATTAGCGGTAAACGCTTAGAACGCCTTATATAAATATTAGATTTATATATATTAAGGCCTATTAGATATTATCTCTTATAATACCGGGATTAATTTTTCCTTTTTAAAGTTTTATACGAACGCGAAACTACTCGGCACTATATATAAGGAAGTGCCCGTTAAAGCGTATTAGGCGATTAGTAAAGTTAAACGTATATACGCCCCCTTTAGGCGGGCGTACGATATCTTATAATAGGAAATTAATATTAAGACCGATAATATAATTATTTTTTAGATAGCTATTAAAGCTATTAATAATATAGCTAGATTAAATAGTCTTATCTTAATATTTTTTATTTTTAGCGCTTACCCCCGTATTTCGTATAACTCGCCCTTAGCCCCTAATATTACTATAAGGGCCCGAGCGATTAAGCGTGCTATAATATAGGTATAATAAATTAAAGCTTAAGCGGATATTTTACGCGCTTTTTATACCCGAAATAGACCTAACTTATATAATATCTTATTACTTCTTTTTTAAAGCGAAGTTTTTATTTAGTATAAAAAGGATAAATAGTAAGGTCCTTTCCGTATTTCTAGTTTCGATAGCTAGGATATTATCCTTAAACTCCCTATAAAACTAACTAGATTTCGTATAATATAAGTTAAACCCTATCTCCGCTCCCTCCTTATTATACTTATAGAGAAAAAAGTACGGTTAGAAATCCCGATTATACCCCCGTACGATAAAAACTCGTACGAAGCTTTTCCTTTTATATTCGTTATTATAAAGGAAAAAGATAATTACGTACTTACTATATAATTACGGTAATAGGATATTATTACTACTTTAGGATAACTATTCGAGGCCTCCGACTATAAGGAAATTAATACCCTCTTTATATAAGAAGTTTTTACCTTTGTTCGATATAATTTTTTTTTAAACCTTACTAAATATATTTTTAAGATATATCTCGTATAAGAGGTAAAGAATCTAAACAATAGCCCTTACGAAAAATCCTAGCTAGTTATTTAAAGCTACGGTAATAATAGTAAAGAAGAAATTCTTATATAATTACTTATAATTCTATATATATTATAGCGCCTCCTCCTTACCCTCGGACTTACTTTTATAAAGTTATATAACTACTAAAGTAAACTGCGAGATATTATATAAGCGTATATATAGTTTACTAATCTTTTAAGTTATATAATTTACGTATACTTTCCTAAAGAATTATAGGATTAATATCTACCTTATACTCTTTTATATATTAAAAAGCCGCTATATAAGCTAATAGAATTAGAATTATACTAGTTTAAGATATATTATAATTATTATCGTACGAACCTTTATATAACGCCTTTATCGTATAATCTATATCTTTTATTTATAATAGCTAGCCCTAACTTATTCGGAATAATAAGCTTATAGATAGATAATATATTTTCTTTTACGTCCGATATATTCTCTAAACTTAAGAAAGATAAGTTAAAATAAGTAGAGCTTCGTACGAAGCCTAAAATATTCCTTACTAATAAATTATCTATTAACTTTAACGGTAATTATATTACGCGCAAATTATACGATATCGTTCTTATATAGAAAAAATAAGTAAAAAGCCTTTATATTATTAACCTAATAGCCGATATTACCCCGTAAGACTTTATTAGCTAGTAAGCCCGAGGAGTATATATTACTTCTACTTATTAACCGGAGGCGTTATACGACCTTATAATAGCCGCTTAAGTAACCGATCCTTCTACGTAAGATATTTTAGCTCTTAATAAACATATCTAGTAGCAGATTAATAATATTACCCGCAGTCTATAGTTTATTCTACTTAACTTATCTTATACGAAACTATTTATTTTTATAGATAAGTTATTTGCGAATAATAAGGACCTTACCTTATAGCTTAGCACCTTAATTATCCTTAGTAAAGAAAACCGGTCCTCTAACTTATTCGTTATATAAGGTAATATCTTTTACTAAACCTTTACGAAGTATAAAAGGGTTACTCGAAGTATCCTAATAAGCGAACTTTATAATATAATAAATAGCGTTAATATTAGCTTAGCTTTTTACTTAACTATTTAAGCTATCGTATAATCCCTAAGCACGCTTTTAATCCCTCTTATTCTTTATATAAACTTACGTTTATTATATAACTACCTAATATAGCTCGGCTTAACGATAGAAAAATAATTAATAATCGATATTATAGCTATTTATAAGTTATACGAGCGTAAGGAAATTTTAGAAATATAATAAATTAATAATAAAAATAACCCGGCCGACGCCTATACTAAGGATAGCCTTAACTTAGCCTTATTAACCCTTATTTCTATAAATTCCTATAAGTTATAAATTAAAGCTACTATCTAATAACTTACTTAAGTTATATAAGACTTATACTTTTTTTTCTTATATCTTTACTTTATCTAACTTTTTATCTTTACTTTTTTTTATATTTTTACGCTTTTTCTATTATTTTTATACGAAAATTATTATTAATTTTTTCTAAGTATCGTCTAACCCCTACGCTTAATTTTAAAGTAAAATTATAAATTCTAAATACTTAATTTTTTTTCTTTTTCTTTTTCCTCGTTATTTAACCTTATTACTATTTTTTTTCCACCCCTACCCCTTATTACTCGTTATCCGAGATAGTAATATACTCCTCCGCGTTAGGAGGCGCTCCGCTTAGTATTACTATTACCTATCCCCGCCGCCGGCCGTTAGGCGACTTAATAGGAGTAGTTATTAAGGTATAAGGTACCGGCTTAGGAGTCTATAACGCTTAACCCTATTATACGAAAAAGTATCTTATTATATAAGACCGCTATATATAAGTAATATAAGCCTTATTATTATTCGTCCGATATATATCGAAGGGGTAAGGATTTCTAGCGTAAATATAGTATAGTTCTATTATTACTTTACTATAACTTATAAAAAAGACTATTAGAAAATAACTTAGGTATTAGATAATAATAGCTTCGATATACTTAAAATCTTAAATATTATTAAGGCGGATAAAAATATTAGATAATAATATAGCTACTAGTTAGATCTCCGCTTATTACTTTCCTATTAATATTACTATTATATAATAGCTAAACTTTTTTTTCTTATATTTAAGGATATTTACTATATAAAGCGCCGGTTATCCTCCTTATTATAAGATATATAAACCTAGTAAAACTTAAGTTAATAAGCTATAACGCTATTAAGATAGGGAGGTATATCGTATAACTAATAACTATTAATAAAAATAACTTAAATATATTATATAACTTATTAATCTTTATTAAAAATCTTTCTAATTATTATTATTATTTTTATTAATTAGCTTAAAAAAGAAAGAAGAAAGAGGGAAGAGAAAGAAAGAGGGAGAGAGAGGGAGTAAGGAGGGGTTTTTATACCCCTCTAAAGGCGGTAAGAGGCGGCAGAATCCGATTTTTAATTCCTATTTTTCGTAATATTTTTTAGTATTTTTTAGTATAAGGTTATAGAAACTCGGTTTTCTACTTATTTTTCTTAATATTATAACTATAAGAGATTTTTATAGTAAAACTTTATAAAAATATATTATAGATCGGATTATATAATAACCCGACTTTTATTTTTTAGCTAGTAGCTTATTTTCTTTATCTTTTTTTACTATAATATTACGGGCGTTATTTACCTTTATAAAATTTTTCGATTATATACTTATTTAATATCGTATAACTATTTTTCTTTAAAAACGTCTACCTTTTAGGAAGACGGAGTTTTTTTTTTCGTACGATACCCTTTTATTTAATATATCTTTTTATAAAAAGAAAAAATTAAGTATTAGATATTATCTTTCTATACCCCTTTATATTTACTATACGATATATATATAGAGGATAGTATAGATATAGGGAAGCCTCTAACGAAATATATATTAATACCTAAGTTATGCCTCGTACGACTTAGGAGGTAGGAGGTAGCTTAGATAAGAAAAAGGAGGGTATAGAAGTGGAGTATTATCTAGCTATATAGCCGCTCTTCCTCGTACGATAAAAGAAGGGTATCTATCTCTAATTATACTTAATATAGGTTACCTTTGCTTTCTCTTACCTATATATACGTGTAAAGACTACTTAACACCCCCCCTCTATAAGGGAGGGTATACGTGAGAGTATAAGGTTTTTCCTTCCTACCTGTTAGAGTCTTAGTAAGATTCTGCCGGAATTGAAAAGTTACGTAGAATAAAAAGTAAGCGGAGTAATTAATTTATATATATAAGAGTAAGAAGGTAGGTATATATATATATAAACTAAAAAGCTTAACCTCTAACCCTTAAGCTTAGAGGTCTTCCTTATATATATAAGAATAGCGGATTTTAGAGGAAAAGCTCTTAATAATAAAGAAGCTAATTTCTAAGCTAATAATATACTAAGTAAGATTATTCTATTATTATTAGGGAATTTAAATAATTATATTAAAGTAATAAAATTTTCTTTTTAAAGCTTATAATTATTTAAAGTTATATAAAATAAAGTAAGTTTTTCTTTTTTAATATATTTTTATAAGTTTTCTAGCGCTAATATTAA
The DNA here is from genome assembly GCA_003339415.1 of Ophiocordyceps camponoti-saundersi (nom. inval.). NCBI lineage: Eukaryota > Fungi > Ascomycota > Sordariomycetes > Hypocreales > Ophiocordycipitaceae > Ophiocordyceps > Ophiocordyceps camponoti-saundersi. The sequence goes on along the minus strand of PDHQ01000219.1, from coordinate 13,204 downwards.
GGAACTTATAAGAAAAAAAAAGAAAATTTAAGAAATAAAGCTATTATAAGTTTTTTACTATAAAATTAATTATTATTATTATTATTATTAACCTTATTATTATTCTTAATAGTAGAATTAAATAGAAAAAAAATATTTTTTTTAAAGCTTTTAAGGCTTAGATATTTTAAGTACTTTTTAGATATAAATTTAACTTCCCCCCCCCTCTTAAGGCCTCTTTTTTTCTTTTTCTCTTCCTCTCTTAAGCTTATTAACCTTTTCGCTTATAAATCCTAGCTTTTAAAAAAATATCTTTATCTATTATATTTTTACTAATTTATATTATCTATTTAGTTCTTATAAATATTATTATTTTTAATATTAATATATTTATTAAGTAAATTTTTACTATAATAGAGGAAATAAACGCTATTACTAACGCTAATAACCGCCTTAATCTTATCTTACCGATAAATATGCCCGCTAAGGGCGCTATTAGCTTATACGCCTTAGAGGGAGCTATAGCTAGGTGAAAGGTAAGAGGTAAAAGGGGGCTAGCGGGCGATATTAATATTTCTACGCCCGCGCCGCCTAATCTAACCTTTTCTTCTAAGGTTTTTAACGCTATTTTTACGCTTATATATAATTATAATATTACGCTAATATATTTTATTTTATAGTTTATATTCTTATATTTAATATTAATAATTTTATTATAAAGATCTTAGCGGCTTATTATAGCTTTAAGTATTATATATAACTAGCTATATATTTTATATTTTAAAAAATATATCGCTTATTATTTTTAAGCTAACTTAACGCGCGTAATTTTATATATTATTTATATAAATAAATTACGTAAATATAAACTAGCTTTATTTATTTTAATTAATATTATAATTTAATAAAATAAGGCGTAATATGATAAAAATAAAGAAAATATAAATAAATTTTAAAGCTTTTTTAAGTTTATAATAATTAATATAAAATACTTATATTATTTAGTTAACGCTAAGTTCTTATAAGCGTAAGTTATATACTTTATATATTTTTTATTAGGCTATATTAATCTTTTTATAAGGACGCTATTAATATTATCTTTTCCGGCGATATTTTAAAAAAGAGCCGCGCCTTAGGTAACGAAAATAAAGAGGGCGGTAGTAATAATATAGCGGTAATAGAGGATAAGTCTAATAACGAAATTATAAAGCTTAACGCTAATAATAATAATAGTAACGCCGATTTAAATATAATTCCTAATAAAGGCCTTTAAGCTATAGTTAAATATTTTATATATTTTAAGTTTTATTTATTTAATCTCGAAACTTATATTAAAGCGGAGTTTACTACTATTAAGGCGGAGTTTGCTATAATAGCTATAGCTAAGGCTAAGAAAACGGTAGATAAATTAGTAAAAAAGGTAATAACTACGCTAAAGAAAAATCCTATCTTAGCGGCGTTATAGCTATTAACTTTATCTAAAAATATGCGGAAATATTTTCCTTTTATAAGGGTAAGTTTAACTTTTAAGAAGTTAAAAAAAATTAATATAATACTTATTTTCTTCTTTATATATTTCTTTTATAAATATATTTATAAATTACTTATATATATCTTAATTAGTAATATCTTTAAGTTTTTTTATATTTAGTTTTAAGTATATTACTTAGTTAGTTTTTATCTTTTAAGATTCTATTTATTATTTATATTTAAAAGAATTATTCTAATAAAATAAATAAGTTTTATATTTACTATTATAAATCCTATTTAGTTATTTATAAGAGTTCCTTATTTTATTTATTAAAACGCCCGTATATATTTTTAAAATTAAGCCTCTAAATAAAAAATTTAAATAAGGTATTTTAAAGGGGCTTTATTAACTTATCCGCAATAATCGCGTTTATTAAAATATACTCTACCTTAATTATCCTTACTAAGATTTCTTATTTAAGCTAGTAGTTATATATATTTATATATTTTAATTTAATATAAAGTTTAAATAACTCTTTTATTATAACGCTAACTATTTATATATTATTATATTAGATTATTATAAATAGGTTATTTAACTTAATAGTTAATTCTTTAAGTAACTAACTTATAAAGAGAGATTCCTTCGCTATTTATAAAAAGGCTAGTAATTTAGCCTCTATTATTAAAATTATAATAATCTTCTACTTATTAGTACTCTAAGCGATTATATTATTAAATAGTCTAATTATATATACTTAAGAATTTTTATAGTTTTTATTATCTATAAAAAAAGCGTCGCTAGCTATTTTAAGAGTATTAGCACCCCTAAAAGAAAAGCTTAAATTTTTCGTTACCTTAAAGTAATATAATACCTTATTAATTACTTAATAGCAATCCGCGCTTAGGTTATAGTTATACTTAGTAAAATATATTACTATAAATATAATATCTAGTTTTATTATTATTATAATAAATATAATAAAGCTTACCTTCTTCTAATATCTATTTATCGCTTAGGGCGTTACTTTCTTAAAGTTTAGCTTAAGGAGTATAGAACTTATCGAGGTTTAGTAAGATCTCTTAATATTAGCTAGCTCCGCTATTTTCTTAATATATACTCTTTAAGATAGCTAGATCTTCTACTAAGTTCTATCGTAGATAACTTAAAATCTAATAAATTATTAAATTAGATATCCGCTAATTAAGATATAATATTACTAAAGTTTTACTTATAATTATTATAACTTATCTATATAATTTTTAAGGTATTTAAAGATTATATTATTAATATAAAAGAATATAATAACGCCTCTTTTTATTCTATAATAAAGTTTACTTAAAAGTATCTCGAACCTTATTTTCTTTAATATTACTATAAAATACCGCTATTAAAAGAGCGGAGACTTTTATAAGCTATATAACGCGCGTTTTAACTTAAAGATAATTCCTCGCTTTATATACCCTTACGGTATCTATATAAAAATATCCTTATTTAATAGTATATTAATAAATATATTAACTATATTATATTATATAAATTTTAAGTTAAACTTAGCTATAATAGCTATAAATATCCGGAAGCTTCTTATTACTAATATTATAGTATATATCTCTACCTCCGTTATAAGTTATTAGTCTCTGCGTATAACTACTCTAGCTTTATATATTATTAGCTTATTATCTTAATTAAATTTATATACGTATATTTATTAATAGCTAATAATCTTCGCTATTACTTTTTTAGATAGAATTTCTAATTATAAGTTTATATATTTTATATTATAATTATAGAGATAATTAAGTTCCGTATTTTTAAATAGCTCTTTTAGTAAATACCGAAATATTTATACGCGATTATCTAAGGCGTTAAGTAGAGTTCCCTAAGAAAAACTTCGTGAGTTAATTAGTTAGAGTAGATTTACTTTATTAAGTATTTTTCTATATATTAGGTCTCTACTAATTAGTCCTCTAAGGAGTCCCGTATAGAAAGCTATATAGAATATTTTCTTATTTTCTTTCTTTTCGGAATTCTCTTTAGTAGCGGTAATTTTACTTATTTTTCTTATAAATTCGTTTCTTTATTTTAAAAGTAAAATAAATCTAACTTTCTTTAAGCTATTTTTTCTAAGCGTCCTTATTAGAATATACCTAGGTTTTTTATATCTTATTATTATCGTAGTAAATAAGCTAGTAGGTAATATTCTTAGTAACGTTAAATATATTACGCTAATTTCCTAGGATTTCTATCTCTTAGTAAAATTTTCTACGCTACCTTTAATAAGTTTACTATTTACTAATATATTTTTATTAGATATATTTTATTAGACTTTTATTAATTTATTAGTAAGTTTAGGATATATAATTTAATCAAGATTAATTATCCGTCTCTTTTAAATATCTTTATTAAGTAGTTTTTTAACTAATATAATATTTACTATATTTTAATTATTAGCGTTTTATTATAATATTTCTATAATATATCGTAAGTTTATCTCCCTTAAACTATTTTTAAAAAAGTTAAAAGTCCTATAAAATATTTCGCGTTTATTAAATAAAATATTATAAGTAAATATAATCTTATTTTCGCTTAGTAGCTATATCTAATAAATATAACTTAACTTATAACCGATTAAAAACCTAATTTAAGCCTTTAAATTAAGTTTTCTTAAATAATTTTGCTTAAGCTTTATATTTATAATTATTATATACGCTTTATATTTATATACGCGGAGGTAAGCTAGATAGGGCTTTTTCCGGAAAATACCCTTATACGGGGTCTTTTATCTATTCGAAATCCTCGGAGTCCTATTATATAGGTAAATAATAGACTTAAAAATTTCCCGCTAGAAAGCTATTAGTAATTATCCTCTTATCGCCTTTATCTTTATTTTAAGGATACCGCTAACGCGTTCTACCTTACTATTTTACTCTTATATATAAGGTGCGGAGAAGTCTATACGAATATTCCTATTTTTTAAAAACTTTAAAATATCTAGTTAATTTTTAATCTTATTATCTATCTCTATTACGCGGATATAAAACTTATATTAATATATAAAATATCGGAATATTATTTTTAGCGTTTTAAGAATTATATATTATATTAAGTTAACTAGGTAAAAATCTTATATAAACTTTATATTTCTATTAGTAATTAATATTACTAAAGAATAGCTTATAGAGTTTTTCTTAAAATTATAAAAGTTAATTATAAGCGTTTTACCTAATATCTCTAGCTTCTCCTTAAGAATCCTATTAATTTATTACTTTATTTTTATTATAGCGTAGCTTTTATATTTATTAATTAGCACGCTATCTTTTTTAATTAGTTATATTTATATTCTATTATAGTTATTATTAATATAGTTAAGAACTTATAGACTTAGGTATTTTAGCGGGAGCAACGGGCACCCCTACGCACACTACAGCCCCCGGCAAGGAAGACTATCTTAAGGAAGTAGGTCTAATAAGTCTGTTAGGGTCGTACGGGTCGTATAGGTAGGTCAGGGTAGCAGGCGTTAAAAGGGTTATGTAAGCTAACCTATCTAATCTAACCTGCCTAATCTAACGGATCTAATTAATTAGTATTAAACCTATAAGTCCTAGAAAGGGTCGTTTTTATACGTATAAGAAGGGTCGTTTTTCCCTACCTAGGAAGAACGACTAAGGTAGCTATAAGCTCTTTAAAATACTATAAATTAGTCGCCGTAAGCGTATAACCTTAAGTAGGGTTACCTTTTTAGTCTTTATAAAATCTACGCTCTTTAAATTATTAGGAATTCTACGGAAATAGCTTCTTTTTCTTCTCTTTCCCTTTTTTTCCTTTCTTTTTCCTTTACCTTAGGGTATATCTTTTTATCTCCGTTAAAACTAGTTTTTAAGGCGTGATTAATCTAGAAAAGCCTGCTTTTTCGGGCTTCTAAAAATATAAAAATACTTTATTTTATTTTCCTTTAAACTTTACTACTACCCTCCTAAAAACCTATTTTTTTCTCTTCTTTATAGTCCTTATTTTCTTAATAGCCTTAGTAGCTAGTATAATTCTTATAGCTTTAATAAGTTTATTAAAATACCTTAGACTAATTAATCGAAAAGAGGGAGGGGATAAGAGCTAAGCTAGTATAGCTAGAGATTTCCTTTTTAACCCGGTAAGCATAGCCCGCTTTTTCTTTTTCTTTTTCTTTTTTAGTTATAGTTATAAACTTTACTCTTAAATATATAGATTAGCTAATCTTATCGTTTTCGTTATTTTCTTCCTTTTTTTTCTTTCCCGATAGCGAGGGCCTCGTATAAGGCTAGCCTTATTATTACCCCCTTACTTTTTCTACTACTTTTTATAAACTTTTTCCTTAGCCCGTTTTTTTTAGTTATTTTCTTTTTTCTTTAGTTTTCCGCTTTCTTCTTCTTATAGTCTTTAGTAACCCCTTTTTTAACTAAGTTATTATAATTATAAAAGCTATAATAATAGGAAAAAATAGATTAAGAAAAATAGCTATTAGATATAATATAAGCGACTAAGGAATATATATAATAGCGGCTATAGTAATAGCTATAGCTTTAAATAGATATATCGCTATAGGGACCTTTTTCCCTTATTTCTTCGGATCTTTTATTTTCCCTTATTTTTTCGGATCCTTTATTTTTTTCCTTTTTTTCTTTTTTTCTAGGTTTTCGGCAGTCCCTTTCTACTTAGTTTTCTACCTAGTTCTTTACCTTACCCTTTACTTAAAAACTTACTTAAAGTTTTCCTTTCCTTTCTTTTTCTTCCCTTTTAAGCTTACCCCTTTTTTAACTTTTTTAAAGTAAAAGGATTAATTATTTCCTTAAATAATTTAAAGCTAAGTTCTTAAAAGATAAAGGAAAACTTAAATAACTACTATACTTCGTAGCCCCTAATTTATAAGGAAAAATTAAGATTCTTATAATAGCTTCTTTATAATAAATAATAAATAATATTTATACGCTAATATGCTTAATTTAGCCTAGAACTATTCTATATATATTCTAGGAGTAGGAAAAACCGGAGAACTCGGAGTAAAACCCTCCCTTTAAGCGTTACCTTAGTTTAAGGCCGGACTAGGTCCGTACCTAGCACTCTATACCTTAGATAAGTCTAATAATAATAAATAATTAAAAAGCCGATATATCTTTTAAAGCGGAGTTTATAATAATAAAAGTACGCGTAGTTTAGGTCTAATATAAAGTTTATATAGCTACTTATTTTCCTAAGCGTTATCGTTATTATAAACTAAATCTCCGCGCTTAATTATAATATCTTAAATAATCTATTCGATTAAGGCTTTATTAATATAACTAAGGAATATATAAAGGTTTTACTAGCTTATAATAAACCTTATAATAGCTAATCTTAAAAGGCGGCCTAATTATTATAGTAAAGCTATAGATAAGTTTAGAGAGGGGGTTAAAGGCGGAGCTATTATATTCGCCTTTTAGCGTTTCCGCCCCGGCTATTACTAAACTCCGGTTAACGCCGGAGGGGGAGGAGGGGTAATATATACAAAGTTCTAATCTATAAATCTCCAGGGTTAGGAAATATAAGTATCCTTCGCCCGGTCCTACGCTACTCTTATCTTAAGGTAAAGTTAACTTTACCTAAGGTAAGTCCCCTAATAAAAAGGGTAATAATATAGTCTTTTTTTATACGCTATAAGGTAGGCTAATTTACTTTTTATATATAAAAAAGCGGAGTATTAGCTATATTATAGCTTTACTATATAATATTTAGTAATATATTTAAGCTAGTAATATTTAAAATATTATTAAAGTTAAATTTTTAGCTTATAAAGTTTTACGTTAAAAATCTTTACTTATATTATTATACCCTTATTATAGATTTAGTTTATATTTATTACGCTATTAATAGTAACTATAAGGGAACTTTATTAAGTTTTTAAATAGTATTTTTTCGTATATAGTTATATTACTAAAACCTTATTCGATAACTTAATTTTTTTTAAAAAGCCTCCTTTTTACCTTACTATAAGGCTTATATTAGTACCTTTTTTATAATAAGAGTATAACCTTTACTAGTTAAGCGTACTTTTTCTTTAAAAATAATACGAAGCTACCTTAAATTAAACTAAAGCTTATAGATAATATTTTAGAATATTACTATAATATTACCGCTAGGTAATTTCCTTATAATAAAAGCTTAGCCTTACTTATAAAGTTTACGGTTAATACTTATTATAATTATCTTAAGGCCTTAAACTTAAAGCGGAGTAGCGATAAAGTTAAAGCGAATTATAAGCTAATATTTATATTACCTAAAAACTTATTTTTTAATAGTTTTCTCCGGCGCTTTAGCCGTAATTATAGCTTATATTAAAAGAGTCCCGCTCCCCCCGAAGCTATAGAAAAAAGAGGAAACTGCGGCTATAATAGCTAAGAAAATACTACTAATTAACGGAATCGGAGTAAGGGGGGCGCTTCCCCGGACCTTTTTAAACTCCGCTACTTATTCGATAATTACTTATATAAAGACTAAAGCGTCCCCCGAAATAATCTTACTAATACTCGCTTTAGCTTCTAATAGGGTAAGAGGTATAGTAGATTTTTAGGTTTAAGTTTACTATAATTTAGAGTAAAGCTATATTCTAAGTAAAAAATTTTCGCGGTTACGATTAACTTATATAGCGTTACCCTCCCCCCCGAAATCGCTCCGGGCGCGGCTTAAAGCTATTATTACGGGGTAACGGAAAGAGTAGAGTCCGCTTATAATATAAGAATAAGAGGTTTATATCCGCGTCGCTTTAAGCGCGGGATCCGTAAAATATATAAAAGTTAATTTTAAGCGAGTATACTTTTTTATAATAAGTAACGAAAAAATAGCTCTTTTAATATTTCGGAGTATTTAATTAAGCTTATTTAGTAAAAACTTTAGGAAAATTATAATAATATAAGGCTTATTAACTAAAAATAAAGGATATAATTAATTAGCTAGAAAAGTATACTTCCTTTTACTAGTAGCTAGAAAAAGATAACTTCGAGGCTATAATTTAATATTTTCTTAATTTACTTTTTACCTTATTAAGAGAAATATAAGATTTTCTTATTAAGAATAGTAACTTACGCGGCAGAGACTTTCCTAGTTATAGTACTTTTTTTAAAAAGATATATTTCTACGCCTCCGTTTTTCTCGAAAATAAGGAAATAAGCTATAGAAAGGAAATTATAGATTAAGCTATTATATAGTTTTCTTTATCTTCTTCTACTTAGCCGTTTCCTTCTACCTAGTTAGTCTTTTCTACTTCTTTAGTTCGGTTATTTTTTTCTACTTCTTCGTTTTCTTCTATTTCTTTAGTTCGGTTATTTCCTTCCTCTTAGTTATCTTCTCCTTTCCCTTTATTTCCTTCTTTTTCTACTTACTTAGTTCTTTTAGCTTCCTCGATCTAATTAATCTAGCTATCTAGCCGGCTATTTTCGGACTTATAGGGAGTTAACCTCTTTATCCTAAAATAATAGACTTACCTTCTAAAAGGTTTAATTAAATATTTCCTTCTACTTTAGTTAATAAGTAAAGGCGTATAGCGGCGTTTTTTTTCTTCTTCTTTCCTACTTTTTCCTAGTTTTTCTATTCTTTTCTTTTCTTCCGTTTTTCTACTTTTTCCTTCCTTTTTCTTTTCTTTCCGTTAGTCCTTACTATCTTCTTTCTTTTCGGCCCTTTTTATAGCGGCTACTTTCCTATTATTTTCTTTTTCTTCCTTTTTTCTTTCTTTTTCTTTACTTACTCCCGCGTTTCTTCTCGTAAAGTATATTTCCCTTTTTGCTATTACTTCCTTATATATACTTACGCTATAAGGAGTAGTTTAGCGGGAGTAATAAGTACCCCTATATATATTATAGCCCTTAGTAAGGAAAACTATTTTAAGGAAATAGATCTAATAAGTCCGTTAAGGTTATATAAGTTATATAAGTAAATTAAGGTAATAAGCGTTAAAAGGGTTATTTAAGCTAACCTATCTAATTTAACCTACCTAATTTAATAGATTTAATTAATTAATATTAAACTTATAAGTTCTAGGAAAGGTTATTTTTATATATATAAGAAAGGTTATTTTTCCTTACTTAGGAAGAATAACTAAGGTAGCTATAAGCTTTTTAAAATACTATAAATTAGTCGCTATAAGCGTATAACTTTAGGTAAGGTTACCTCTTTAGTCTTTATAAAATCTACGCTCTTTAAATTACTAGGAATTTTACGGAAATAGCTTCTTTTTCTTCTCTTTCCCTTCTTTTCCCTTTTTTTTCCTCTGCCTCGGGGTATATCTTTTTATCCCCGTTAAAGTATCTAAGTCTTAAGTACTATATATTTATTACTAACTTTCTTACTTTTTAAGGGGTATAGGACGTATATTTTTATCGCCTTATAGCGAATAATATATAGTTTATTTACTTTAGGATATATTCTAAGATAAATTAGTTATAGATAAGTTTTATAATTATAATAATTTTATTATCTATTATTTTTAATATTAAATTTTCTTAACTAAGGTTATTATCTTATTATATTTTTTTAAACTTTAGTAATTAGTAAGATACTAAGTTATATATAAAATCTTAATAATACGTAATATTTCGTAGCTTTAATAGCGCTATTATTATTCTAATTAATATTTTAATATTTACTTTACTATATTTTTTAATAAGAACTTTATTATCCTTTATTAAGATAAAGTTCTTAAAGTTTAAGCTATAAAATTATATAAATCGTTCGTAGTTATTAAAAATATAAATTATTATACTTAAGTTAAGAATTATTAAATAGAATAGTAGGTATTTTATAATAAAAAATATTATATAAGAGGAGGTTTTAAGAAAAAAAGTTACTATAATATAACTTTTTTTATAAGAGAGATATAAAGAGGAGTAAAAGGAGTTAAACTTAATTTTACTATTTTTAATCTTTTTTAAATTTAAGCTTTATTTCTAAGTATTTTCCTCGGCGATTTTTAAAATATATAAGCTTTACTATTATAATAGGGCGTTATTTTATAGTAAAAAGTAGCGATCTCTCTTATATCCGAACCCTTTATATAGATCGTATTAAATATCCGGGGCTCGCCTATAATATTCCTCGGAGTTCCGCTTTTTTTTTATATTAACTTTAGTTTTTATTACTATTATATCTATTACTGCGTTTTTCTTTATAGCGGTCGTTATTATAGCAGTTATCCCTTTTTCTACCTTATTTATAGTTTTTCTATTAGTTATTTCTATTATATTTTAGTTTATAATTATTAAATTTATTCTTTTCCTTATTTTTCCTTTTAAAGTTAGTTTTTTCTTCTTTACTTTTAAATCTTAAGAATACCCCGTTATTTAAATATTTTATCGCGGTAAATAATATCGTATTTAAGTAATAGATAAAGTTATTAGTAAAGTTTATAATATAAAAACCCTTTTTTTTATATTCGCTCGCTTACTTAAAATAAGTTATCTAAGTTTATATATATAAATATAAGCGGATAGTATTATAAAATTAGGTTATCTATATAAAATTATTATTTACCTAGAATAATTTTTTAGATTTTATAGCGTTAATATTCTTCCTCTAATTATAAAACTAAATATATTAGTTTTTAGGCGGAGTTTAGTAATTTTTAATACTTATAGCTAATTTATATTTTATAAGAAGATCGCGATAATATTCTTTACCTAAAATCCTAATCTCCGCTTATAAAGTTTTATATTATATTTTTACTATCTAACTTTCTTTATAATATAAGGAGAACTATTAGTAGTTTATAATTTCTTAAATCTAAGCCTAAAAGTTTTTATCTTATTTCCTTACCTTTTTTTATTTCTTATATTTTTCCTAATATTCGGCCTTTAGGAAGTTATAATTCCGAATAAATACTTCTTAAGCTACCCTTAAAATATTAATTTATTCGTATACCTTTATATCTAATTCTAGGCGAATTAGTTTAATATTTTAAAAACTTCTATTAGTAAAAATATACTTCTATAACTCCTTAAATTTAGCTTAGGTCCTAAAAGCGCAGTCTTAGTATTTCTAATTACTATTTTTAATTAGCTTTATAAAAATCTTAATTTTACTTATCTTATTTAGAATATTTCTCTTAGAAATTAGTATCTTATATCTTAACGTATATAATAAGGCTAATTAATATAGCTTTTAACTATTAAAGTCTTAGCGAGATTTTACTAGAATTAGAAAGTTACGTAAAATAAAAAGTAAGCGGAGTAATTAATATATATATATAAAAGTAAGAAAGTAGATATATATATATATAAACTAAAAAGCTTAACCTCTAACCCTTAAGCTTAGAGGTTTTCTTTATATATATAAAAATAGCGGATCTTAGAGGAAAAGCTCTTAATAATAAAAAAGCTAGTTTCTAAGCTAGTAATATATTAAGTAAGATTATTCTATTATTATTAGGGAATCTAAATAATTATATTAAGGTAGTAGAGTTTTCCTTGTAAGGCTTATAATTATTTAAGGTTATATAGGGCGGAGTAAGTCCTTCTTTTCTAATATTACCCTTTTTTAGTATTTTTTACTATTTTTAATATTTTCCGCGCCCTTTATAGTAGTAGCTTTTATATAGCTTTATAAGCTTTTTTATAAGGGCGTATTTTATAATAATAGGCCGGAATAAGGATATCTTAACTCGTGCTTTAATTGCTAGCTGTAAGGCGTAAAGCTTTTTAATAGCTAAGATTACCTTTTTTATAAGAATTTTAACTTATATAATATATAATATCTTTATTTAAGCTATTTAGCAAGGTTTTAAGCTTAAAAACGCCCTTTTAACTTTAATAATTAAATTTTTAAAAATACTAATTAATTTAAGCGTTTAATAAAGTAAAAATAATAATATTTAAAATACCTTTTTAATAATAGTTTAATATAATTAATATAGTAAAGGATTGAATTATATAAATCTTATAAGCTCTTTTTATAATAATAAGATTTCTTTATTATATATAATTATATAATAAGTTTTTTAATTCTTATATACTTAGAATAATATAATAGCTATAAGAGCTGCTAAAACCTTAATAGTAAGTTAGGTAAGAAAAACCCTTCTAAAAAAAGTAAAACTCCCCGCTATATAATAATATCGCAGCTAGCTTAAGGCTAAGCTAAGCGTATAATATATATAAAAAGGTAGCTATTAGCTATAATAATATTATATTATTATTAATTAAGCATCTTTCCTAAGCTAAATAAGAGGCTAATATCGTATTTCGCTCTTATTATAACTATTAAACTAATTACTATAAGGAATATTTATATATATATATATATTAACTTAAATAATAAAGTTTAGGTAACTTATCCGGATTATATAGCTAAAAAAATAGTCTGTCTCCTATCTTATATACTTTAGCTAATTAAGTTATAAATAATTAATTTAATAACTTTTTTTATAATTACTTTCTTAAATAAAAAGTATAAAAAAGTTAATATATTATATATATATCCTAGCTTTATTCCTCTATATTTAAGATTCTTATTATATTAATTATATTTATTATTTTAATATTATATTAATTATAAATAAATATTATTTTAAGTTTAACTTTTCTTTATATATATCCCTAACCTTTTATTTTATTTATATAAAAATAGTAATCTCTATAATATATATTATATATATTATATATATTATATATATTATATATATTATATATATTATATATATTATATATATTATATATATTATATATATTATATATATTATATATATTATATATATTA